>CM074119.1:47564094-47906594 GCA_037177725.1 Cyamopsis tetragonoloba | reverse complement strand
ATACCAGCACTAATGCACCGGATCCCATCAGAACTCCGAAGTTAAGCGTGCTTGGGCAAGAGTAGTACTAGGATGGATGACCTCCTACGAAGTCCTCGTGTTGCACCTCTCTTTTTGTAACTTTTCCAGTCCGTTTTGGATAAAAACTGATTAAATAGCGCGCTACAGAAAGCATATAGGATTTGAGAACGCAAAACATGACAGGTGCGATCATACTAGCACTAATGCACCGGATTCCATCAAAACTCCCTAGTTAAGCAGGGTAGGGCGTTAGTAGTACTAGGATGGGTGACCTCTTGGGAAGTCCTTGTGTTGCACCTCTATTTTTTTAAGTTTTCCAGTCCGTTTTGGATAAAAACTCATTAATTAGCGCGCTTCAGAAAGCATACAAGATTTGAGCACACAAATCATGACAGGTGCGATCATACCAGCACTAATTTACCGGATTCCATTAGAACACCGTAGTTAAGCGTGGTAGGGCGAGAGTAGTACTAGGATGGGTGACTTCCTGGGAAGTCCTCGTGTTGCACCTCGTTTTTTGTAAGTTTTCCAGCCCGTTTTGGATAAAAACTGATTAATTAGCGCGCTACAGAAGGCATACAGGTTTTGAGCACGCAAAACATGACATGTGCGATCATACCAGCACTAATGCATCACATCCCATCAGAACTCCGCAGTTAAGCGTGATTCGGCGAGAGTAGTACTAGGATTGGTGACCTCCTAGAAAATCCTCGTATTGCACCTCTCTTTTTGTAAGTTTTCCAGCCCGTATTGGATAAACACTGATTAATTAGTGTGCTACAGAAAGCATACAGGACTTGAGCACACAAAACATGACAGGTGCGATCATACCAGCACTAATGCACCGGATCCCATCAGAACTCCGAAGTTAAGTGTGCTTGGGCGAGAGTAGTACTAGGATGGGTGACCTCCTGCGAAGTCCTCGTGTTGCACCTCTCTTTTTGTAACTTTTCCAGTCCGTTTTGGATAAAACTGATTAAATAGCGCGCTACAGAAAGCATATAGGATTTGAGAACGCAAAACATGACAGGTGCGATCATACTAGCACTGATGCACCAGATTCCATCAAAACTCCGTAGTTAAGCAGGGTAGGGCGATAGTAGTACTAGGATGGGTGACCTCCTGGGAAGTCCTTGTGTTGCACCTCTATTTTTTTAAGTTTTCCAGTCCGTTTTGGATAAAAACTTATTAATTAGCGCGCTAAAGAAAGCATACAGGATTTGAGCACGCAAATCATGACAGGTGCGATCATACCAGCACTAATTTACCGGATTCCATTAGAACTCCGTAGTTAAGCGTGGTAGGACGAGAGTAGTACTAGGACAGGTGACCTCCTGGGAAGTCCTCATGTTGCACCTCGATTTTTGTAAGTTTTCCAGCCCGTTTGGATAAAAACTGATTAACAAAAAGCATACAGGATTTGAGCACACAAAACATGACAGGTGCGATCATACCAGCACTAATGCACCGGATCCCATCAGAACTCCGAAGTTAAGCGTGCTTAGGCGAGAGTAGTACTAGGATGGATAACCTCCTAGGAAGTCCTCGTGTTGCACCTCTCTTTTTGTAACTTTTCCAGTCCGTTTTGGATAAAAACTGATTAAATAGCGCGCTACAGAAAGCATATAGGATTTGAGAACGCAAAACATGACAGGTGCGATCATACTAGCACTGATGCACCGGATTCCATCAAAACTTCGTAGTTAAGCAGGGTAGGGCGTTAGTAGTACTAGGATGGGTGACCTCTTGGGAAGTCCTTGTGTTGCACCTCTATTTTTTTAAGTTTTCCAGTCCGTTTTGGATAAAAACTTATTAATTAGCGTGCTACAGAAAGCATACAG
Source organism: Cyamopsis tetragonoloba (assembly GCA_037177725.1). Lineage (NCBI taxonomy): Eukaryota > Viridiplantae > Streptophyta > Magnoliopsida > Fabales > Fabaceae > Cyamopsis > Cyamopsis tetragonoloba. The sequence continues at coordinate 47,904,732 of CM074119.1, read as the reverse complement.
GATTTGAGCACGCAAATCTTGACAGGTGCGATCATACCAGCACTAATGCACCGGATCCCATTAGAACTCTGAAGTTAAGCGTGCTTGGGCGAGAGTAGTACTAGGATGGGTGACCTCTTAGGAAGTCCTCGTGTTAAGCGTGATTCAGCGAGAGTAGTACTAGGATTGGTGACCTCCTAGAAAGTCCTCGTGTTGCACCTCTCTTTTTGTAAGTTTTCCAGTCCGTATTGGATAAAGACTGATTAATTAGTGTGCTATAGAAAGCATACAGGATTTGAGCACACAAAACGTGACAGGTGCGATCATACCAGCACTAATGCACCGAATCCCATCAGAACTCCGAAGCTAAGCGTGCTTGGGCGAGAGTAGTACTAGAATGGGTGACCTCCTGGGAAGTCCTCATGTTGCACCTCTCTTTTTGTAAGTTTTCCAGTCCGTTTTGGATAAAAACTGATTAATTAGTGTGTTACAGAGAGTATACAGGATTTGAGCACGCAAAACATGACAGGTGCGATCATACCAGCACTAATGCTCCGGATCCCATCAAAACACCCTAGTTAAGCGTGCTTGGGCGAGAGTTGTATTCGGATGGGTGACCTCCCATCGGATCCCATCAGAACTCCGCTGTTAAGCGTGCTTCGGCGAGAGTAGTACTAGGATTGGTGAACTCCTAGAAAGTCCTCGTGTTAAACCTCTGTTTTCGTATGTTTTCCAGTCCGTATTGGATAAAAACTGATTAATTAGCGCGCTACAGAAAGCATATAGGATTTGAGAACGCAAAATATGACAGGTGCGATCATACTAGCACTGATGCACCGGATTCCATCAAAACTCCGTAGTTAAGCAGGGTAGGGCGATAGTAGTACTAGGATGGGTGACCTCCTGGGAAGTCCTTGTGTTGCACCTCTATTTTTTAAAGTTTTCCAGTCCGTTTTGGATAAAAACTTATTAATTAGCGCGCTACAGAAAGCATACAGGATTTGAGCACGCAAATCATTACAGGTGCGATCATACCAGCACTAATGCACCGGATTCCATTAGAACTCCGTAGTTAAGCGTGGTAGGGCGAGAGTAGTACTAGGATGGGTGATCTCCTGGGAAGTCCTCGTGTTGCACCTCGATTTTTGTAAGTTTTCCAGCCCGTTTTGGATAAAAACTGATTAATTAGCGCGCTACAGAAGGCATTCAGGTTTTGAGCACGCAAAACATGTCATGTGCGATCATACCAGCACTAATGCATCGCATCCCATCAGAACTCCGCAGTTAAGCGTGATTCGGCGAGAGTAGTACTAGGATTGGTGACCTCCTAGAAAATCCTCGTGTTGCACATCTCTTTTTGTATGTTTTCCAGTCCGTATTGGATAAAAACTGATTAATTAGTGTGCTACAGAAAGCATACAGGATTTGAGCACACAAAACGTGACAAGTGCGATCATACCAACACTAATGCACCGGATCCCATCAAAACTCAGAAGTTAAGCGTGCTTGGGCGAGATTAGTACTAGGATGGGTGACCTCCTGGGAAGTCCTCGTGTTGCACCTCTCTTTTTGTAACTTTTCCAGTCCGTTTTGGATAAAAACTGATTAATTAGTGTACTATAGAAAGCATACAGGATTTGAGCACACAAAACGTGACAGGTGCGATCATACTAGCACTAATGCACCGGTACCCATCAGAACTTCGAAGTTAAGCGTGCTTGTGCGAGAGTAGTACTAGGATGGGTGACCACCTAGGAAATCCTCGTGTTGCACCTCTCTTTTTGTAACTTTTCCAGTCCGTTTTGGATTAAAACTGATTAAATAGAGCGCTACAGAAAGCATATAGGATTTGAGAACGCAAAACATGACAGGTGCGATCGTACTAGCACTGATGCACCGGATTCCATCAAAACTCTGTAGTTAAGCAGGGTAGGGCGTTAGAAGTACTAGGATGGGTGACCTCCTGGGAAGTCCTTGTGTTGCACCTATATTTTTTTAAGTTTTCCAGTCCGTTTTGGATTAAAACTTATTAATTAGCGGGCTACAGAAAGCATACAGGATTTGAGCACGCAAATCTTGACAGGTGCGACCGTACCAGCACTAATGCACCGGATTCCATTAGAACTCCGTAGTAAAGCGTGGTTAGGCGAGAGTAGTACTAGGATGGGTGACCTCCTGGGAAGTCCTCGTGTTGCACCTCTCTTTTTGTAAGTTTTCCAGTCCGTTTTGGATAAAAACTTATTAATTAGCGTGCTATAGAAAGCATACAGGATTTGAGCACACAAAACATGAAAGGTGCGATCATACCATCACTAATGCACCGGATCCCATCAGAACTCCAAAGTTAAGTGTGCTTGGGCGAGAGTAGTACTAGGATGGGTGACCTCATGGGAAGTCCTCATGTTGCACCTCTGTTTATGTAACTTTTCCAGCCCGTTTTGGATAAAAACTGATTAATTAGCGCGCTACAGAAGGCATACAGGTTTTGAGCACGCAAAACATTACATGTGCGATCATATCAGCACTAATGCATCGCATCCCATCAGAACTCCGCAGTTAAGCGTGATTCGGCGAGAGTAGTACTAGGATTGGTGACCTCCTAGAAAATCCTTGTGTTGCACCTCTCTTTGTGTAAGTTTTCCAGTCCGTATTGGATAAACACTGATTAATTAGTGTGCTACAGAAAGCATACAGGATTTGAGCACACAAAAAATGACAGGTGTGATCATACCAGCACTAATGCACCGGCACCCATCAGAACTCCGATGTTAAGCGTGCTTGGGTGAGAGTAGTACTAGGATGGTTGACCTCCTAGGAAGTCCTTGTGTTGCACCTCTATTTTTTTAAGTTTTCCAGTCCGTTTTTGATAAAAACTTATTAATTAGCATGCTACAGAAAGCATACAGGATTTGAGCACGCAAATCTTCGTAGGTGCGATCATACCAGCACTAATGTACCGGATCCCATCCAAACTCCGAAGTTAAGCGTGCATGGGTGAGAGTAGTACTAGGATGGGTGACCTCCTGGGAAGTCCTCATGTTGCACCTCTTTTTTTGTAACTTTTCCAGTCCGTTTTGGATAAAAACTGATTACATAGCCCGCTACAGAAAGCATATAGGATTTGAGAACGCCAAACATGACAGGTGCGATCATACTAGCACTGATGCACCGGAATCCATTAAAACTCCGTAGTTAAGCAGGGTAGGGCGATAGTAGTACTAAGATGGGTGACCTCCTGGGAAGTCCTGGTCTTGCACCTCTATATTTTTAAGTTTTCCAGTCCGTTTTGGATAAAAACTTATTAATTAGCGTGCTATAGAAAGCACACAGGACTTGAGCACGCAAATCTTGACAGGTGCGATCGTACCAGCACTAATGCACCGGATTCCATCAGAACTCCGTAGTTAAGCATGGTTGGGCGAGAGTAGTACTAGGATTGTTGACCTACTGGGAAGTCCTCATGTTGCACCTCCTTTTTTGTAAGTTTTCTAGCCCGTTTTGGATAAAAATTGAATAATTAGCGCGCTACAGAAGGCATACAGGTTTTGAGCACACAAAACATGACATGTGCGATCATACCAGCACTAATGCATCGCATCCCCTCAGAACTCCGCAGTTAAGCGTGACTCGGCGAGAGTAGTACTAGGATGGGTGACCTCCTAGAAAATCCTCGTGTTGCACCTCTCTTTTTGTGACTTTTCCAGTCCGTTTTGGATAAAAACTGATTAAATAGCGCGCTACAGAAAGCATATAGGATTTGAGAACGCAAAACATGACAGGTACAATCATACTAGCACTGATGCACCGGATTCCATCAAAACTCCGTAGTTAAGCAGGGTAGGGCGTTAGTAGTACTAGGATGGGTGACCTCCTGGGAAGTCCTTGTGTTGCACCTCTATTTTTTTAAGTTTTCCAGTCCGTTTTGGATAAAAACTTATTAACTAGCGTGCTACAGAAAGCATACAGGATTTGAGCACGCAAATCTTGACAGGTGCGGTCATACCAGCACTAATGCACCGGATCCTATCAAAACTCCGAAGTTAAGCGTGCTTTGGCGAGAGTAGTACTAGGATGGGTGACCTCCTGCGAAGTCCTCGTGTTGCACCTCTTTTTTTGTAACTTTTCCAGTCCGTTTTGGATAAAAACTGATTAAATAGCGCGCTACAGAAAGCATATAGCATTTGAGAACGCCAAACATGACAGGTGCGATCATACTAGCACTGATGCGCCGGATTCCATCAAAACTCGTAGTTAAGCAGGGTAGGGCGATAGTAGTACTACGATGGGTGACCTCCTGGGAAGTCCTTGTCTTGCACCTCTATTTTTTAAGTTTTCCAGTCCGTTTTGGATAAAAACTTATTAATTAGCATGCTACAGAAAGCATACAGGACTTGAGCACGTAAATCTTGACAGGTGCGATCGTACCAGCACTAACGCACCGGATTCCATCAGAACTCCGTAGTTAAGCATGGTTGGGCGAGAGTAGTACTAGGATGGGTGACCTCCTGGGAAGTCCTCATGTTACACCTCGTTTTTTGTAAGTTTTCTAGCCCGTTTTGGATAAAAACTGACTAATTACCGCGCTACAGAAGGCATACAGGTTTTGAGCACGCAAAACATGACATGTGCGATCATACCAGTACTAATGCATCGCATCCCCTCAGAACTCCGCAGTTAAGCGTGACTCGGCGAGACTCCGCAGTTAAGCTGTACTCGGCGAGAGTAGTACTAGGATTGGTGACCTCCTAGAAAATCCTCGTGTTGCACCTCTCTTTTTGTAAGTTTACCAGTCTGTATAGGATAAAAACTGATTAATTAGTGTGCTACAGAAAGCATACAGGATTTGAGCACACAAAACATGACAGGTGCGATCATACCAGCACTAATGCACCGGATCCCATCAAAACTCCAAAGTTAAGTGTGCTTGGACGGGAGTAGTACTAGGATGGGTGACTTCCTGGGAAGTCCTCGTGTTGCACCTCTCTTTTTGTAACTTTTCCAGTCCGTTTTGGATAAAAACTGATTAAATAGCGCGCTACAGAAAGCATATAGGATTTGAGAACGCCAAACATGACAGGTGCGATCATATTAGCACTGATGCACTGGATTCCATCAAAACTCCTTAGTTAAGCAGGGTAGGGCGAGAGTAGTACTTGGATGGGTGACCTCCTGGGAAGTCATTGTGTTGCAACTCTCTTTTTGTAACTTTTCCAGTCCGTTTTGGATAAAAACTGATTAAATAGCGCGCTACAGAAAGCATATAGCATTTGAGAACGCCAAACATGACAGGTGCGATCATACTAGCACTGATGCGCCGGATTCCATCAAAACTCGTAGTTAAGCAGGGTAGGGCGATAGTAGTACTACGATGGGTGACCTCCTGGGAAGTCCTTGTCTTGCACCTCTATTTTTTAAGTTTTCCAGTCCGTTTTGGATAAAAACTTATTAATTAGCGTGCTACAGAAAGCACACAGGACTTGAGCACGCAAATCTTGACAGGTGCGATCGTACCAGCACTAATGCACCGGATTCCATCAGAACTCCGTAGTTAAGCATGGTTGGGCGAGAGTAGTACTAGGATGGTTGACCTACTGGGAAGTCCTCATGTTGCACCTCCTTTTTTGTAAGTTTTCTAGCCCGTTTTGGATAAAAATTGAATAATTAGCGCGCTACAGAAGGCATACAGGTTTTGAGCACACAAAACATGACATGTGCGATCATACCAGCACTAATGCATCGCATCCCCTCAGAACTCCGCAGTTAAGCGTGACTCGGCGAGAGTAGTACTAGGATGGGTGACCTCCTAGAAAATCCTCGTGTTGCACCTCTCTTTTTGTGACTTTTCCAGTCCGTTTTGGATAAAAACTGATTAAATAGCGCGCTACAGAAAGCATATAGGATTTGAGAACGCAAAACATGACAGGTACAATCATACTAGCACTGATGCACCGGATTCCATCAAAACTCCGTAGTTAAGCAGGGTAGGGCGTTAGTAGTACTAGGATGGGTGACCTCCTGGGAAGTCCTTGTGTTGCACCTCTATTTTTTTAAGTTTTCCAGTCCGTTTTGGATAAAAACTTATTAATTAGCGTGCTACAGAAAGCATACAGGACTTGAGCACGTAAATCTTGACAGGTGCGATCGTACCAGAACTAATGCACCGGATTCCATCAGAACTCCGTAGTTAAGCATGGTTGGGCGAGAGTAGTACTAGGATGGTTGACCTACTGGGAAGTCCTCATGTTGCACCTCCTTTTTTGTAAGTTTTCTAGCCCGTTTTGGATAAAAATTGATTAATTAGCGCGCTACAGAAGGCATACAGGTTTTGAGCACGCAAAACATGACATGTGCGATCATACCAGCACTAATGCATCGCATCCCCTCAGAACTCCGCAGTTAAGCGTGACTCGGCGAGAGTAGTACTAGGATGGGTGACCTCCTAGAAAATCCTCGTGTTGCACCTCTCTTTTTGTAACTTTTCCAGTCCGTTTTGGATAAAAACTGATTAGATAACGTGCTACAGAAAGCATACAGGATTTGAGCACAAAAAACGTGACAGGTGCGATCATACCAGCACTAATGCACCGGATTCCATCAGAACTCCGAAGTCAAGCGTGCTTGGGCGAGAGTAGTACTAGGATGGGTGACCTCCTCAGAAGTCCTCGTGTTGCACCTCTTTTTTTGTAACTTTTCCAGTCCGTTTTGGATAAAACTGATTAAATAGCGCGCTACAGGAAGCATATAGGATTTGAGAACGCAAAACATGACAGGTGCGATCATACTAGCATTGATGCACCGGATTCCATCAAAACTCCGTAGTTAAGCAGGGTAGGGCGATAGTAGTACTAGGATGGGTGACCTTCTGGGAAGTCCTCGTGTTGCACCTCTATTTTTGTAAGTTTTCCAGTCTGTTTTGGATTAAAACTGATTAATTAGCGCGCTAAAGAAAGCATAGAGGATTTGAGCATGCAAAACATAACACGTGCCATCATACCAGCCCTAATGCATTGGATCCCATCAGAACTCCGCAGTTAAGCGTGCTCGGGTGAGAGTAGTACTAGGATCGGTGACCTTCTCGGAAGTCCTCGTGTTGCACCTCTATTTTTGAAAGTTTTCTAGTCTGTTTTGGATTAAAACTGATTAATTAGCGCGCTAAAGAAAGCATAGAGGATTTCAGCACGCAAAACATAACACGTGCCATCATACCAGCCCTAATGCACTGGATCCCATCAGAACTCCGCAGTTAAGCGTGCTTAGGCGAGAGTGGTACTAGGATGGGTGATCTCCTGGGAAGTCTTCGTGTTGCACCTCTCTTTTTGTAAGTTTTTCAGTCCATTTTCGATAAAAACTGATTAATTAGCATGCTATAGAAAGCATATAGGATTTGAGCACGCAAAACAGGATAGGTGCGATCATACCAGCACTAAAGCACCGGATCCCATCAGAACTCCGCAGTTAAGCGTGCTTGGGCGTGAGTAGTACTAGGATGGTTGATCTCCTGGGAAGTCCTAGTGTTGCACCTATCTTTTTGTAAGTTTTGCAGTCCGTTTTGGATAAAAACTGATTAATTAGCGCACTACAGAAAGCATACAGGATTTAAGCACGCAAAACATGACAGGTGCCATCATACCAGCATAAATGCACCGGATCCCATCAGAACTCCGCAGTTAAGCGTGCTTCGGAGAGAGTAGTACTAGGATGGGTGTCCACCTCGGAAGTCCTCGTGTTGCACCTCTCTTTTTGTAAGTGTTCCAGTCCGTTTTGGATAAAAACTAATTAATTGGCGCGCCACAAAAAGCATATAGGATTTGAGCACGAAAATCATGATAGGTGCGATCATACCAGCACTAACGCACCGGATCCCATCAGAACTCCGAAGTTAACCGTGCTTGGGCGTGAGTAGTACTAGGATGGTTGATCTCCTGGGAAGTCCTAGTGTTGCACCTATCTTTTTTTAAGTTTTGCAGTCCGTTTTGGATAAAAACTGATTAATTATCGCGCTACAGAAAGCATATAGGATTTGAGCACGCAAAACATGACAGGTGCGATCATACCAGCACTAATGCACCGGATCGCATCGGAACTGCGCAGTTAAGCGATGTCCTCGTGTTGCACCTCTCTTTTTGTATGTTTTCCAGTCCGTTTTGGATAAAAACTGATTAATTAGCGCGCTACAGAAAGCATATATGATTAGAGCACGCAAAACATGATAGGTGCGATCATACCAGCACTAATGCACCGGATACCATCGGAACTCAGCAGTTAAGCGTTCTTGGGCGAGAGTAGTACTAGTATGGGTGACCTCCTGGGAAGTCCTCGTGTTGCACCTCTATTTTTGTAAGTTTTCCAGTCTGTTTTGGAGAAAAACTAATTAATTAGCGCGCTACAGAAAGCCTTTAGGATTTGACCACGCAAAACATGACAGTTGCGATCATACCAGCACTAATGCACCGGATTCCATCAGAACTCTGCAGGTAAGCGTGCTTGGGCGAGAGTAGTACTAGGATGGGTGACCTCTTGGGAAGTTCTCGTGTAGCACCTCTCTTTTTGTAAGTTTTCCAGTCCGTTTTAGATAAAAGCTGATTAATTAGCGTGCTACGGAAAGCTTATAGGATTTGAGCACGCAAAACATGACAGGTGCCATCATACCAACACTAATGCACTGGATCCCATCAGAACTCCGCAGCTAAGCGTTCTTGGCGAGAGTAGTACTAGGATGGGTGACCTCCAGGGAAGCCCTCGTGTTGCACTTCTCTTTTTTAAAGTTTTCCAGTCCGTTTTGGAGAAAAACTAATTAATTAGCGCGCTACAGAAAGCATATAGGATTTGAGCACGCAAAAGACGACAGGTGCGATCATACCAGCACTAATGCACCGGATCCCATCAGAACTCCGCATTCAAGCGTGCTTGGGCGAGTGTAATACTAGGATGGGTGACATCCTTGGAAGTCCTCGTGTTGCACCTCTCTTTTTGTAATTTTCCAGTCCTGTTTGGATAAAAACTGATAAATTTGGGCGCTACCGAAAGCATATAAGATTTGAGCACGCAAATCATGATTTGTGCGACCATACCAGCACTAATGCATCGGATCCCATCAGAACTCCGCAGTTAAGCGTGATTGGGCGGGAGTAGTACTAGGATGGATGACGTCCTGGGAAGTCCTCGTGTTGCACCTCTCTTTTTTTAAGTTTTCTAGTCCGTTTTGGGTAAAAACTGATTAATTTGCGCGCTACAGAAAGCATATAGGATTTGAGCACCCAAAACATGATTTGTGCGACCATACCAGCATTAATGCACCGGATCCAATCAGAACTCTGCATTCAAGCGTGCTTGGGCAAGAGTAGTACTAGGATGGGTGATCTCCTGGGAAGTCCTGGTGTTGCACCTCTCTTTTTGTATGTTTTCTAGTCCGTTTTGGATAAAAACTTTTTAATTAGCTCGCTACAGAAAGCATATAGGATTTGAGCATGCAAAACATGACAAGTTCGATCATACCAGCACTAATGCACCGGATCCCATTAGAACTCCGCATTCAAGCGTGCTTGGGCGAGAATAGTACTAGTATGGTTGACCTCCTGGGATGTCCTCGTGTTGCACCTCTCTTTTTGTAAGTTTTCCAGTCCTGTTTGGCTAAAAACTGATTAATTTGCGTGCTAGAGAAAGCATATAGGATTTGAGCTCGCAAAACATGACAGGTGCGATCATACCAGCACTAATGCACCAGATCCCATCTGAACTCCGCATTCAAGCGTGCTTGGGCGAGTGTACTACTAGGATGGGTGACATCCTTGGAAGTCCTCGTGTTGCACCTCTCTTTTTGTAAGTTTTCCAGTCCTGTTTGGATAAAAACTGATTAATTTGCGCGCTACTGAAAGCATATAAGATTTGAGAACGCAAATCATGATTTGTGCGACCATACCAGCACTAATGCATTGGATCCCATCAGAACTCCGCAGTTAAGCGTGCTTCGGCGAGAGTAGTACTAGGATGGATGACCTCCTGGGAAGTTCTCGTGTTGCACCTCTCTTTTTGTAAGTTTTCTAGTCCGTTTTGGGTAAAAACTGATTAATTAGCGCACTACAGAAAGCATATAGGATTTGAGCACGGAAAACATTACAGGTGCGATAATAACAACACTAATGCATCGGATCCCATCAGAACTCCACAGATAGGCGTGCTTGGGTACCTCTCTTTTTGTAAGTTTTCCAGTCTGTTTTGGATAAAAACTGATTAATTAGCGCGCTACAGAAAGCATATAGGATTTGAGCACACAAAACATGACAGGTGGGATCATACCAGCACTAATGCACCGGATCCCATCAGAACTCCGCAGTTAAGCATGCTTGGGCGAGAGTAGTTCTCGGATTTGTGACCTCCTAGGAAGTCCTCGTTGTGCACCTCTATTTTTGTAACTATTCCAGTCCGTTTTAGAAAAAAATTGATTAATTAGCGTGCTACAGAAAGCACCAGCATTAACGTACCGGATCCCATCAGAACTCCGCAGTTAAGCGTGCTTGGGCGAGAGTAGTACTAGGATGAGTTACCTCCTGTGAAGTCCTCGTGTATCACCTCTCTTTTTGTAAGTTTTCCAGTCCGTTTTGGATAAAAACTGATTAATTAGCTCGCTACAGAAAGCATATAGGATTTGAGCTTGCAAAACATGACAGGTTCGATCATACCAGTACTAATGCACCGAATCCCATCAGAACCCCGCAGTTAAGCGTGCTTCGGCGATAATAGTACTAGGATGGGTGACCTCCTGGGAAGTCCTCTTGTTGCACCTCCCTTTTTGTAAGTTTTCCAGTCCGTTTTGGATAAAAATTGAATAATTAGCACGCTACAGAAAGCATATAGGATTTGAGCATGCAAAACATGACAGGTGCGATCATACCAGCACTAATGCACCAGATCCCATCAGAACTCCTCAGTTAAGCATGCTTGGGCGAGAGTAGGACTAGGATGGGTGACCTCCTGGGATGTCCTCGTGTTGCACCTCTCTTTTTTTAAGTTTTGCATTTCGTTTTTAATGAAAACTAATTAATTAGTGCGCTACAGAAAGCATATAGGATTTGAGCACGCAAAACATGACAATTGCAATCATACCAGCACTAATGCACCGGATCCCATCAGAACTGATGGGGATGTTCATAACGGATCTAGTTCACTTGGGTTTCCATATCCTTAAAATGCTTGAAAGAGGAGCATTAAAGAAATGAAAATAAGATATGGAGAAGAAAGACGCGCATAAAAATTAAGACATGAATATAAAGTAAGGCATAAATGGCGCGAAATAAAAGAATGGAGAAGAAGAAGAAGATGGAAGAATTTAAAGTAGGGAGCCAGAAAATGCCTAGGCAATTTGATAATCCTTGTTTGATCGCCACAATGGACTTGATTCCATTGATAAGACCATTTGCTTCATGCTCAAAGAGCTATGACTTTAAGAGAGAAAAATGCTCTCACAAAAGGATTCAATCCAATTTCTATTATATCAAAAAGTGTCTACAATGTGATTATTCAAGGCTATTTATAGAAGCCTTCCTTGCCTCTTACATGTGCACCTCACATGATCACTAAAAAGGCCTAAAACTACCGCCTATTTTGCGCCTCTTGTGCGCGTGAAATTGGTCAAGAATTGGTCATACCTTGACCAATTGATACATGTCATGAAAATATAAAAAAGACTTCTAAAAATTCCATTTAACTAACAAGGCATTATTTATTACAAATCTTTACACTAAAATTATTAAAAGTAGAATTAAAAACTCCAAATTCTTCTAAGTGTTCCCCAAACATGATGCTAGTAGCAAATTCTTCTAGTCTCTTCTTTTTGCTCCTAGTCATAGGACCATCTACCCTTAATGCTTGTCCTCCAAAGTCCTTCAAGTTAGGGTCCACTCCTTTATTTCCATCATCCTCTCCTCCATAGAGAGAATTCGTCCTCGAATCCACTTTGGAATCACCTACATCAAAAAAAGAGACATCACTTACATTGAAAGTGGAAGAAATATTATGCTCACCTCGCAAATCCACTTTGTAGGCATTCTCGTTCACTTTCTCCAAAATTTGAAAAGCACCTCCACCTCTAGGATGAAACTTAGATTTCCTTTCAATCGGAAACCTTTCCTTTCGAAAATGTACCCAAACCCAATCTCCCGGTTCAAAGTTCACGACCTTTTTCTTCTTGTTGGCCAATCTCTCATAATGGGCTACTTGTTTTTCAATTTGCGCCTTCACCTTAGCATGTAGCTTCTTCACATAAGAAGCTTTAGCCTCACCATCTTTATGCAACAAAGAATTATCAAGAGGAATAGGCAACAAATCCAAAGGGGTTAGGGGGTTAAATCCATAAACAATTTCAAATGGTGAGTGCTTAGTAGTAGAGTGAGGCACCCTATTGTAAGCAAACTCAACAAAAGATAAGGACTCTTCCAAAGATTTCAAATTTTTAGAAACAAAAGATCTCAACAAAGTGCCCAAAGTTCTATTTACAACTTCCGTTTGTCCATCCGTTTGAGGATGACAAGTAGTGGAGAAAGACAACTTAGTACCAAGTTTGGCCCAAAGTGTTCTCAAAAAATGTGACAAGAATTTAGCATCCCTATCACTCACAATATTCAAGGGCACCCCATGCAATCGCACAATATTATCAAAAAACAAGTTAGCAACATGAGTAGCATCATCACATTTAGCACAAGGCACAAAATGAGCCATCTTGGAAAATCTATCAACAATAACAAAGATGCTATCTTTACCCCTCTTAGAGCGAGGCAAACCAAGAACAAAATCCATAGAAATATGAGTCCAAGGGGAATTAGGAATGGGGAGAGGGAGATACAAACCATGAGGCATAAGCCTAGACTTAGCCTTTTTACACACAATACACCTCTTACAATGCCGTTGCACATGAATGCGCATATGAGGCCAATAAAATTTGGCATGTAAGATATCAAATGTTTTAGCCACTCCAAAGTGACCCATCAAGCCTCCTTCATGAGCTTCCACCACAAGCAAATACCTAAGAGAACCTTGAGGCACACAAAGCAAATTAGCCTTAAAAAGAAATCCCTCAACAAGATAATAGTCATCATGTGCCTTAATGATATTCTTGGCGGCCAACTCACATAAATCACCAAAAATAGGACCAAAATGTTTATCACTAGCATACAAGTCCTTTATAGAATCAAAACCAACAAAATGAGAATCAAGAGTGGAAAGGAGACTATATCTCCTAGATAAAGCATCGGCCACCTTGTTGGCCTTGCCTTGCTTATGCTTAATCACATATGAAAATTGTTCCAAAAATTCCACCCACTTAGCATGGCGCCTATTAAGCTTCCCTTGACCTTTAAGGTACTTGAGGGACTCATGATCACTATGAATGACAAATTCCCTTAGGAGCAAATAATGTTGCCAAACTTGAAGCGCCCTAATCAAAGTATACAATTCTGTATCATAAGTGGGGTAATTAAGACAAGCACCACTCAACTTTTCACTAAAGTAGGCTATAGGGTGGCTTTCTTGAAGAAGAACAGCCCCTATACCTATATTTGAGGCATCACATTCCAATTCAAAGGATTTTTCAAAGTTAGGAAGAGCCAAGATGGGAGCGTTTGTCAACCTATCTTTCAAGGCGGCAAAAGCTTCCTCTTGTTTTTGTCCCCAATGGAATGTCACACCACTTTTCACCAATTCATTTAGAGGAGAAGCAATTGTGCTAAAATCCTTGACAAACCTCCTATAGAAGCTTGCCAAACCATGAAAACTCCTCACATGTTTCACACAAGTAGGTCGCGGCCATTCAAGGATAGCCTTAACCTTTTCATCATCAACATGTACACCATGCTCACTAATCACAAATCCTAAAAATGTAACTTTAGGCATACAAAAAGAACATTTCTCAAGATTAGCAAACAAAGTAGCATCTCTCAAAGTTTTCAAAACAAGTTCAACATGCTCCAAGTGTTCATCAAATTATTTCGAATAAATGAGGATATCATCAAAATAAACCACCACAAATTTACCCATAAATTTCCTCAAAACATGATGCATCAACCTCATAAAGGTACTAGGAGCATTTGAAAGTCCAAACGGCATTACCAACCATTCACACAAACCAAATTTAGTTTTAAAAGCCGTTTTCCATTCATCACCTTCTTTCATACGAATTTGATGGTACCCACTTTTCAAATCAATTTTAGAAAACAAAGAAGCACCACATAACTCATCAAGAAGGTCATCAAGTCTAGGGATAGGATGTCTATACCTTATTGTGATTGCATTGATAGGTCTACAATCACAACACATTCTCCATTTACCATCCTTTTTGGGCACCAAAATGACCGGCACCGCGCAAGGGCTCAAACTCTCTCTAATCCACCCTTTGCTCATGAGGTCATCCACTTGCCTTTGTATCTCTTCACTCTCTTGTGGATTTTCTCTATAAGCGGGTCTATTTGGAATTGAAGAACCCGGTATGAAATCAATTTGGTGCTCAATACCACGGATTGGTGGCAATCCCTTTGGTGTCTCATGTGGAAACACATCTTTGTACCTATCCAACATAGAAGAAAAAGCACTAGGAACCACATGATTATCATTGTTAGAAACAACATTTAAACACATATCATGAGGAATCATAAGATACATGGTCTTGTGAGCCAAAAATAAGTGCTTAAACTCATGTTTAGATACAAGAAGATTGGAATGAGAAGATGATTCATCCCCACCAAGGCCCTTAGCGCATTGCTTAGCCTTGAAAGAGCTTTTTGAGCTCTTTTCACAAGTCTCACTAGCAAAAGGGTTAGTGAAACCCTTATTGGCTTGTTTCAAGGCCAATTGCTCTTTTTCTCTTTTCTTTTTCATGAGGTGTTGATCATGACTCACCTCTTTGGGACTCAAAGGAACAAGGGTCAATTTGGAACCCTTATACTCAAAAGAATACTTGTTTGAGTGCCCATCATGAATAGCATTTCTATCAAATTGCCAAGGCCTCCCAAAAAGGATATGGGCGGCCTCCATAGGTACCACATCGCACACAATGCTATCACAATATTTGCCTATGGTTAACTCCACCAAAACTTGCTTGTCAACAAGCAATTCACCATTATCATTAAGCCATTGAAGTTTATATGGCCTAGGATGGGGAGTAGTAGGCAAATTAAGCTTGGACACTAGTCTTGTGCTTGCCACATTCACACATGAGCCACTATCTATAATCAAAGAACAGGTGGCATTTTTCACCAAGCACCTAGTGTGAAAAATATTTTCTCTTTGAGTATTGTCATCTTCTTTGGGGTGACTCCCCAAAAGCCTCCTAACAACCAACAAATCTCCTTCATTGGGGTACAATTCATCATCACTAGAAGAAGCATAAGAAGAGGAATGGGTAGAAGAAAGCTCATCATTAGAGGAATTAGAATGAGAATCATAAACCCCATCAACGCACATCATAGTCTTTTTTGTGGGGCATTGAGAGGCAATGTGACCTCTACCCAAACACTTAAAACACTTGATTTCACTTGATTTATGGCTTTGACCATGGCCAACTCCCTTAAGCTTGGAAGTTGAGGGAGGAGAATCACTAACTCCCCTTTGGCCGTGGCTTTTCTCATGATCATTGTGGCTCTTTTTCCAATTTTTATTGGAGCCACTCTTGCCATCTTTATCAAATGAATTTTTGAAATCATTTTTTTGAAAACTTTTTGAAGGAAAACGTCCAAAAGAAGATTGAGATTTATAATTTTTTGAATAATATGCATGATCTCTATCTTGCCTTTTCAATTGGGCTTCCACCCTATGACATTGGTGCAATAATGAATCCATGGATGCATGATCATGTAATTCTACAATGTCTCTAATCCTAGGATGCAATCCATCTATGAACCTTGCCATAGTAGCCTCTTCACTCTCAACAATGTTGGCTCTAGTTAGAGCCACCCACATCTCCCTATAATAGGCCTCCACACTTTTGGAACCTTGGGAGATAATTTGAAGCTTCCTATGCAATTCTTTGATGTAATGTGGGGGCACCCAACGTTGCCTAAACCGCACCTTTAATTCCTCCCAACTATGGAGAGGATGGAAAGGTAAGATTGTCTTTTTATGATTATACCAACATAATAAAGCATAATTAGTCAAATGCACCGTAGCAAGGGCTATTTTCCTCTCATCATCAAACCGTTGCGCCTCAAAGATTTGATCCAGGCGCATTTCCCATTCAAGGTACTTTTCGGGATTCACATTCCCATCAAAAGTGGGAATCTCCAACTTCAGACCTAAGTACCTATTTTCAAGCCTAGGATCACCAAATTGGGGAATGTCATCAAGAACATTCCCTTGACCAAACCGTTGGTTAGGCCGTGGGTCAAAGGCTCCATGTCTAGGCATATGATGCAAATTATCATGAATATGAGCATTATTTCGATGCCTATGATGCCTAGAGTGTGCATGTAATTCATCGTCACTTCCACTAGTCAAGGTATGATATGCATGATGCCTACCATGTGCAAGTTCATCATTAACATTTCGAGAGTTATGAGCAACATTTCTAGTGACATGAGATGAAGTAGCATTAAGAAAAGGAGAGGGTATACCTTCACTTACCCTTGGGGAGGAATGGACTTTTTCCTTCCCCTTGTTGGAGCTTTGAATTTTGTCCAAGGTTTTATATATTCCGTCAAGTTCCTTGGACATAATTTGCTTCATTTGTGATGTTAATTGCTCCAAGAGTATAGTATTAGGAGTTTGATTGTCCATGATGAGAAAAAATAGAATAAAAATGAAAAATATCTATGCAAGCCACGTAGCTCAAACTAAACCAAAAATAAGAAAAGAATACATCAAAGCAAAAGAGAAAAATAATAGTCTATCCTAAGGACCTCACAAATCACACAAACTCACAAGAAATGTATCACTCAAATCCACTCGTGTTTCACACTTTAAAGGCTTTTTCTATAATGTCACACTCTTGCCTTTTACCACTCAACGTCCCTCGACTATCATAGCAAAAAGAGCACGAATAATCAAAGTCTTATGTCAATTACTCAAATTAATGGATCCAAAGTGGCAAACCCTCAAGAAGTAGCAAAATATCTAAGCCAACACGTGACACAAGAGTACAAATGAAGAAATACTCAAAGACACAACGAAGAGGTCAAATAAAGACAAGCAATAAAAGCTAACTCAATCAAATAAAATAGCACACAAAAATGGAGTAATTATGTTGACAAAGGCACAAGAAAAGAGTACTAAGAAAACTAGACAAAGTCAAGAAAAATAAGATGCTAGCTAGGATTCACCAAAGCAATAATGGATGTGAACAAGAATAACACCAATGTAGAAGGAAAGTGTATAGGGCATAATATGTGGATAAACAACGTGAAAGTGTGCAAATCGATGATTAAGAACAAACATACGTATATGAATTGTTTTCTTCTTTTGTATATTGCACCTCTTTTTTTTTTTTTTGATATTTGCGCAAATGCTCTGTTTTTTTTTTTATATTGCAAAGCAACTTTTTTTTTCTTGCACACAAATCACTAGGAATCAAAGATAGAATGAATGTAGAATAAACGGACAAGGTGTTCAAGTGTATTGTAAGGTAGAAAAGCTAGCTAACAAGATTAATGGGGCACAAAACAATACAAATATGAAGGAAATCCATGAACAAAATGGAAACAAGAAAGAAAGAAAGCTAGACTCAAACACAAAATTTTTCTTAGGTATTTTCACAAACACTTAGTGTGTATAAGAACACACAACTTAAACACAAAAAATTTGAACAAAGAGACTCAACAAAATGGATGGGTTTTGTGCACAAGAACATGTATATGAAGAATATCAACTCAAATTTTAGATTCAATCATCAAATAGGCAAGAAACAAGCATGAACGTCCAAGAACACTCAAGAACACATGTGCAGAATTTTTTAATCAACACTTGATCCTAAAGTTTTCCACTATGAGGAATCCAAATTTTAACTCCAAATCACCAAATTCCCAACCAATTAGGCAGAAAATTGCAGAAATTTCAGAATACGAAAATTGGAAAAAAAGAGAGAAATCAAAAATCAAGCAAGGAGAACCAAGGATCCATGATTCAATTCCCGCAATCCGGAAAAAGAGGATCAAAATCAAGAACTACCCAATGAACACCATGGCTCGAGATACCAAATGATGGGGATGTTCATAACGGATCTAGTTCACTTGGGTTTCCATCTCCTTAAAATGCTTGAAAGAGGAGCATAAAAGAAATGAACATAAGATATGGAGAAGAAAGAGGCGCATAAAAATTAAGACATGAATATAAAGTAAGGCATAAATGGCGCAAAATAAAAGAATGGAGAAGAAGAAGAAGATGGAAGAATTAAAAGTAGGGAGCCACAAATGGCCTAGGCAATTTGATAATCCTTGTTTGATCGCCACAATGGACTTGATTCCATTGATAAGACCATTTGCTTCATGCTCAAAGAGCTATGAATTCAAGAGAGAAAAATGCTCTCACAAAAGGATTCAATCCAATTTCTATTATATCAAAAAGTGTCTACAATGTGATTATTCAAGGCTATTTATAGAAGCCTTCCTTGCCTCTTACATGTGCACCTCACATGATCACTAAAAAGGCCTAAAACTAGCGCCTATTTTGCCCCTCTTGTGCGCATGAAATTGGTCATGAATTGGTCATACCTTGACCAATTGATACATGTCATGAAAATATAAAAAAGACTTCTAAAAATTCCATTTAACTAACAAGGCATTATTTATTACAAATCTTTACACAAAAATTATTAAAAGTAGAATTAAAAACTCCAAATTCTTCTAAGTGTTCCCCAAACATGATGCTAGTAGCAAATTCTTCAAGTCTCTTCTTTTAGCTCCTAGTCATAGGACCATCTACCCTTAATGCTTGTCCTCCAAAGTCCTTCAAGTTAGGGTCCACTCCTTTATTTCCATCAAGAACCCTGAAGTTAAGCGTGCTTGGGCGAGAGTAGTACTAGGATGGGTGACCTCCTGGGAAGTCCTCATGTTGCACCTCTCTTTTTGTGAGTTTTCCAGTCCATTTTGGATAAAAAATTATTAACTAGCGCGCAACAGAAAGCATATAGGATTTGAGCACGCAAAATAAGACAGGTGCGATGATACCAGCACTAATGCACTGGATCCCATTAGAACTCTACAGTTAAGCGTGCTTGGGCGAGAATAGTACTAGGATGGGTGACCTCCTGGGAAATCCTCGTGTTGCACCTCTCTTTTTGTAAGTTTTTAATTAGAGCGCTACAGAAAGCATATAGGATTTGAGCACGCAAAATATGACAGGTGCGATGATACGAGCACTAAAGCATTGGGTGCCATCAGAACTCCGCAGCTAAGCATGCTTGGGCGAGAGTAGTACTAGGATGGGTGACCTCCTGGGAAGTCCTCGTGTTGCACCTCTCTTTTTTAAAGTTTTCCAGTCCGTTTTGGATTAAAACTGATTAATTCGCGCGCTACAGAAAGCATATAGGATTTGAGCACGCAAAACATGACAATTGTGATCATACCAGCACTAATGCACCGGATCCCATCAGAACCCCGAAGTTAAGCGTGCTTGGGCAAGAGTAGTACTAGGATGGGTGACTTCCTGGGAAGTCCTCATGTTGCACCTCTCTTTTTGTGAGTTGTCCAGTCCGTTTTGGTAAAAACTTATTAACTAGCATGCTACAGAAAGCATATAGCTTGGGAGAGAGTAGTACTAGGATGGGTGATCTCCTGGGAAATCCTCGTGTTGCACCTCTCTTTTTTTAAGTTTTCCAGTCCGTTTTGGATGAAAACTGAATAATTAGCGTGCTACAGAAAGCATATAGGATTTAAGCACGCAAAACATGACAGGTGCGATCATACCAGCACTATTGCACTGGATCCCATCAAAACTCCGCAGTAAAGCGTGTTTGGGCGAGAATAGTACTAGGATGGGTGACCTCCTGGGAAGTCCTCGTGTTGCACCTCTCTTGATTTAAGTTTTTAATTAGCGCGCAACAGAAAGCATATAGGATTTGAGCACGCAAAATATGACAATTGCGATCATACTAGCACTAATGCATCGGATCCCATCAGAATCCCGAAGTTAAGCGTGCTTGGGCAAGAGAAGTACTAGCACGCCGCAGAAAGCATATAGCTTGGGAGAGACTAGTACTAGGATGGGTGATCTCCTGGGAAATCCTCGTGTTGCACCTCTCTTTTTTTAAGTTTTCCAGTCCATTTTGGAAAAAGACTGAATAATTAGCGTGCTACAGAAAGCATATAGGATTTAAGCACACAAAACATGACAGGTGCGATCATACCAGCACTATTGCACTGGATCCCAACAGAACTCCGCAGTAAAGCGTGTTTGGGCGAGAATAGTAATAGGATGGGTGACCTCCTGGGCAGTCCTCGTGTTGCACCTCTCTTTTTGTAAGTTTTTAATTAGCGCGCTACAAAAAGCATATAGGATTTGAGGACGCAAAACATGACAGGTGCGATCATTCCAGCACTAATGCACCGGATCCCATCAGAACCCCGCAGTCAAGCATGCTTGGGCGAGAGTAGTACTAGGATGGGTGACCTCCTGGGAAGTCCTCGTGTTGCACCTCTCTTTTTGTAAGTTTTCAAGTCCGTTTTGGATAAAAACTTATTAATTAGCGCGCTACAGAAAGCATATAGGATCAGTACTGTGATGGGTTATCTACTGGGAAGTCCTCGTGTTGCACCTCTCTTTTTTTCAGTTTTCGAGTCCGTTTTGGATAAAAACGGATTAATTAGCGCGCTACCGAAAGCATATAGGATTTGAGCACCGCAAACATCACAGGTGCGATCATACCAGCACTAATGCATTGGATCCGATTAGAACTCCGCAGTTAAGCATGCTTGGGCGAGAGTAGTACTAGGATGGGTGACCTCCTGGGAAGTCCTCGTGTTGCACCTCTCTTTTTTTAAGTTTTCCAGTCCGTTTTGGATAAAAACTGATTAATTAGCGCGCTACAGAAAGCATATGGGATTTGAGTACGCAAAACATGACAATTGTGATCATACCAGCACTAATGCACTGGATCCCATCAGAACTCCGTAGTTAAGCGTGCTTGGGAGAGAGTAGTACTAGGATGGGTGATCTTCTGGGAAATCCTTGTGTTGCACCTCTCTTTTTGTAAGTTTTCCAGTCCGTTTTGGATAAAAACTGATTAATTAGCGCACTACAAAAAGCCTATACGATTTGAGCACGAAAGACATGACAGGTGTGATCATACTAGCACTAATGCAACGGATCCCTTCAGAACCCCGAAGTTAAGTTTGCCTGGGCGAGAGTAGTACTAGGATGGGTGACCTCCTGGGAAGTTCTCGTGTTGCACCTCTCTTTTTGTAAGTTTTCAAGTCCGTTTTGGATAAAAACTTATTAATTAACGCGCTACAGAAAACATATAGGATTTGAGCACGCAAAACATGAAAGGTGCGATCATACCAGCACTAATGCATTGGATCCGATCAGAACTCCGCAGTTAAGCATGCTTGGGCGAGAGTAGTAGTAGGATCGGTGACCTCCTGGGAAGTCCTCGTGTTGCACCTCTCTTTTTTTAAGTTTTCCAGTCCGTTTTGGATAAAAACTGATTAATTAGCGCGCTACAGAAAGCATATGGGATTTGAGCACGCAAAACATGACAATTGCGATCATACCAGCACAAATGCACCGCATGTCATCAGAACCCCGAAGTTAAGCGTGCTTGGACAAGAGTAGGACTAGGATGGGTGACCTCCTGGGAAGTCCTCATGTTGCACCTCTCTATTTGTGAGTTTTCCAGTCCGTTTTGGATAAAAACTTATTAACTAGCACGGTATAGAAAGCATATAGGATTTGAGCACGCAAAATAAGACAGGTGCGATCATATCAGCACTAATGCACTGGATCCCAGCACCTCTCTTTTTTTAAGTTTTCCAGTCCGTTTTGGATAAAAACTGAATAATTAGCGTGCTACAGAAAGCATATAGGAGTTGAGCACGCAAAACATGATAGGTGCGATCATACCAGCACTATTGCACTGGATCCCATCAGAACTCCGCAGTTAAGCGTGTTTGGGCGAGAATAGTACTAGGATGGGTGACCTCCTGAGAAGCCCTCGTGCGATCATACTAGCACTAAGTCAACGGATCGCTTCAGAAGTACTGTGATGGGTTATCTACTGGGAAGTCCTCGTGTTGCACCTCTCTTTTTGTCAGTTTTCCAGTCCGTTTTGGATAAAAATGGATTAATTAGCGCGCTACAGAAAGCATATAGGAATCTAGCACGCAAAACATGAAAGGTGCGATCATACCAGCACTAATGCATTGGATCCCATCAGAACTCCGCAGTTAAGCATGCTTGGGCGAGAGAAGTACTAATTTGTTTTGGATAAAAATTGATTAATTAGCGCGCTACAGAAAGCATATAGGATTGAGCACGCAAAACCTGACAAGTGCGATCATACCAACACTAATGCACCGGATCCCATTAGAACCCCAAAGTTAAGAGTGCTTGGGCAAGAGTAGTACTTGGATGGGTGAGTACCTCTCTTTTTGTGAGTTTTCCAGTCCGTTTTGGATAAAAACTTATTAACTAACACGCTACAGAAAGAATATAGGATTTGACCACGCAAAATAAGACAGGTGCGATCATACCAGCTCTAATGCGCTGGATCCCATCAGAACTCCGTAGTGAAGCGTGCTTGGGAGAGAGTAGTACTAGGATGGGTGATCTCCTGGGAAATCCTCGTGTTGCACCTCTCTTTTTTTAAGTTTTGCAGTCCGTTTTGGATAAAAACTGAATAACTAGCGTGCTACAGAAAGCATATAGGATTTCAGCACGCAAAACATGACAGGTGCGATCATACCAGCACTATTGCACTGGATCCCATCAAAACTCCGCAGTTAAGCGTGTTTGGGCGAGAATAGTACTAGGATGGGTGACCTCCTGGGAAGTCCTCGTGGTACCCCTCTCTTTTTGTACGTTTATAATTAGCGCGCTACAGAAAGCGTATAGGATTTGAGCACGCAAAACATGACAGGTGGGATCATACCAGCACTAATGCACCGGATCCCATCAGAACCCCGCAGTCAAGCGATCTTGGGTGAGAGTAGTACTAGGATGGGTGACCTCCTGGGAAGTCCTCGTGTTGCACCTCTCTTTTGTAAGTTTTCCAGTCCGTTTTGGATAAAAAGTGATTAATTAGCGCGCTACAGAAAGCATATAGGATTTGAGCATGCAAAACATGACAGGTGAGATCAAACCATCCCTAATGCACCGGATCCCTTCAGAACTCCACAGTTAAGCGTGCTTGGGCAAGAGTAGTACTAGAATAGGTGACCTCCTGAGAAGCCCTCGTGTTCCACCTCTCTTTTTGTAAGTTTTCCAGTCCGTGTTGGATAAAAACTGATTAAATAGCGCGCTACAGAAAGCCTATACGATTTGAGCACGAAAAACATGACAGGTGCGATCATACTAGCACTAATGCAACGGATCCCTTCAGAACCCCGAAGTTAAGCGTGCCTTGGAGAGAGTAGTACCAGGATTGGTGACCTCCTGGGAAGTCCTAGTGTTACACCTCTCTTTTTGTAAGTTTTCCAATTCATTTTGGATAAAAACTTATTAATTAGCGCGCTATAGAAAGCATATAGGATTTGAGCACGCAAAACATGACAGGTGCGATCATACCAGCACTAATGCACTGGATCCCATCAGAACTCCGCAGTTAAGCGTGCTTGGGAGAGAGAAGTACTAGGATGGGTGATCTCCTGGGAAATCCTCGTGTTGCACCTCTCTTTTTTTAAGTTTTGCAGTCTGTTTTGGATAAAAACTGAATAACTAGCGTGCTACAGAAAGCATATAGGATTTCAGCACGCAAAACATGACAGGTGCGATCATACCAGCACTATTACACTGGATCCCATCAAAACTCCGCAGTTAAGCGTGTTTGGGCGAGAATAGTACTAGGATGGGTGACCTCCTGGGAAGTCCTCGTGGTACCCCTCTCTTTTTGTACGTTTATAATTAGCGCGCTACAGAAAGCATATAGGATTTGAGCACGCAAAACATGACAGGTGGGATCATACCAGCACTAATGCACCGGATCCCATCAGAACCCCGCAGTCAAGCGATCATGGGTGAGAGTAGTACAAGGATGGGTGACCTCCTGGGAAGTCCTCGTGTTGCACCTCTCTTTTGTAAGTTTTCCAGTCCGTTTTGGATAAAAATTGATTAATTAGCGCGCTACAGAAAGCATATAGGATTTGAGCATGCAAAACATGACAGGTGAGATCAAACCATCCCTAATGCACCGGATCCCTTCAGAACTCCTCAGTTAAGCGTGCTTGGGCAAGAGTAGTACTAGAATAGGTGACCTCCTGAGAAGCCCTTGTGTTGCACCTCTCTTTTTGTAAGTTTTCCAGTCCGTGTTGGATAAAAACTGATTAAATAGCGCGCTACAGAAAGCCTATACGATTTGAGCACGAAAAACATGACAGGTGCGATCATACTAGCACTAATGCAACGCATCCCTTCAGAACCCCGAAGTTAAGCGTGCCTTGGAGAGAGTAGTACTAGGATTGGTGACCTCCTGGGAAGTCCTAGTGTTACACCTCTCTTTTTGTAAGTTTTCCAATCCATTTTGGATAAAAACTTATTAATTAGCGCGCTACAGAAAGCATATAGGATTTCAGCACGCAAAACATGACAGGTGCGATCATACCAGCACTAATGCATTGGATCCCATCAGAACTCCGCAGTTAAGCATGCTTGGGCGAGAGTAGTACTAGGATGGGTGACCTCCTAGGAAGTCCTCGTGTTGCACCTCTCTTTTTTTAAGTTTTCCAGTCCGTTTTGGATAAAAACTGATTAATTAGCGCGCTACAGAAAGCATATATGATTTGAGCACACAAAACATCACAATTGCGATCATACCAACACCAATGCACTGGATCCCATCAGAACCCCGATGTCAAGCGTGCTTGGGCAAGAGTAGTACTAGGATGGGTGACCTCCTGGGAAGTCCTCTTGTTGCACCTCTCTATTTTTAAGTTTTCCAGTCCGTTTTGGATAAAAACTGAAAAATTAGCGAGCTACAGAAAGCATATAGGATTTGAGCACGCAAAACATGACAGGTGCGATCATACCATCACTAATGCACCGGATCCCATCAGAACTCCGCATTCAAGCGTGCTTGGGCGAGAGTAGTACAAGGATGGGTGACCTCCTGGGAAGTCCTCGTGTTGCACCTCTCTTTTTGTAACTTTTCTAGTCCTGTTTGGATAAAAACTGATTAATTTGCGCGCTATAGAAAACCTATACGATTTAAGCACGCAAACCATGATAGGTCTGATCATACCAGCACTAATGCACCGGATCCCATCAGAACCCCGCAGTCAAGCGTGCTTGGGCGAGAGTAGTACTAGGATGGGTCACCTCCTGGGAAGTCCTCGTGTTGCACCTCTCTTTTTGTAAGTTTTTAATTAGTGCGCTACAGAAAGCATATAGGATTTGAGCACGCAAAACATGACAGGTACGATCAAACCAGCACTAATGCACCGGATCCCATCAGAACCCCGAAGTCAAGCGTGCTTCGGCGAGAGTAGTACTAGGATGGATGACCTCCTGGAAAGTCCTCGTGTTACACCTCTCATTTTGTATGTTTTCTAGTCCATTTTGGGTAAAAACTGATTAATTAGCGCGCTACAGAAAGCATATAGGATTTGAGCACGAAAAACATGACATGTGCGATCATACCATCACTAACGTACCGGATCCCATTAGAACTCCGCATTCAAGCGTGCTTGGGCGAGAGTAGTACTAGGATGGGTGACCTCCTGGGAAGTCTTCGTGTTGCACCTCTCTTTTTGTAACTTTTCCAGTCCTGTTTGGATTAAAACTGTTTAATTTGCGCGCTACAGAAATCATGTAGGATTTGAGCACGGAAAACATGATTTGTGCGGCCATATCAGCACTAATCCATCAGATCCCATCAGAACTCCGCAGTCAAGCGTGCTTGGGCGAGAGTAGTACTAGGATAGGTGACCTCCTGGGAAGTCCTCGTGTTGCACCTCTCTTTTTGTAAGTTTTCTAGTCCGTTTTGGGTAAAAACTGATTAATTAGCGCGCTACAGAAAGCATATAGGATTGGAGCGCGCAAAACATGACTGGTGCGATCATACCAGCACTAATGCACCGGATCCCATCAGAACTCCACATTCAAGCGTGCTTGTGCGAGAGTAGTACTAGGATGGGTGACTTCCTGGGAAGTCCTCGTGTTGCACCTCTCTTTTTGTGAGTTTTCCAGTCCTATTTGGATAAAAACAGATTAATTTGCGCGCTACGGAAAGGATATAGGATTTGAGCACGCAAAACATGATTTGTGCGACCATACCAGCACTAATACATCGGATCCCATCAGAACTCCGCAGTCAAGCGTGCTTGGGCGAGAGTAGTACTAGGATAGGTGACCTCCTGGGAAGTCCTCGTGTTGCACCTCTCTTTTTGTAAGTTTTCCAGTCCGTTTTGGAGAAAAATTGATTAATTAGCGCGCTACAGAAAGCATATAGTATTTGAGCACGCAATACATGACAGGTGCGATCAAACCGTCACTAATGCAACGGATCCCTTCAGAACTCCACAGTTAAGCGTGCTTGGGCGAGAGCAGTACTAGGATGGGTGCATGACAGGTGCGATCATACCAGTACTAATGCACCGGATCCCATCAGAACTCCGCAGTTAAGCGTGCTTCGGCGAGAGTAGAACTAGGATGGATGACCTCCTGGAAAGTCCTCGTGTTACACCTCTCTTTTTGTAAGTTTTCTAGTCCGTTTTGGGTAAAAACTGATTAATTAGCGCGCTACAGAAAGCATATAGGATTGGAGCACGCAAAACATGACTGGTGCGATCATACTAGCACTAATGCACCGGATCCCATCAGAACTCCACATTCAAGCGTGCTTGTGCGAGAGTAGTACTAGGATGGGTGACTTCCTGGGAAGTCCTCGTGTTGCACCTCTCTTTTTGTGAGTTTTCCAGTCCTATTTGGATAAAAACAGATTAATTTGCGCGTTACGGAAAGGATATAGGATTTGAGCACGCAAAACATGATTTGTGCGACCATACCAGCACTAATACATCGGATCCCATCAGAACTCCGCAGTCAAGCGTGCTTGGGCGAGAGTAGAACTAGGATAGGTGACCTCCTGGGAAGTCCTCATGTTGCACCTCTCTTTTTGTAAGTTTTCCAGTCCGTTTTGGAGAAAAATTGATTAATTAGCGCGCTACAGAAAGCATATAGTATTTGAGCACGCAATACATGACAGGTGCGATCAAACCGTCACTAATGCGCAGGATGAGCAGTACTAGGATGGGTGACATCCTGGGAAGTCCTTGTGTTGCACCTCTCTTTTTGTAAGTTTTCTAGTCCGTTTTGGGTAAAAATAGATTAATTAGCGCGCTACAGAAAACATATAGGATTTGAGCACGCAAAACATGACAGGTGCGATCATACCAGTACTAATGCACCGGATCCCATCAGAACTCCGCAGTTAAGCGTGCTTCGGCGAGAGTAGAACTAGGATGGATGACCTTCTGGAAAGTCCTCGTGTTACACCTCTCTTTTTGTAAGTTTTCTAGTCCGTTTTGGGTAAAAACTGATTAATTAGCGCGTTACAGAAAGCATATAGGATTTGAGCACGCAAAACATGACATGTGCGATCATACCATCACTAACGCACCGGATCCCATCAGAACTCTGCATTCAAGCGTGCTTGGGCGAGAGTAGTACTAGGATGGGTGACCTCCTGGGAAGTCCTCGTGTTGCACCTCTCTTTTTGTAACTTTTCCAGTCCTGTTTGGATAAAAACTGTTTAATTTGCGCGCTACAGAAATCATGTAGGATTTCAGCACGGAAAACATGATTTGTGCGGCCATACCAGCACTAATCCATCGGATCCCATCAGAACCCCGCAGTTAATCGTGCTTGGGCGAGAGTAGTACTAGGATGGATGACCTCCTGGGAAGTCCTCTTTTTGCACATCTCTTTATGTAAGTTTT
Organism: Cyamopsis tetragonoloba; assembly: GCA_037177725.1. Taxonomy (NCBI): domain Eukaryota; kingdom Viridiplantae; phylum Streptophyta; class Magnoliopsida; order Fabales; family Fabaceae; genus Cyamopsis; species Cyamopsis tetragonoloba. Next base: position 47,876,689 of record CM074119.1, on the reverse strand, counting down.
CTAGTCCGTTTTGGGTAAAATCTGATTAATTAGCGCGCTACAGAAAGCATATAGGATTGGAGCACGCAAAACATGACAGGTGCGATCATACCAGCACTAATGCACCGGATCCCATCAGAACTCCACATTCGAGCGTGCTTGTGCGAGAGTAGTACTAGGATGGGTGACCTCCTGGGAAGTCCTCGTGTTGCACCTCTCTTTTTGTAACTTTTCCAGTCCTGTTTGGATAAAAACTGTTTAATTTGCGCGCTACAGAAATCATGTAGGACTTGAGCACGCAAAACATGATTTGTGCGACCATACCAGCACTAATGCATCGGATCCCATTAGAACTCCGCAGTTAAGCGTGCTTGGGCGAAAGTAGTATTAGGATGGGTGACCTCCTGGGAAGTCGTCGTGTTGCAGCTATCTTTTTGTAAGTTTTCCAGTCCGTTTTGTATAAAAACTGACTAATTAGCGCGCTACAGAAAGCATATAGGATTTGAGCACGCAAAACATGACAGATGCGATCATACCAACACTAATGCTCCTTGGAAGTCGTCGTGTTGCAGCTATCTTTTTGTAAGTTTTCCAGTCCGTTCTGGAGAAAAACTAATTAATTAGCGCGCTACAGAAAACATATAGGATTTGAGCACGCAAAACATGACAGGTGCGATCATACCAACACTAATGCACTGGATCCCATCAGAACTCCGCAGTTAAGCGAGCTTTGGCGTGAGTAGTACTAGGATGGGTCATCTCCTGGGTAGTCCTCGTGTTGCACCTCTTTTTTTTTAACTTTTCCAGTCCGTTTTTGATAAAAACTGATTAATTAGCGCGCTATAGAAATCATATAGGAGTTGAGCACGCAAAACATGGCAGATGCGATCATACCAGCACTAATGCACCGGATCACATCAGAAGTCCGTAGTTAAGCGTTCTTGAGCGAGAGTAGTACTAGGATTGGTGACCTCCTGGTAAGTCCTCGTGTTGCACCTCTCTTTTTGTAAGTGTTCCAGTCCGTTTTGGATAAATACTGATTAACTAGCGCGCTACAGAAAGCATATAGGAGTTGAGAACGCAAAACATGGCAGGTGCGATCATACCAGCACTAATGCACCGGATCCCATCAGAACTCTGTAGTTAAGCGTTCTTGGGCGAGAATAGTACTAGGATGGGAGACCTCCTAGGAAGTCCTCGTGTTGCACCTCTCTTTTTGTAAGTTTTCCAGTCCGTTTTGGAGAAAAACTAATTAATTAGCGCGCTACACAAAGTATATAGGATTTGAGCACGCAAAACATAACAGGTGCGACCATACCAGCACTAATGCACCGGATCCCATCAGAACTCCTCAGTTAAGCCTGCTTGGGCGAGAGTAGTACTAGGATGGGTGACCTCCCGGGAAGTCCTCGTGTTGCACCTCTCTTTTTGTAAGTTTTCCAGGCCGTTTTGGATAAAAACTGATTAATTAGCATGCTACAGAAAGCATATAGGATTTGAGCACCCAAAACATGACAGGTGCAATCATACCAGCACTAATGCACCGGATCCCATCAGAACTCCGCAGTTAAGCGTGCTTGTTGCACCTCTCTTTTTGTAAGTTTTACAGTCCGTTTTGGATAAAAACTGATTAATTAGCGCGCTACAGAAAGCATACAGGATTTGAGCACGCAAAACATGACAGTTGCGATCAAACCGTCACTAATGCACCGGATTCCATCAGAACTCCGTAGTTAAGCGTGTTTGGGCGAGAGTCGTACTAGGTTGGGTGACCTCTTGGGAAGTCCTCGTGTTGAACCTCTCTTTTTGTAAGTTTTCCAGTCTGTTTTGGATAAAAACTGATTAATTAGCGCGCTACAGAAAGCATATAAGATTTGAGCACACAAAACATGACACATGCGATCATACCAGCACTAATGCAACGGATCCTATCAGAACTCCGCAGTTAAGCGTTCTTGTTTCACCTCTCTTTTTGTAAGTTTTACAGTCCGTTTTGGATAAAAACTGAATAATTAGCGCGCAACAGAAAGCATATAGGATTTGAGCACGCAAAACATGATAGGTGCGATCATACCAGCATTATTGCACCGGATCCCATTAGAACTTCGTAGTTAAGTGTGCTTGGGCGAGAGTAGTACTAGGATCGGTGACCTCCTGGGAAGTCCTTGCACCTCTCATTTTGTATGTTTTCCTGTTCGTTTTGGATAAAAACTGATTAATTAGCGCGCTACAGAAAGCATATAGGATTTGAACACGCAACACTTGACAGGTGCGATCATACCAGCACTAATGCAGCGGATCCCACCAGAATTCCGCAGTTAAGCATGCTTGGGCGAGAGTAGTACTAGGATGGGTGACCTCCTAGGAAGTCCTCGTGTTGCACCTCTCTTTTTTTAAGTTTTCCAGTCCGTTTTGGATAAAAACTGATTAATTAGCGCGCTACAGAAAGCATATATGATTTGAGCACACAAAACATCACAATTGCGATCATACCAACACCAATGCACTGGATCCCATCAGAACCCCGATGTCAAGCGTGCTTGGGCAAGAGTAGTACTAGGATGGGTGACCTCCTGGGAAGTCCTCTTGTTGCACCTCTCTATTTTTAAGTTTTCCAGTCCGTTTTGGATAAAAACTGAAAAATTAGCGAGCTACAGAAAGCATATAGGATTTGAGCACGCAAAACATGACAGGTGCGATCATACCATCACTAATGCACCGGATCCCATCAGAACTCCGCATTCAAGCGTGCTTGGGCGAGAGTAGTACAAGGATGGGTGACCTCCTGGGAAGTCCTCGTGTTGCACCTCTCTTTTTGTAACTTTTCTAGTCCTGTTTGGATAAAAACTGATTAATTTGCGCGCTATAGAAAACCTATACGATTTAAGCACGCAAACCATGATAGGTGTGATCATACCAGCACTAATGCACCGGATCCCATCAGAACCCCGCAGTCAAGCGTGCTTGGGCGAGAGTAGTACTAGGATGGGTCACCTCCTGGGAAGTCCTCGTGTTGCACCTCTCTTTTTGTAAGTTTTTAATTAGTGCGCTACAGAAAGCATATAGGATTTGAGCACGCAAAACATGACAGGTACGATCAAACCAGCACTAATGCACCGGATCCCATCAGAACCCCGAAGTCAAGCGTGCTTCGGCGAGAGTAGTACTAGGATGGATGACCTCCTGGAAAGTCCTCGTGTTACACCTCTCATTTTGTATGTTTTCTAGTCCATTTTGGGTAAAAACTGATTAATTAGCGCGCTACAGAAAGCATATAGGATTTGAGCACGAAAAACATGACATGTGCGATCATACCATCACTAACGTACCGGATCCCATTAGAACTCCGCATTCAAGCGTGCTTGGGCGAGAGTAGTACTAGGATGGGTGACCTCCTGGGAAGTCTTCGTGTTGCACCTCTCTTTTTGTAACTTTTCCAGTCCTGTTTGGATTAAAACTGTTTAATTTGCGCGCTACAGAAATCATGTAGGATTTGAGCACGGAAAACATGATTTGTGCGGCCATATCAGCACTAATCCATCAGATCCCATCAGAACTCCGCAGTCAAGCGTGCTTGGGCGAGAGTAGTACTAGGATAGGTGACCTCCTGGGAAGTCCTCGTGTTGCACCTCTCTTTTTGTAAGTTTTCTAGTCCGTTTTGGGTAAAAACTGATTAATTAGCGCGCTACAGAAAGCATATAGGATTGGAGCGCGCAAAACATGACTGGTGCGATCATACCAGCACTAATGCACCGGATCCCATCAGAACTCCACATTCAAGCGTGCTTGTGCGAGAGTAGTACTAGGATGGGTGACTTCCTGGGAAGTCCTCGTGTTGCACCTCTCTTTTTGTGAGTTTTCCAGTCCTATTTGGATAAAAACAGATTAATTTGCGCGCTACGGAAAGGATATAGGATTTGAGCACGCAAAACATGATTTGTGCGACCATACCAGCACTAATACATCGGATCCCATCAGAACTCCGCAGTCAAGCGTGCTTGGGCGAGAGTAGTACTAGGATAGGTGACCTCCTGGGAAGTCCTCGTGTTGCACCTCTCTTTTTGTAAGTTTTCCAGTCCGTTTTGGAGAAAAATTGATTAATTAGCGCGCTACAGAAAGCATATAGTATTTGAGCACGCAATACATGACAGGTGCGATCAAACCGTCACTAATGCGCAGGATGAGCAGTACTAGGATGGGTGACATCCTGGGAAGTCCTTGTGTTGCACCTCTCTTTTTGTAAGTTTTCTAGTCCGTTTTGGGTAAAAATAGATTAATTAGCGCGCTACAGAAAACATATAGGATTTGAGCACGCAAAACATGACAGGTGCGATCATACCAGTACTAATGCACCGGATCCCATCAGAACTCCGCAGTTAAGCGTGCTTCGGCGAGAGTAGAACTAGGATGGATGACCTTCTGGAAAGTCCTCGTGTTACACCTCTCTTTTTGTAAGTTTTCTAGTCCGTTTTGGGTAAAAACTGATTAATTAGCGCGTTACAGAAAGCATATAGGATTTGAGCACGCAAAACATGACATGTGCGATCATACCATCACTAACGCACCGGATCCCATCAGAACTCTGCATTCAAGCGTGCTTGGGCGAGAGTAGTACTAGGATGGGTGACCTCCTGGGAAGTCCTCGTGTTGCACCTCTCTTTTTGTAACTTTTCCAGTCCTGTTTGGATAAAAACTGTTTAATTTGCGCGCTACAGAAATCATGTAGGATTTCAGCACGGAAAACATGATTTGTGCGGCCATACCAGCACTAATCCATCGGATCCCATCAGAACCCCGCAGTTAATCGTGCTTGGGCGAGAGTAGTACTAGGATGGATGACCTCCTGGGAAGTCCTCTTTTTGCACATCTCTTTATGTAAGTTTTCTAGTCCGTTTTGGGTAAAATCTGATTAATTAGCGCGCTACAGAAAGCATATAGGATTGGAGCACGCAAAACATGACAGGTGCGATCATACCAGCACTAATGCACCGGATCCCATCAGAACTCCACATTCGAGCGTGCTTGTGCGAGAGTAGTACTAGGATGGGTGACCTCCTGGGAAGTCCTCGTGTTGCACCTCTCTTTTTGTAACTTTTCCAGTCCTGTTTGGATAAAAACTGTTTAATTTGCGCGCTACAGAAATCATGTAGGACTTGAGCACGCAAAACATGATTTGTGCGACCATACCAGCACTAATGCATCGGATCCCATTAGAACTCCGCAGTTAAGCGTGCTTGGGCGAAAGTAGTATTAGGATGGGTGACCTCCTGGGAAGTCGTCGTGTTGCAGCTATCTTTTTGTAAGTTTTCCAGTCCGTTTTGTATAAAAACTGACTAATTAGCGCGCTACAGAAAGCATATAGGATTTGAGCACGCAAAACATGACAGATGCGATCATACCAACACTAATGCTCCTTGGAAGTCGTCGTGTTGCAGCTATCTTTTTGTAAGTTTTCCAGTCCGTTCTGGAGAAAAACTAATTAATTAGCGCGCTACAGAAAACATATAGGATTTGAGCACGCAAAACATGACAGGTGCGATCATACCAACACTAATGCACTGGATCCCATCAGAACTCCGCAGTTAAGCGAGCTTTGGCGTGAGTAGTACTAGGATGGGTCATCTCCTGGGTAGTCCTCGTGTTGCACCTCTTTATTTTTAACTTTTCCAGTCCGTTTTTGATAAAAACTGATTAATTAGCGCGCTATAGAAATCATATAGGAGTTGAGCACGCAAAACATGGCAGATGCGATCATACCAGCACTAATGCACCGGATCACATCAGAAGTCCGTAGTTAAGCGTTCTTGAGCGAGAGTAGTACTAGGATTGGTGACCTCCTGGTAAGTCCTCGTGTTGCACCTCTCTTTTTGTAAGTGTTCCAGTCCGTTTTGGATAAATACTGATTAACTAGCGCGCTACAGAAAGCATATAGGAGTTGAGAACGCAAAACATGGCAGGTGCGATCATACCAGCACTAATGCACCGGATCCCATCAGAACTCTGTAGTTAAGCGTTCTTGGGCGAGAATAGTACTAGGATGGGAGACCTCCTAGGAAGTCCTCGTGTTGCACCTCTCTTTTTGTAAGTTTTCCAGTCCGTTTTGGAGAAAAACTAATTAATTAGCGCGCTACACAAAGTATATAGGATTTGAGCACGCAAAACATAACAGGTGCGACCATACCAGCACTAATGCACCGGATCCCATCAGAACTCCTCAGTTAAGCCTGCTTGGGCGAGAGTAGTACTAGGATGGGTGACCTCCCGGGAAGTCCTCGTGTTGCACCTCTCTTTTTGTAAGTTTTCCAGGCCGTTTTGGATAAAAACTGATTAATTAGCATGCTACAGAAAGCATATAGGATTGGAGCACGCAAAACATGACTGGTGCGATCATACTAGCACTAATGCACCGGATCCCATCAGAACTCCACATTCAAGCGTGCTTGTGCGAGAGTAGTACTAGGATGGGTGACTTCCTGGGAAGTCCTCGTGTTGCACCTCTCTTTTTGTGAGTTTTCCAGTCCTATTTGGATAAAAACAGATTAATTTGCGCGTTACGGAAAGGATATAGGATTTGAGCACGCAAAACATGATTTGTGCGACCATACCAGCACTAATACATCGGATCCCATCAGAACTCCGCAGTCAAGCGTGCTTGGGCGAGAGTAGAACTAGGATAGGTGACCTCCTGGGAAGTCCTCGTGTTGCACCTCTCTTTTTGTAAGTTTTCCAGTCCGTTTTGGAGAAAAATTGATTAATTAGCGCGCTACAGAAAGCATATAGTATTTGAGCACGCAATACATGACAGGTGCGATCAAACCGTCACTAATGCGCAGGATGAGCAGTACTAGGATGGGTGACATCCTGGGAAGTCCTTGTGTTGCACCTCTCTTTTTGTAAGTTTTCTAGTCCGTTTTAGGTAAAAATAGATTAATTAGCGCGCTACAGAAAACATATAGGATTTGAGCACGCAAAACATGACAGGTGCGATCATACCAGTACTAATGCACCGGATCCCATCAGAACTCCGCAGTTAAGCGTGCTTCGGCGAGAGTAGAACTAGGATGGATGACCTTCTGGAAAGTCCTCGTGTTACACCTCTCTTTTTGTAAGTTTTCTAGTCCGTTTTGGGTAAAAACTGATTAATTAGCGCGTTACAGAAAGCATATAGGATTTGAGCACGCAAAACATGACATGTGCGATCATACCATCACTAACGCACCGGATCCCATCAGAACTCTGCATTCAAGCGTGCTTGGGCGAGAGTAGTACTAGGATGGGTGACCTCCTGGGAAGTCCTCGTGTTGCACCTCTCTTTTTGTAACTTTTCCAGTCCTGTTTGGATAAAAACTGTTTAATTTGCGCGCTACAGAAATCATGTAGGATTTCAGCACGGAAAACATGATTTGTGCGGCCATACCAGCACTAATCCATCGGATCCCATCAGAACCCCGCAGTTAATCGTGCTTGGGCGAGAGTAGTACTAGGATGGATGACCTCCTGGGAAGTCCTCTTTTTGCACATCTCTTTATGTAAGTTTTCTAGTCCGTTTTGGGTAAAATCTGATTAATTAGCGCGCTACAGAAAGCATATAGGATTGGAGCACGCAAAACATGACAGGTGCGATCATACCAGCACTAATGCACCGGATCCCATCAGAACTCCACATTCGAGCGTGCTTGTGCGAGAGTAGTACTAGGATGGGTGACCTCCTGGGAAGTCCTCGTGTTGCACCTCTCTTTTTGTAACTTTTCCAGTCCTGTTTGGATAAAAACTGTTTAATTTGCGCGCTACAGAAATCATGTAGGACTTGAGCACGCAAAACATGATTTGTGCGACCATACCAGCACTAATGCATCGGATCCCATTAGAACTCCGCAGTTAAGCGTGCTTGGGCGAAAGTAGTATTAGGATGGGTGACCTCCTGGGAAGTCGTCGTGTTGCAGCTATCTTTTTGTAAGTTTTCCAGTCCGTTTTGTATAAAAACTGACTAATTAGCGCGCTACAGAAAGCATATAGGATTTGAGCACGCAAAACATGACAGATGCGATCATACCAACACTAATGCTCCTTGGAAGTCGTCGTGTTGCAGCTATCTTTTTGTAAGTTTTCCAGTCCGTTCTGGAGAAAAACTAATTAATTAGCGCGCTACAGAAAACATATAGGATTTGAGCACGCAAAACATGACAGGTGCGATCATACCAACACTAATGCACTGGATCCCATCAGAACTCCGCAGTTAAGCGAGCTTTGGCGTGAGTAGTACTAGGATGGGTCATCTCCTGGGTAGTCCTCGTGTTGCACCTCTTTATTTTTAACTTTTCCAGTCCGTTTTTGATAAAAACTGATTAATTAGCGCGCTATAGAAATCATATAGGAGTTGAGCACGCAAAACATGGCAGATGCGATCATACCAGCACTAATGCACCGGATCACATCAGAAGTCCGTAGTTAAGCGTTCTTGAGCGAGAGTAGTACTAGGATTGGTGACCTCCTGGTAAGTCCTCGTGTTGCACCTCTCTTTTTGTAAGTGTTCCAGTCCGTTTTGGATAAATACTGATTAACTAGCGCGCTACAGAAAGCATATAGGAGTTGAGAACGCAAAACATGGCAGGTGCGATCATACCAGCACTAATGCACCGGATCCCATCAGAACTCTGTAGTTAAGCGTTCTTGGGCGAGAATAGTACTAGGATGGGAGACCTCCTAGGAAGTCCTCGTGTTGCACCTCTCTTTTTGTAAGTTTTCCAGTCCGTTTTGGAGAAAAACTAATTAATTAGCGCGCTACACAAAGTATATAGGATTTGAGCACGCAAAACATAACAGGTGCGACCATACCAGCACTAATGCACCGGATCCCATCAGAACTCCTCAGTTAAGCCTGCTTGGGCGAGAGTAGTACTAGGATGGGTGACCTCCCGGGAAGTCCTCGTGTTGCACCTCTCTTTTTGTAAGTTTTCCAGGCCGTTTTGGATAAAAACTGATTAATTAGCATGCTACAGAAAGCATATAGGATTTGAGCACCCAAAACATGACAGGTGCAATCATACCAGCACTAATGCACCGGATCCCATCAGAACTCCGCAGTTAAGCGTGCTTGTTGCACCTCTCTTTTTGTAAGTTTTACAGTCCGTTTTGGATAAAAACTGATTAATTAGCGCGCTACAGAAAGCATACAGGATTTGAGCACGCAAAACATGACAGTTGCGATCAAACCGTCACTAATGCACCGGATTCCATCAGAACTCCGTAGTTAAGCGTGCTTGGGCGAGAGTCGTACTAGGTTGGGTGACCTCTTGGGAAGTCCTCGTGTTGAACCTCTCTTTTTGTAAGTTTTCCAGTCTGTTTTGGATAAAAACTGATTAATTAGCGCGCTACAGAAAGCATATAAGATTTGAGCACACAAAACATGACACATGCGATCATACCAGCACTAATGCAACGGATCCTATCAGAACTCCGCAGTTAAGCGTTCTTGTTTCACCTCTCTTTTTGTAAGTTTTACAGTCCGTTTTGGATAAAAACTGAATAATTAGCGCGCAACAGAAAGCATATAGGATTTGAGCACGCAAAACATGATAGGTGCGATCATACCAGCATTATTGCACCGGATCCCATTAGAACTTCGTAGTTAAGTGTGCTTGGGCGAGAGTAGTACTAGGATCGGTGACCTCCTGGGAAGTCCTTGCACCTCTCATTTTGTATGTTTTCCTGTTCGTTTTGGATAAAAACTGATTAATTAGCGCGCTACAGAAAGCATATAGGATTTGAACACGCAACACTTGACAGGTGCGATCATACCAGCACTAATGCAGCGGATCCCACCAGAATTCCGCAGTTAAGCGTGCTTGGGCGAGAGTAGTACTAGGATTGGTGACCATCGGGGAAGTCCTCGTGTTGCACCTCTCTTTTTGCAAGTTTTCCACTCCGTTTTGGATAAAAACTGATTAATTAGCGCGCTACAGAAAACATATAGGATTTGAGCACTCAAAACATGACAGGTGCGATGATACAGTACTAATGCAGCGGATCCTATAGGAACTCCGCAGTTAAGCGTGCTTCTTGCACCTCTCTTTTTGTAAGTTTTACAGTCCGTTGTGGATAAAAACTTATTAATTAGCGCGCAACAGAAAGCATATAGGATTTGATCACGCAAAATATGACAGGTGCGATCATACCAGCATTAATGCACCGGATCCCACCAGAACTCCGCAGTTAAGCGTGCTTGGGCGTGAGTAGTACTAGGATATGTGACCTCCGGGGAAGTCCTTGTGTTGCACCTCTCTTTTTGTAAGTTTTGCAGTCCGTTTTGGATAAAAACTTATTAATTAGCGCGCTACAGAAAGCATATAAGATTTGAGCACGCAAAATATGACAGGTGCGATCATACCAGCATTAATGCACCGGATCCCACCAGATCTCCGCAGTTAAGCGTGCTTGGGCGAGAGTAGTACCAGGATGGGAGACCTCCTGGGAAGTATTCATGTCGCACCTCTCTTTTTGTATGTTTTCTTGTCCGTTTTCGATAAAAACTGATTAATTAGCGCGCTACCGAAAGCATATAGGATTTGAGTACGCAACACATGACAGTTGCGATCATACCAGCACTAATGCAGCGGATCCCATCAGAACTCCGCAGTTAAGCGTGCTTGGGCGAGAGAAGTACTAGGATGGGTGATCTCTGGGGAAGTCCTCGTGTTGCACCTCTCTTTTTGTAAGTTTTCTAGTCCGTTTTGGATAAAAACTTATTAATTAGCGCGCTACGAAAAGCATATAGGATTTGAGAACGCAAAACATGACAGGTGCGATCATACCAGCACTAATGCACCGGATCCCACCAGAACTCAGCAGTTAAGCGTGCTTGGGCGAGAGTAGTACTAGGACGGGTGATCTCTTGGGAAGTCCTCGTGTTGCACCTCTCTTTTTGTAAGTTTTCCAGTCCATTTTTGATAAAAACTGATTAATTAGCGCGCTACAGAAAGCATATAGGATTTGAGCACGCAAAACATGACAGGTGCGATCATACCAGGACTAATGCACTGGATCCCATCAGAACTCCGCAGTTAAGCGTGCTTGGGCGTGAGTAGTACTAGGATGGGTGATCTCCTAGGAAGTCCTCGTGTTGCACCTCTCTTTTTGTAAGTTTTCCTGTCCGTTTTGGATGAAAACCTTTTAATTAGCGCGCTACAGAAAGCATATAGGATTTGAGCACGCAAAATATAATAGGTGCGATCATACCAGCACTAATGCACCGGATCCAATCAGAACTCCATAGTTAAGTGTGCTGCTGCGAGAGCAGTACTTGAATGGGTGTCTTCCTGGGAAGTCTTTGTGTTGCACCTCTCTTTTTGTAAGTTTTCCGCTCCGTTTTGGATAAAAACTGATTAAACAGCGTGGTACAGAAAGCATATAGGATTTGAGCATGCAAAACATTACAGGTGCGATTATACCAGCACTAATGCACCGGATCCCATCAGAACTCAGCAGTTAAGCGTGCTTGGTAGTACTAGGATGGATGACCTCCTGGGAAGTCCTCGTGTTGCACTTCTCTTTTTGTATGTTTTCCAGTCCGTTTTGGATAAAAACTTATTAATTAACGCACTACAGAAAGCAAATAGGATTTCAGCACGCAAAACATGACAGGTGCGATCATACCAGAACTAATGCACCGGATCCCACCAGAACTCCGCAGTTAATCGTGCTTGTGCGAGAGTAGTACTAGGATGGGTGACCTCCTCGGAAGTCCTCGTGTTGCACCTCCCATTTTGTCAGTTTTCCAGTCCGTTTTGGATAAAAACTGATTAATTAGCGCGCTACAGAAAGCATATAGGATTTGAGGACGCAAAACATGACAGGTGCGATCATACCATCACTAATGCACTGGATCCCATCAGAACTCCGCAGGTAAGCGTGCCTGGGCGTGAGTAGTACTAGGATGGGTGATCTACTGGGAAGTCCTCGTGTTGCAACTCTCTTTTTGTAAGTTTTCCAGTCCGTTTTGGATAAAAACTGATTAATTAGCGCGCGAGAGAAAGCATATTGGATTTGAGCACGCAAAACATGACAGGTGCCATCATACCAGCACTTATGCACTGGATCCCATTAGAAGTTCGCACTTAAGCGTGCTTGTGCGATAGCAGTACTAGGATGGGTGACCTCCTGGGAAGTCTTTGTGTTGCATCTCTCTTTTTGTAAGTTTTACAGGATTTGAGCACGCAAAACATGACAGGTGCGATCATACCAGCACTAATGCAACGGATCCTATCAGAACTCCGCAGTTAAGCGTGCTTGTTCCACCTCTCTTTTAGTCCGTTTTGGATAAAAACTGATTAATTAGCGCGCTATTGAAAGAATATAGGTTTTGAACACGCAAAACATGACAGGTGCGATCATACCAGCACTAATGCACTCCGCAGTTAAGCGTGCTTGGGCAAGAGTAGTACTAGGAAGAGTGACCTTCTGGGAAGTCATTCTTTTTGTAAGTTTTCCAGTTCGTTTTGGATAACAACTTATTAATTAGCGCGCTACAGAAAGCATACAGGATTTGAGCATGCAAAACATGACATACCAGCACTAATGCACCGGATCCTATCAGAACTCCGCAGTTAAGCGTTGTTCGGCGAGAGTAGTACTAGGATGGGTGACCTCCTCGAAAGTCCTCTTGTTGCACCTCTCTTTTTGTAAGTTTTCCAATCCGTTTTCGATAAAAACTTATTAATTAGCGCGCTAAAGAAAGCATAATGGATTTGAGCACGAAAAACATGACAGGTGCGATCAAACTAGAACTAATGCACCGGATCCCATCAGAACTCCCCAGTTAAGCGTTGTTCGGCGAGAGTTGTACTAGGATGGCTGTCCTCCTGGAAAAAGCCCTCGAGTTGCACCTCTCTTTTTGTAAGTTTTCTAGTCCGTTTTCGATAAAAACTTTTTAATAAGCGCGCTAAAGAAAGCATAATGGATTTGAGCACGCAAAACATGACAGGTGCGATCAAACCAGAACTAATGCACCGGATCCCATCAGAACTCCGCATTTAAGCGTTGTTCGGCGAGAGTTGTACTAGGATGGGTGACCTCCTGGAAAGTCCTCGGGTTGCACCTCTCTTTTTGTAAGTTTTCCAGTCCGTTTTTGATAAAAACTTATTAATTTGCGCTCTACAGAAAGCATACAGGATTTGAGCACGCAAAACATGACAGGTGCGATCATACCAACACTAATGCACCAGATCCCATCAGAACTCCGTAGTTAAGCGTTGTTCGGCGAGCGAATGGGTGACCTCCTGCAAAGTCCTCGTGTTTCACCTCTCTTTTCGTAAGTTTTCCAGTCCGTTTTGGATAAAAAGTGATTAATTAGCGCGCTATAGAAAGCATATAGGTTTTGAGCACGCAAAACATGACAGGTGCGATCATACCAGCACAAATGCACTCCGCAGTTAAGCGTGCTTGGGCAAGAGTAGTACTAGGATGGGTGACCTCCTGTTGCACCTCTCTTTGTTTAAGTTTTCCAGTCCGTTTTGCATAAAAACTAATTAAATAGCGCGCTACAGAAAGCATATAGGATTTGAGCACGCAAAACATGACAGGTGCGATCATACCAGCAATATTGGATTGGATCCCATCAAAACTCCGTAGTTAAACGTGCTTCGGCGAGAGTAGTACTAGGATTGGTGACTTCCTAGAAAGTCCTCGTGTTGCACCTCTATTTTTGTAAGTTTTCCAGTCCGTAATGGATAAAAACTAATTAAATTGTGTGCTACAAAAAGCATACAGGATTTGAGCACGCAAAACATGACAGGTGCGATCATACCAGCACTAATGCACCGGATCACATCAGAACTCCGTAGAAAACAGTGCTTGGGCGAGAGTAGTACTCGGATGGGTGACCTCCTGGGAAGTCATCGTGTTGCACCTCTCTTTTTGTAAGTTTTCCACTCCGTTTTGGATAAAAAGTGATTAATTAGCGCGCTACCGAAGGCATAGAGGTTTTGAGCACGCAAAACATGACATGTGCGATCATACCAGCACTAATGCATCGGATCCCATCAGAACTCCGCAGTTGAGCGTGCTTCGGCGAGAGTAGTACTAGGATTGGTGACGTCCTAGAAAGTCCTCATGTTGCACCTCTCTTTTTGTAGCTTTTCCAGCCCGGTTTGGATAAAAAGTGATTAATTAGCGCACATCAGAAGGGATAGAGGATTTGAGCACGCAAAACATGACAGGTGCGATCATACCAGCACTAATGCACCGGATGCCATCAGAACATTGTAGTTAAGTGTGCTTGGGCGAGAGTAGTACTAGGATGGGTGACCCCCTGGGAGGTCCTCGTGTTGCACCTCTCTTTTTGTGAGTTTTCCATTCCGTTTTGGATTAAAAGTGATTAATTAGCGCGCTATAGAAAGCATATAGGTTTTGAGCACGCAAAACATGACAGGTGCGATCATACCACCACTAATGCACTCCGCAGTTAAGCGTGCTTGGGCAAGAGTAGTACTAGGATGGGTGACCTCTTGGGAACTCCTCGTGTTGCACCTCTCTTTTTGTAACTTTTCCAGTTTGTTTTGGATAAAAACTAATTAAATAGCGCGATACAGAAAACATATAGGATTTAAGCACGCAAAACATGACAGGTGCGATCATACCAGCACTAATGCACCGGATCCCATCAGAACTTCGTAGTTAAGTGTGGTTGGGCGAGAGTAGTACTAGGATTGGTGACCTCCTGGGAAGTCCTCGTGTTGCACCTCTCTTTTTGTAAGGTTGGTGACCTCCTAGAAAGTCCTCGTGTTGCACCTCTCTTTTTGTAAGTTTTCCAGTCCGTATTGGATAAAAACTGATTAATTAGTGTGCTACAGAAAGCATACAGGATTTGAGCACGCAAAATGTGACATGTGCGATCATACCAGCACTAATGCACCGGATCCAATCAGAACTCCGAAGTTAAGCGTGCTTGGGCGAGAGTAGTACCGTTTTGGATAAAAACTGATTAAATAGCGCGCTACAGAAAGCATATAGGATTTGAGAACGCAAAACATGACAGGTGCGATCATACTAGCACTGATGCACCGGATTCTATAAAAACACCGTAGTTAACCAGTGTAGCGCGATAGTAGTACTAGGATGGGTGACCTCCTGGGAAGTCCTTGTGTTGCACCTCTATTTTTTTAAGTTTTCCAGTCCGTTTTGGATAAAAACTTATTAATTAGCGCGCTACAGAAAGCATACAGGATTTGAGCACGCAAATCATAACAGGTGTGATCATACCAGCACTAATGCACCTGATTCCATCAGAACTCCGTAGTTAAGCGTGGTTGGGCGAGAGTAGTACTAGGATGGGTGACCTCCTGTGAAGTCCTCGTGTTGCACCTCTCTTTTTGTAAGTTTTCCAGTCCGTTTTGGATAAAAAGTGATTAATTAGCGCGCTACAGAAGGCATAGAGGTTTTGAGCACGCAAAACATGACATGTGCGATCATACCAGCACTAATGCATCGGATCCCATCAGAACTCCGCAGTTAAGCGTGCTTCGGCGAGAGTAGTACTAGGATTGGTGACCTCTTAGAAAGTCCTCGTGTTGCACCTCTCTTTTTGTAAGTTTTCCAGTCCGTATTGGATAAAAACTGATTAATTAGTGTGCTACAAAAAGCATACAGGATTTGAGCACGCAAAACATGACAAGTGCGATCATTCCAGCACTAATGCACCGGATCCCATCAGAACTCCCTAGTCAAGCGTGCTTGGGCGAGAGTAGTACTAGGATGGGTGACCACCTGGGAATTCCTCGTGTTGCACCTCTCTTTTTGTAACTTTTCCAGTCCGTTTTGGATAAAAACTGATTAAATAGCGCGCTACAGAAAGCATATAGGATTTGAGAACGCAAAACATGACAGGTGCGATCATACTAGCACTGATGCACCGGATTCCATCAAAACTCCGTAGTTAAGTAGGGTAGGGCGATAGTAGTTCTAGGATGGGTGACCTCTTGGGAAGTCCTTGTGTTGCACCTCTATTTTTTTATGTTTTCCAGTCCGTTTTGGATAAAAACTTATTAATTATCGTGCTACAGAAAGCATACAAGATTTGAGCACGCAAATCATGACAGGTGCGATCATACCAGCACTAATGCACCTGACTCCATCAGAACTCCGTAGTTAAGCGTGGTTGGGCGAGAGTAGTACTAGGATGGGTGACCTCCTGGGAAGTCTTCGTGTTGCACCTCTCTTTTTGTAAGTTTTCCAGTCCGTTTTGGATAAAAAGTGATTAATTAGCGCGCTACAGAAGGCATAGAGGTTTTGAGCACGCAAAACATGACATGTGCGATCATACCAGCACTAATGCATCGGATCCCATCAGAACTCCGCAGTTAAGCGTGCTTCGGCGAGAGCAGTACTATGATTGGTGACCTCCTAGAAAGTCCTCGTGTTGCACCTCTCTTTTTGTAAGTTTTCCAGTCCGTATTGGATAAAAACTGATTAATTAGTGTGCTACAGAAAGCATACAGGATTTGAGCATGCAAAACAGGACAGGTGCGATCATACCAGCACTAATGCACCGGATCCCATCAGAACTCCGAAGTCAAGCGTGCTTGGGCGAGAATAGTACTAGGATGGGTGACCTCCTAGGAATTCCTCGTGTTGCACCTCTCTTTTTGTAACTTTTCCAGTCCGTTTTGGATAAAAACTGATTAAATAGCGCACTACAGAAAGCATATAGGATTTGAGCACGCAAAACATGACAGGTGCGATCATACTAGCACCGATGCACCGAATTCCATCAAAACTCCGTAGTTAAGCAGGGTAGGGCGATAGTAGTACTAGGATGGGTGACCTCCTCGGAAGTCCTTCTGTTGCACCTCTATTTTTTTAAGTTTTCCAGTCCGTTTGGATAAAAACTTATTAATTAGCGTGCTACAGAAAGCATACAGGATTTGAGCACGCAAATCATGACAGGTGTGATCATACCAGCACTAATGCACCGGATTCCATCAGAACTCGTAGTTAAGCGTGGTTGGGCGAGAGTAGTACTAGGATAGGTGACCTCCTGGGAAGTCCTCGTGTTGCACCTCTCTTTTTGTATGTTTTCCATTCCGTTTTGGATAAAAAGTGATTAATTAGCGCGCTACAGATGGCATAGAGGTTTTGAGCACGCAAAACATGACATGTGCGATCATACCAGCACTAATGCATCGGATCCCATCAGAACTCCGCAGTTAAGCGTGCTTCGGCGAGAGTAGTACTAGGATTGGTGACCTCCTAGAAAGTCCTGATGTTGCACCTCTCTTTTTCTAAGTTTTTGAGTCTGTATTGGAGAAAAACTAATTAATTAGTGTGTTACAGAAAGCATACAGGATTTGAGCACGCAAAACATGACAGATGTGATCATACCAACACTAATGCACCGGATCCCATCAGAACTCCGTAGTTAAGCGTGCTTGGGTCTGAGTAGTACTTGGATGGGTGACCTCCTGGGAAGTCCTTGTGTTGCACATCTCCTTTTGTAAGTTTTCCAGTCCGTTTTGGATAAAAAGTGATAAATTAGCGCGCTACAGAAGGCATAGAGGTTTTGAGCACGCAAAACATGACATGTGCGATCATGGACCTCCTAGAAAATTCTCGTGTTGGACCTCTCCTTTTGTAAGTTTTGCAGCTCGGTTTGGATAAAAAGTGATTAATTAGCGCACATCTGAAGGCATAGAGGTTTTGAGCACGCAAAACATGACAGGTGCGATCATACCAGCACTAATGCACCGGATCCCATCAGAACTTCGTAGTTAAGTGTGCTTGGGCGAGAGTAGTACTGCGCGCTATAGAAAGCATATAGGTTTTGAGCACGCAAAACATGACAGGTGCGATCATACCAGCACTAATGCACTCCGCAGTTAAGCATGCTTGGGTAAGAGTAGTACTAGGATGGGTGACCTCCTGGGAACTCCTCGTGTTGCACCTCTCTTTTTGTAACTTTTCCAGTTCGTTTTGGATAAAAACTGATTAAATAACGCGCTATAGAAAGCATATAGGATTTGAGCACGCAAAACATGACAGGTGCGATCATACCAGCACTATTGCACCGGATGCCATCAATACTCTGTAGTTAAGCGTGGTAGGGCGGGAGTAGTACTATTTTGGGTGACCTCCTAGGAAGTCCTCGTGTTGCACCTCTCTTTTTGTAACTTTTCCAGTCCGTTTTGGATAAAAACTGATTAATTAGCGCGCTACAGAAGGCATAGAGGTTTTGAGCACGCAAAACATGACATGTGCGATCATACCAGCACTAATGCATCGGATCCCATCAGAACTCCGCAGTTAAGCGTGCTTCGGCGAGAGTAGTACTAGGATTGGTGACCTCTTAGAAAGTCCTCGGGTTGCACCTCTCTTTTTGTAAGTTTTCCAGTCCGTATTGGATAAAAACTGATTAATTAGGGTGCTACAGAAAGCATATAGGATTTGAGCACGCAAAACATGACAGGTGCGATCATACCAGCAGTAATGCACCGGATCCCATCAGAACTCCGAAGTCAAGCGTGCTTGGGCGAGAGTAGTACTAGGATGGGTGACCTCCTGGGAATTCCTCGTGTTGCACCTCTCTTTTTGTAACTTTTCCAGTCCGTTTTGGATAAAAACTGATCAAATAGCGCGCTACAGAAAGCATATAGGATTTGAGAACGCAAAACATGACAGGTGCGATCATACTAGCACTGATGCACCGGATTCCATCAAAACTCCGTAGTTAAGCAGGGTAGGGCGATAGTAGTACTAGGATGGGTGACCTCTTGGGAAGTCCTTGTGTTGCACCTCTATTTTTTTAAGTTTTCCAGTCCGTTTTGGATAAAAACTTCTTAATTAGCGCGCTACAGAAAGCATGCAGGATTTGAGCACGCAAATCATGACAGGTGCGATCATACCAGCACTAATGCACCTGACTCCATCAGAACTCCGTAGTTAAGCGTGGTTGGGCGAGAGTAGTACTAGGATGGGTGACCTCCTGGGAAGTCCTCGTGTTGCACCTCTCTTTTTGTAAGTTTTCCAGTCCGTTTTGGATAAAAAGTGATTAATTAGCGCGCTACAGAAGGCATAGAGGTTTTGAGCAAGCAAAACATGACATGTGCGATCATACCAGCACTAATGCATCGGATCCCATCAGAACTCCGCAGTTAAGCGTGCTTCGGCGAGAGCAGTACTATGATTGGTGACCTCCAAGAAAGTCCTCGTGTTGCACCTCTCTTTTTGTAAGTTTTCCAGTCCGTATTGGATAAAAACTGATTAATTAGTGTGCTACAGAAAGCATACAGGATTTGAGCACGCAAAACAGGACAGGTGCGATCATACCAGCACTAATTCACCGGATCCCATCAGAACTCCGAAGTCAAGCATGCTTGGGCGAGAATAGTACTATGATGGGTGACCTCCTGGGAAGTCCCCGTGTTGCACCTCTCTTTTTGTTTGTTTTCCCGTCCGTTTTGGATAAAAACTTATTAATTAGCGTGCTACAGAAAGCATACAGGATTTGAGCACGCAAATCATGACAGGTGCGATCATACCAGCACTAATGCACCGGATTCCATCAGAACTCCGTAGTTAAGCGTGGTTGGGCGAGAATAGTACTAGGATGGGTGATTTCCTGGGAAGCCCTCGTGTTGCACCGCTTTTTTTGTATGTTTTCCAGTCCGTTTTGGATAAAAAGTGATTAATTCGCGCGCTACAGAAGGCATAGAGGTTTTGAGCACGCAAAACATGACATGTGCGATCATACCAGCACTAATGCATTGCATCCCATTAGAATTCCGCAGTTAAGCGTGATTCGGCAAAAGTAGTACTAGGATTGTTGACCTCCTAGAAAATCCTCATGTTGCACCTCTCTTTTTGTAAGTTTTCCAGTCCGTATTGGATAAAAATTGATTAATTAGCGCACATCAGAAGGCATAGAGGTTTTGAGCACGCAAAACATGACAGGTGCGATCATACCAGCACTAATGCACCGGATCCCATCAGAACTTCGTAGTTAAGTGTGGTTGGGCGAGAGTAGTACTAGGATGGGTGACCTCCTGGGAAGTCCTCGTGTTGCACCTCTCTTTTTGTAAGTTTTCTTGTCCGTATTGGATAAAAACTAATTAATTAGTGTGCTACAGAAAGCATACAGGATTTGAGCACGCAAAACATGATAGGTGCGATCATACCAGTACTAATGCATCGGATCCCATCAGAACTCCGTAATTAAGCGTGCTTGGGCGGGAGTAGTACTCGTATGGGTGACCTCCTGGGAAGTCCTCGTGTTGCACCTCTCTTTTTGTAAGTTTTCCAGCCCGTTTTGGATAAAAAGTTATTAATTCGCGTGCTACAGAAGGCATAGAGGTTTTGAGCACGCAAAAGATGACATGTGCGATCATACCAGCACTAATGCATTGCATCTCATCAGAACTCCGTAGTTAAGAGTGATTCGGCGAGAGTAGTACTAGGATTGGTGACCTCCTAGAAAATCCTCATGTTGCACCTCTCTTTTTGTAAGTTTTCCAGTCCGTATTGGATAAAACTGATTAATTAGTGTGCTACAGAAAGCATACAGGATTTGAGCACGCAAATCTTGATAGGTGAGTTCATACCAGCACTAATGCACTGGATTCCATCAGAACTCCGTAGTTAAGCGTGCTTGGGCGAGAATAGTACTAGGATGGGTGACCTCCTTGGAAGTCCTCGTGTTGCACCTCTCTTGTTGTTTGTTTTACAATCCGTTTTGGATAAAAAGTGATTAATTAGCGCGCTACAGAAAGCATAGAGGTTTTGAGCACGCAAAACATGACATGTGCGATCATACCAGCACTAATGCATCGGATCCCATCAGAACTCCGAAGTTAAGGGTGCTTGGGCGAGAGTCATACTAGAATGGGTGACCTCCTGGGAAGTCCTCGTGTTGCACCTCTCTTTTTGTAACTTTTCCAGTCCGTTTTGGATAAAAACTGATTAAATAGCGCGCTGCAGAAAGCATATAGGATTTGAGAACGCAAAACAAGACAGGTGCGATCATACTAGCACTGATGCACCGGATTCCATCAAAACTCCGTAGTTAAGCAGGGTAGGGCGATAGTAGTACTAGGATGGGTGACCTCCTGGGTAGTCCTTGTGTTGCACCTCTATTTTTTTAAGTTTTCCAGTCCGTTTTGTATAAAAACTTATTAATTAGCGTGCCACAGAAAGCATACAGGATTTGAGCACGCAAATCATGACAGGTGTGATCATACCAGCACTAATGCACTGGATTTCATCAGAACTCCGTAGTTAAGCGTGGTTGGGCGAGAGTAGTACAAGGATGGGTGACCTCCCGGGAGGTCCCCGTGTTGCACCTCTCTTTTTTGTAAGTTTTCCAGTCCGTATTGGATAAAAACTGATTAATTAGGGTGCTAAAGAAAACATATAGGATTTGAGCACGCAAAACATGACAGGTGCGATCATACCAGCACTAATGCACCGGATCCCATCAGAACTCCGAAGTCAAGCGTGCTTGGGTGAGAGTAGTACTAGGATGGGTGACCTCCTGGGAATTCCTCGTGTTGCACCTCTCTTTTTGTAACTTTTCCAGTCCGTTTTGGATAAAAACTGATCAAATAGCGCGCTACAGAAAGCATATAGGATTTGAGAACGCAAAACATGACAGGTGCGATCATACTAGCACTGATGCACTGGATTCCATCAAAACTCCGTAGTTAAGCAGGGTAGGGCGATAGTAGTACTAGGATGGGTGACCTCTTGGGAAGTCCTTGTGTTGCACCTCTATTTTTTTAAGTTTTCCAGTCCGTTTTGGATAAAAACTTATTAATTAGCGCGCTACAGAAAGCATACAGGATATGAGCACGCAAATCATGACAGGTGCGATCATACCAGCACTAATGCACCTGACTCCATCAGAACTCCGTAGTTAAGCGTGGTTGGGCGAGAGAAGTACTAGGATGGGTGACCTCCTGGGAATTCCTCGTGTTGCACCTCTCTTTTTGTAAGTTTTCCAGTCCGTTTTGGATAAAAAGTGATTAATTAGCGCGCTACAGAAGGCATAGAGGTTTTGAGCACGCAAAACATGACATGTGCGATCATACCAGCACTAATGCATCGGATCCCATCAGAACTCCGCAGTTAAGCGTGCTTCGGCGAGAGGAGTACTATGATTGGTGACCTCCTAGAAAGTCTTCGTGTTGCACCTCTCTTTTTGTAAGTTTTCCAGTCCGTATTGGATAAAAACTGATTAATTAGTGTGCTACAGAAAGCATACAGATTTCAGCACGCAAAACAGGACAGGTGCGACCATACCAGTACTAATTCACCGGATCCCATTAGAACTCCGAAGTCAAGCGTGCTTGGGCGAGAATAGTACTATGATGGGTGACCTCCTGGGAATTCCTCGTGTTGCACCTCTCTTTTTGTAACTTTTCCAGTCCGTTTTGGATAAAAACTGATTAAATAGCGCGCTACAGAAAGCATATAGGATTTGAGCACGCAAATCATGACAGGTGTGATTATACCAACACTAATGCACCGGATTCCATCAGAACTCCGTAGTTAAGCGTGGTTGGGCGAGAGTAGTACTAGGATGGGTGACCTCCTGGGAAGTCCCCGTGTTGCACCTCTCTTTTTGTTTGTTTTCCCGTCCGTTTTGGATAAAAACTTATTAATTAGCGTGCTACAGAAAGCATACAAGATTTGAGCACGCAAATCATGACAGGTGCGATCATACCAGCACTAATGCACCGGATTCCATCAGAACTCTGTAGTTAAGCGTGGTTGGGCGAGAGTAGTACTAGGATGGGTGACCTCCTGGGAAGTCCCCGTGTTGCACCTCTCTTTTTGTTTGTTTTCCCGTCTGTTTTGGATAAAAACTTATTAATTAGCGTGCTACAGAAAGCATACAGGATTTGAGCACGCAAATCATGACAGGTGCGATCATACCAGCACTAATGCACCGGATTCCATCAGAACTCCGTAGTTAAGCGTGGTTGGGCGAGAATAGTACTAGGATGGGTGATTTCCTGGGAAGCCCTCGTGTTGCACCTCTCTTTTTGTATGTTTTCCAGTCCGTTTTGGATAAAAAGTGATTAATTCGCGCGCTACAGAAGGCATAGAGGTTTTGAGCACGCAAAACATGACATGTGCGATCATACCTGCACTAATGCATTGCATCCCATCAGAACTCCGCAGTTAAGCGTGATTCGGCGAGAGTAGTACTAGGATTGGTGACCTCCTAGAAAATCCTCATGTTGCACCTCTCTTTTTGTAAGTTTTCCAGTCCGTATTGGATAAAAATTGATTAATTAGCGCACATCAGAAGGCATAAAGGTTTTGAGCACGCAAAACATGACAGGTGCGATCATACCAGCACTAATGCACCGGATCCCATCAGAACTTCGTAGTTAAGTGTGGTTGGGCGAGAGTAGTACTAGGATGGGTGACCTCCTGGGAAGTCCTCGTGTTGCACCTCTCTTTTTGTAAGTTTTTTTGTCCGTATTGGATAAAAACTAATTAATTAGTGTGCTACAGAAAGCATACAGGATTTGAGCACGCAAAACATGATAGGTGCGATCATACCAGCACTAATGCACCGGATCCCATCAGAACTCCGTAATTAAGTGTGCTTCGGCGAGAGTAGTACTCGTATGGGTGACCTCCTGGGAAGTCCTCGTGTTGCATCTCTCTTTTTGTAAGTTTTCCAGCCCGTTTTGGATAAAAAGTTATTAATTCGCGCGCTACAGAAGGCATAGAGGTTTTGAGCACGCAAAAGATGACATGTGCGATCATACCAGCACTAATGCATTGCATCTCATCAGAACTCCGTAGTTAAGAGTGATTCGGCGAGAGTAGTACTAGGATTGGTGACCTCCTAGAAAATCCTCATGTTGCACCTCTCTTTTTGTAAGTTTTCCAGTCCGTATTGGATAAAACTGATTAATTATGTGCTACAGAAAGCATACAGGATTTGAGCACGATAAACATGACAGGTGCGATCATACCAGCACTAATGCTCCGGATCCCATCAGAACTCCGTAGTGAAGCGTGCTTGGGCGATAGTAGTACTAGGATGGGTGACCTCCTGGGAAGTCCTCGTTTTTCACTTCTCTTTTTGTAACTTTTCCAGTCCGTTTTGGATAAAAACTGATTAAATAGCGCCCTACAGAAAGCATACAGGATTTGAGCACGCAAATCATGACAGGTGTGATCATACCAGCACTAATGCACCGGATTCCATCAGAACTCCGTACTTAAGCGTGGTTGAGCGAGAGTAGTACTAGGATGGGTGACCTCCTGGGATGTCCCCGTGTTGCACCTCTCTTTTTGTATGTTTTCCAGTCCGTTTGGGATAAAAACTTTTTAATTAGCGTGCTACAGAAAGCATACAGGATTTGAGCACGCAAATCATGACAAGTGCGTTCATACCAGCACTAATGCACTGGATTCCATCAGAACTCCGTAGTTAAGCGTGCTTGGGCGAGAATAGTACTAGGATGGGTGACCTCCTGGGAAGTCCTCGTGTTGCACCTTTCTTTTTGTATGTTTTCCAATCCGTTTTGGATAAAAAGTGATTAATTAGCGCGCTACAGAAAGCATAGAGGTCTTGAGCACGCAAATCATGACAGGTGCGATCATACCAGCACTAATGCACCGGATTCCATCAGAACTCCGTAGTTAAGCGTGCTTGGGCGAGAATAGTACTAAGATTGGTGACCTCCTGGGAAGTCCTCGTGTTGCAACTCTCTTTTTGTATGTTTTCCAGTCCGTTTTGGATAAAAAGTGATTAATTAGTGCGCAACAGAAGGCATAGAGGTTTTGAGCACGCAAAACATGAAATGTGCGATCATAGCACTAATGCATCGGATCCCATCCGAACTCCGCAGTTAAGCGTGCTTCAGCGAGAGTAGTACTAGGATTGGTGACCTCCTAGAAAGTCCTCGTGTTGCACCTCTCTTTTTGTAAGTTTTCCAGTCCGTATTGGATAAAAACTCATTAATTAGTGTGCTACAGAAAGCATACAGGATTTGAGCACGCAAAACATGACAGGTGCGATCATACTAGCACTAATGCATTGGATCCCATCAGAACTCCGTAGTTAAGCGTGCCTGGGCAAGAGTAGTAATCAGATGGGTGACCTGTTTGGAAGTCCTCCTGTTGCATCATACCAGCACTAATGCATCGGATCCCATTAGAACTCCGCAGTTAAGCGTGCTTCGGCGAGAGTAGTACTTGGATTGGTGACCTCTTAGAAAGTCCTCGTGTTGCACCTCTCTTTTTGTATGTTTTCCAGTCTGTAATGCATAAAAACTGATTAATTAGTGTGCTACAGAAAGCGTACAGGATTTGAGCACACAAAAAATGACAGGTGCGATCATACCAGCACTAATGCACCGGATCCCATCAGAACTCCGTAGTTAAGCGCGCTTGGGCGAGAGTAGAACAAGGATGGGTGACTTCCTGGGAAGTCCTCGTGTTGCACCTCTCTTTTTGTAAGTTTTCCAGTCCGTTTTGGATTACAAGTGATTAATTAGCGCGCTATAGAAAGCATATAGGTTTTGAGCACGCAAAACATGATAGGTGCGTTCATACCAGAACTAATGGACTCTGCAGTTAAGCGTGCTTGGGCAAGTGTAGTACTAGGATGGGTGACCTCCTGGGAACTCCTCGTGTTGCACCTTTCTTTTTGTAACTTTTCCAATTCGTTTTGGATAAAAACTGATTAAATAGCGCGCTAAAGAAAGCATATAGGATTTGAGCACGCAAAACATGACAGGTGCGATCATACCAGCACTAATGCACCGGATCCCATCAAAACTCCGTAGTTGAGCGTGGTAGGGCGAGAGTAGTACCAGGATGGTTGACCACCTGGGAAGTCCTCGTGTTGCACCCCTCTTTTTGTAAGTTTTCCAGCCCGTTTTGGATAAAAAGTGATTAATTAGTGCGCTACAGAAGGCATAGAGGTTTTGAGCACGGAAAACATGACATGTGCGATCAACCAGCACTAATGCATCGGCTCCCATCAGAACTCCGCAGTTAAGCGTGATTCGGCGAGAGTAGTACTAGGATTGGTGACCTCCTAGAAAGTCCTCGTGTTGCACCTCTCTTTTTGTAAGTTTTCCAGTCCGTATTGGATTAAAACTGATTAATTTGTGTGCTACAGAAAGCATACAGGATTTGAACACACAAAACGTGACAAGTGCGATCATACCAGTACTAATGCATCAGATCCCATCGGAACTCCGAAGTCAAGCGTGCTTGGGCGAGAGTAGTACTAGGATCGGTGACCTCCTGGGAAGTCCTCGTATTGCACCTCTCTTTTTGTAACTTTTCTAGTCCGTTTTGGATAAAAACTGATTAAATAGCGGGCTATAGAAAGAGCACTGATGGACCGGATTCCATCAAAACTCCATAGTTAAGCAGGGTAGGGTGATATTAGTACTAGGATGGGTGACCTTCTGGGAAGTCCTTGTGTTGCACCTCTATTTTTTTATGTTTTCCAGTCCGTTTTGGATAAAAACTTATTAATTAGCGTGCTACAGAAGGCATACAGGATTTGAGCACGCAAATCATGACAGGTGTGATCATACCAGCACTAATGCACCGGATTCCATCAGAACTCCGTAGTTAAGCGTGGTAGGGCGAGAATAGTACTAGGATGGGTGACCTCGTGGGAAGTCCTCGTGTTGCACCCCTCTTTTTGTATGTTTTCCAGTCCGTTTTGGATAAAAAGTGATTAATTAGCGCGCTACAGAAGGCATAGAGCTTTTGAGCACGCAAAACATGACATGTGCGATGATACCAGCACTAATGCATCGGATCCCATCAGAACTCCGCAGTTAAGCGTGCTTCGGCGAGAGTAGTACTAGGATTTGTGACCTCCTAGAAAGTCCTCGTGTTGCACCTCTCTTTTTGTAAGTTTTCTAGTCCGTATTGGATAAAAACTGATTCATTAGTGTGCTACAGAAAGCATACAGGATTTGAGCACACAAAACATGACAGGTGCGATCTTACTAGCAGTAATGCACCGGATCTCATCAGAACTCTGTAGTTAAGCGTAGGATTTGAGCACGCAAAACATGACAGGCGCGATCATACCAGCACTAATGCACCGGATGCCATCAAAACTTTGTAGTTAAGTGTGCTTGGGCGAGAGCAGTACTAGGATGGGTGACCTCCTGGGAGGTCCTCGTGTTGCACCTCTCTTTTTGTAAGTTTTCCAGCCCGTTTTGGATTAAAAGTGATTAATTAGCGCGCTATAGAAAGCATATAGGTTTTAAGCACGCAAAATATGACAGGTGCGACCATACCAGAACTAATGCACTCCGCAGTTAAGCGTGCTTCGTCAAGAGTAGGACTAGGATGGGTGACCTCCTGGGAAGTCCTCGTGTTGCACCTCTCTTTTTGTAAGTTTTCCAGTCCGTATTGGATAAAATCTGATTAATTAGTGTGCTACAGAAAGCATACAGGATTTGAGCACGCAAAATGTGACAGGTGCGATCATACCAGCATAATGCAACGGATCCCATCAGAACTCCGAAGTTAAGCGTGCTTGGGTGAGAGTAGTACTAGTCCTCGTGTTGCACTTCTATTTTTGTAACTTTTCCAGTTCGTTTTGGATAAAAACTGATTAAATAGCGCCCTACAGAAAGCATATAGGATTAGAGCACGCAAAACATGACAGGTGCGATCATACCAGCACTAATGCACCGGATCCCATCAAAACTCTGTAGTTAAGCGTGGTAGGGCGAGAGTAGTCTCGAATGGGTGACCTCCCGAGAAGTCCTCGTGTTGCACCTCTCTTTTTGTAAGTTTTCCAACCCGTTTTGGATAAAAAGTAATTAATTAGCGCGCTACAGAAGGCATAGAGGTTTTGAGCACGGAAAACATGACATGTGCGAACAACCAGCACTAATGCATCGGCTCCCATAAGAACTCCGCAGTTAAGCGTGATTCGGCGAGAGTAGTACTAGGATTGGTGACCTCCTAGAAAGTCTTCGTGTTGCACCTCTCTTTTTGTAAGTTTTCCAGTCCGTATTGGATAAAAACTGATTAATTAGTGTGCTACAGAAAGCATACAGGATTTGAGCACACAAAACGTGACAGGTGCGATCATACCAGTACTAATGTACCGGATCCCATCGGAACTCCGAAGATAAGCGTGCTTGGGCGAGAGTAGTATTAGGATGGGTGACCTCCTGTGAAGTCCTCGTGTTGCACCTCACTTTTTGTAACTTTTCCAGTCCGTTTTGGATAAAAACTGATTAAATAGCGGGCTACAGAAAGAGCACTGATGCACCGGATTCCATCAAAACTCCGTAGTTAAGCAGGGTAGGGTGATAGTAGTACTAGGATGGGTGACCTTCTTGGAAGTCCTTGTGTTGCACCTCTATTTTTTTATGTTTTCCAGTCCGTTTTGGATAAAAACTTATTAATTAGCGTGCTACAGAAAGCATACAGGATTTGAGCACGCAAATCATGACAGGTGCGATCATACCAGCACTAATGCACCGGATTCCATCAGAACTC
This sequence comes from Cyamopsis tetragonoloba, assembly GCA_037177725.1. Classification (NCBI taxonomy): domain Eukaryota; kingdom Viridiplantae; phylum Streptophyta; class Magnoliopsida; order Fabales; family Fabaceae; genus Cyamopsis; species Cyamopsis tetragonoloba. Next base: position 47,848,210 of record CM074119.1, on the reverse strand, counting down.
CGTAGTTAAGCGTGGTTGGGCGAGAATAGTACTAGCATGGGTGACCTCGTGGGAAGTCCTCGTGTTGCACCTCTCTTTTTGTATGTTTTCCAGTCCGTTTTGGATAAAAAGTGATTAATTAACGCGCTACAGAAGGCATAGAGGTTTTGAGCACGCAAAACATGACATGTGCTATCTTACCAGCAGTAATGCACCGGATCCCATCAGAACTCCGTAGTTAAGCGTGCTTGGGCGAGAGTAGTACTAGGATGGATGACCTCCTGGGAAGTCCTTGTTTTGCACCTCTCTTTTTTTAAGTTTTCCACTCCGTTTTGGATAAAAAGTGATTAATTAGCGCGCTACAGAAGGCATAGAGGTTTTGAGCACGCAAAACATGACATGTACAATCATACCAGCTCTAATGCATCGGATCCCATCAGAACTCCGCAGTTAAGCGTGCTTCGGCGAGAGTAGTACTAGGATTGGTGACCTCCTAGAAAATCCTCATGTTGCACCTCTCTTTTTGTAAGTTTTCCAGTCCGTATAGGATAAAACTGATTAATTATGTGCTACAGAAAGCATACAGGATTTGAGCACGCAAATCATGACAGGTGTGATCATACCAGCACTAATGCACCGGATGGTCCCACCTGTCATGTTTTGCGTGATCAAATCCTGTATGCTTTCTGTAGCACACTAATTAATTAGTTTTTATCCAATACGGATTGGAAAACTAAAAAAAATAGAGGTGCAACATGAGGACTGCATTAGTGCTGGTATGATTGCACCTGTCATGTTTTTCGTGCTCAAATCCTATATGCCTTCTGTAGCGCGCTATTTAATCAGTTTTTATCCAAAACAGACTGGCAAAGTTACAAAAAGAGAAGTGCAACACGAGGACTTCGCAGGAGGTCACCAATCCTAGTACAACTCTTGCCCAAGCACGCTTAACTGCGGAGTGCATTAGTGCTAGTATGATCGCACCTGTCATGTTTTGCGTGCTCAAAACCTATATGCTTTCTATAGCGCGCTAATTAATCAGTTTTTATCCAAAACGGACTGGAAAAGTTACAAAAAGAGAAGTGCAACACGAGGACTTCCCAGGAGGTCAGCCATCCTAGTACTACTCTCGCCCAAGAATGCTTAATTGCGGAGTTCTGATGGGAAGAGAGGTGCAACACGAGCAGTTCCCAGGAGGTCACCTATCCTAGTACTACTCTCGTCCAAGAATGCTTAATTGCGGAGTTCTGATGGGAAGAGAGGTGCAACAGGAGCAGTTCCCAGGAGGTCACCCATCCTGGTACTACTCTCGCCCAAGCACGCTTAACTACGAAGATCTGATGTGATCCGGTGCATTAGTGCTGGTATGACCGCACCTGTCATGTTTTGCGTGCTCAAATCCTCTATGCCTTCTGTAGCGCGCTAATTAATCACTTTTTATCAAAAACGGACTGGAAAACTTACAAAAAGAGAGGTGCAACACGAGGACTTCCCAGGAGGTCACCAATCCTAGTACTATTCTCGCCCAAGCACGCTTAACTACGGAGTTCTGATGGAATCCGGTGCATTAGTGTGCTTGGGCGAGAGTAGTACTAGGATGGGTGACCTCCTGGGAAGTCCTCGTGTTGCACCTCTCTTTTTGTAAGTTTTCCAGACCGTTTTGGATACAAACTTATTAATTAGCGCGCTACAGAAAGTGTACAAGATTTGAACACGCAAAACATGACAGGAGCGATCATACTAGCACTAATGCACCGGATCCCATCAGAACTCCGCAGTTAAGCGTGGTTGGGCGAGAGTAGTACTAGGACAGGTGACCTCCTTGGAAGTCCTCGTGTTGCACCTCTGTTTTGGTAACTTTTCCAGTCCGTTTTGGATAAAAACTGATTAAATAGCGCGCTACAGAAAGCATATAGGATTTGAGCACGTAAAACATGACAGGTGCGATCATACTAGCACTAATGCACCGGATCCCATCAAAACTCCGTAGTTAAGCGTGGTAGGGGGAGAATAGTACTAGGATGGATGACCTCCTGCGAAGTCCTCATGTTGCACCTCTATTTTTTTAAGTTTTCCAGTCAGTTTTGGATAATAACTTATTAATTAGCGCGCTACAGAAAGCATACAGGATTTGAGCACACAAAACATGACAGGTGCGACCATACCAGCACTAATGCACCGGATCCCATTAGAACTCCATAGATAAGCATGCTTGGGCGAGAGTAGTACTAGGATGGGTGACCTCCTGGGAAGTCCTCGTGTTGCACCTCTCTTTTTGAAAGTTTTCCAGACCGTTATGGATAAAAACTTATTAATTAGCGCGCTACAGAAAACATACAAGATTTGATCACGCAAAACATGACAGGTGCGATCATACCAGCACTAATGCACCGGATCCCATCAGAACTGCGCAGTTAAGCGTGCTTGGGCGAGAGTAGTACTAGGACAGGTGACCTCTTGGGAAGTCCTCGTGTTGCACCTCTCTTTTTGAAAGCTTTCCGGTCTATTTTGGATAAAAAGTGATTAATTAGCGCGCTACAGAAAGCATGTAGGTTTTGAGCACACAAAACATGACAGCTGCGATCATACCAGCACCAACGCACCGGATCCCATCAGAACTCTGCAGTTAAGCGTGCTTTGGCGCACGCAAAATATGACAGGTGCGATCATACAAACACTAATGAACCGGATCCCATCAGAACTCTGTGGTTAAGCGTGTTTGGGCGAGAGTAGTACTCGTATGGGTGACCTCCTAGGAAGTCCTCGTGTTGCACCTCTCTTTTTGTAAGTTTTCCAGTCGGTTTTGGATTAAAAGTGATTAATTAGCGCGCTATAGAAAGCATACAGGATTTGAGCACGCAAAACATGACAGGTGCGATCTTACCAGCACTAATGCACTGAATCCCATCAGAACTCCGTATTGAAGCTTGCTTGGGCGAGACTAGTACTAGATGGGTGACCTCCTGGGAAGTCCTCGTGTTGCACCTCTCTTTTTGTAATTTATCCAGTCCGTTTTGGATAAAAACTTATTAATTAGCACGCTAAAGAGAGCATACACGATTTGTGCACGCAATACATGACGGGTGCGATCATACCAGCACTATAGCACCGGATTCCATCAGAACTCCGCAGTTAAGCATTCTTAGGCGAGAGTAGTACTAGGATGGGTGACCTCCTGGGAAGTCCTCGTGTTGCACCTCTCTTTTTGTAAGTTTTCCAGTCCGTTTTGGTTAAAAGTGATTAATTAGCGCGCTATAGAAACCATATAGGTTTTGAGCACACAAAACATGACTGGTGCGATCATACCAGCACTAATGCACTCCGTAGTTAAGCGTGCTTGGGCAAGAGTAGTACTAGGATGGGTGACCTCCTGGGAACTCCTCGTGTTGCACCTCTCTTTTTGTAACTTTTCCAGTCCGTTTTGGATAAAAACTGATTAAATAGCGTGCTACAGAAAGCATACAGGATTTGAGCACGCAAAACATGACTGGTGCGATTATACCAGCACTAATGCACCGGAACCCATCAAAACTCCGTCATTAAGCGTGGTAGGGCGAGAGTAGTACTAGGATGGGTGACCTCCTGGGAATCCTCGTGTTGCACCTCTCTTGTTGTAAGTTTTCCAGCCCGTTTTGGATAAAAAGTGATTAATTAGCGTGCTACAGAAGGCATAGAGGTTTTGAGCACGAAAAACATGACATGTGCGATCAACCAGCACTAATGCATCGGATCCCATCAGAACTCCGCTGTCAAGCGTGCTTGGGCGAGAGTAGTACTACGATGGGTGACCTCCTGGGAAGTCCTCGTGTTGCACCTCTCTTTTTATAAGTTTTCCAGTCCGTATTGGATAAAAACTGATTAATTAGTGTGCTACAGAAAGCATACAGGATTTGAGCACGCAAAACGTGATAGGTGCGATCATACCAGCACTAATGCACCAGATTCCATCAGAACTCCGAAGCTAAGCGTGCTTGGGCCAGAGTAGTACTAGGATGGGTGACCTCCTGGGAAGTCCTCGTGTTGCACCTCTCTTTTTGTAACTTTTCCAGTCCGTTTTGGATAAAAACTGATTAATTAGCGCGCTACAGAAAGCATACAGGATTTGAGCACGCAAATCATGACAGGTGCGATCATACCAGCACTAATGCACCGGATTCCATTAGAACTCCGTAGTTAAGCGTGGTTGGGCAAAGAGAAGTACTAGGATGGGTGACCTCCTGGGAAGTCCTCGTGTTGCGCCTGTCTTTTTGTAAGTTTTCCTGCCCGTTTTGGATAAAAAGTGATTAATTAGCGCGCTACAGACGGCATAGAGGTTTTGAGCACGCAAAACAGGACATGTGCGATCATCACAGCACTAATGCACTCTGCAGTTAAGCGTGCTTGGGCAGGAGTAGTACTAGGATGGGTGACCTCCTGGGAACTCCTCGTGTTGCACCTCTCTTTTTGTAACTTTTCCAGTCCGTTTTGGATAAAAACTGATTAAATAGCGTGCTACAGAAAGCATACAGGATTTGAGCAAGCAAAACATGACTGGTGCGATCATACCAGCACTAATGCACCGGATACCATCAAAACTCCGTAATTAAGCGTGGTAGGGCAAGAGTAGTACTAGGATTGGTGACCTCCTAGAAAGTCTTCGTGTTGCACCTTTCTTTTTGTAAGTTTTCTAGTCCGTATTGGATAAAAACTGATTAATTAGTATGCTAGAGAAAGCATACAGGATTTGAGCACGCAAAACGTGACAGGTGCGATCATACAAGCACTAATGCACCGGATCTGCGAGAGTAGTACAAGGATGGGTGACCTCCTGGGAAGTCCTCGTGTTGCACCTCTCTTTTTGTAACTTTTCCAGTCCGTTTTGGATAAAAACTGATTAAATAGCGCGCTACAGAAAGCATATAGGATTTGAGAACGCAAAACATGACAGGTGCGATAATACTAGTACTGATGCACCGGATTCCATCAAAACTCCGTAGTTAAGCAGGGTAGGGCGATAGTAGTACTAGGATGAGTGACCTCCTGGGATGTCCTTGTGTTGCACCTCTATTTTTTTCAGTTTTCCAGTCCGTTTTGGATAAAAACTTATTAATTAGCGCGCTACAAAAAGCATATAGGATTTGAGCACGCAAATCATGACAGGTGCGATCATACCAGCACTAATGCACCGGATTCCATTAGAACTCCGTAGTAAAGCGTGGTTGGGTGAGAGTAGTACTAGGATGGGTGACCTCCTGGGAAGTCCTCGTGTTGCACCTCTCATTTTGTAAGTTTTCCAGTCAGTTTTGGATAAAAAGTGATTAATTAGCGCGCTACAGAAGGCATAGAGGTTTTGAGCACGCAAAACATGACATGTGCGATCATACCAGCACTAATGCACCGGATCCCATCAGAACGAAGTTAAGCGTGCTTGGGCGAGAGTAGTACTAGGATGGGTGACCTCCTGGGAAGTCCTCGTGTTGCACCGCTCTTTTTCTAACTTTTGCAGTCCGTTTTGGATAAAAACTGATTAAATAGCGCGCTACAGAAAGCATATAGAATTTGAGAACGCAAAACATGACAGGTGCGATAATACTAGTACTGATGCACCGGATTCCATCAAAACTCCGTAGTTAAGCAGGGTAGGGCGATAGTAGTACTAGGATGAGTGACCTCCTGGGAAGTCCTTGTGTTGCACCTCTATTTTTTTATGTTTTCCAGTCCATTTTGGATAAAAACTTATTAATTAGCGCGCTACAGAAAGCATACAGGATTTGAGCACGGAAAACATGACAGGTTCGATCATACCAGCACTAATGCATCGGATCCCATCAAAACACCGTAGTTAAGCGTGGTAGGGCGAGAGTAGTACTAGGATGGGTGACCTCCTGGGAAGTCATCTTGTTGCACCTCTCTTTTTGTAACTTTTCCAGTCCGTTTTGGATAAAAACTGACTAAATACCGGGCTACATAAAGCATATAGGATTTGAGAACGCAAAACATGACAGGTGCGATCATACTAGCACTGATGCACCGGATTACATCAAAACTCCGTATTTAAGCAGGGTAGGGCGTTAGTAGTACTAGGATGGGTGACCTCCTGGGAAGTCCTTGTGTTGCACCCCTCTTTTTGTATGTTTTCCAGTCCGTTTTGGATAAAAAGTGATTAATTAGCGCGCTACAAAAGGCATAGAGGTTTTGAGCACGCAAAACATGACATGTGCGATCATATCAGCACTAATGCATCGGATCCCATCAGAACTCCGCAGTTAAGCATGCTTCGGCGAGAGTAGTACTAGGATTGGTGACCTCCTAGAAAGTCCTCGTGTTGCACTCTCTTTTTGTAAGTTTTCCAGCCCGGTTTGGATAAAAAGTGATTAATTAGCACACATCAGAAGGCATAGAGGATTTGAGCACGCAAAACATGACAGGTGTGATCATACTAGCACTAATGCACCGGATGTCATCAGAACATTGTAGTTAAGTGTGCTTGGGCGAGAGTAGTACTAGGATGGGTGACCTCCTGGGAAGTCCTCGTGTTGCACCTCTCTTTTTTTAAGTTTTCCAGTCCGTTTTGGATAAAAAGTGATTAATTAGCGCGCTACAGAAGGCATACAGGATTTGAGCACGCAAATCATGACAGGTGTGATCATACCAGCACTAATGCACCGGATTCAATCAGAACTCCGTAGTTAAGCGTGGTTGGGCGAGAGTAGTACTAGGATGGGTCACCTCCTGGGAATTCCTCGTGTTGCATCTCTCTTTTTGTAACTTTTCCAGTACCATTTTGGTTAAAAACTGATTAAATAGCGCGCTACAGAAAGCATATAGGATTTAAGAACGCAAAACATGACCGGTGCGATCATACTAGCACTGATGCACCGGATTCCATTAAAACTCCGTAGTTAAGCAGGGTAGGGCGATAGTAGTACTAGGATGGGTGACCTCCTGGGAAGTCCTTGTGTTGCACCTCTATTTTTTTAAGTTTTCCAGTCCGTTTTGGATAAAAACTTATTAATTAGCGCGCTACAGAAAGCATACAGGATTTGAGCACGCAAATCATGACAGGTGTGATCATACCAGCACTAATGCATCGGATCCCATCAGAACTCCGCAGTTAAGCGTGCTTCGGCGAGAGTAGTACTAGGATTGGTGACCTCCTAGAAAGTCCTCGTGTTGCACCTCTCTTTTTGTAAGTATTCCAGTCCGTATTGGATAAAAACTGATTTATTAGTGTGCTACAGAAAGGATACAGGATTTGAGCATGCAAAACATGACAGGTGCGATCATACCAGCACTAATGCACCGGATCCCATCAGAACTCCGTAGTCAAGCGTGCTTGGGCGAGAGTAGTACTAGGATGGGTGACCTCCTGGGAATTCCTCGTGTTGCACCTCTGTTTTTGTAACTTTTCCAATCCGTTTTGGATAAAAACTGATTAAATAGCGCACTACAGAAAGCATATAGGATTCGAGAATGCAAAACATGACAGGTGCGATCATACTAGCACTGATGCACCGGATTCTATCAAAACTCCGTAGTTAAGCAGGGTAGGGCGATAGTAGTACTAGGATGGTTGACCTCCTGGGAAGTCCTTGTGTTGCACCTCTATTTTTTTAAGTTTTCCAGTTCGTTTGGATAAAAACTTATTAATTAGCGTGCTACAGAAAGCATACAGGATTTGAGCACGCAAAACATGACAGGTGCGATCATACCAGCACTATTGCACCGGATCCCATCAATACTCTGTAGTTAAGCGTGGTAGGGCGGGAGTAGTACTTGGATGGGTGACCTCCTGGGAAGTCCTTGTGTTGCACCTCTCTTTTTGTAAGTTTTCCATCCCGTCTTGGATAAAAAGTGATTAATTAGCGCGCTACAGAAGGCATAGAGGTTTTGAGCACGCAAAACATGACATGTGCGATCATACTAGCACGAATGCATCGGATCCCATCAGAACTCCGAAGTCAAGCGTGCGTGGGCGAGAGTAGAACTAGGATGGGTGACCTCCTGGGAATTCCTCGTGTTGCACCTCTCTTTTTGTAAGTTTTCCAGTCCGTATTGGATAAAAACTAATTAATTAGTGTGCTACAGAAAGCATACAGGATTTGAGCACGCAAATTATGACAGGTGCGATCATACCTGGCACCTCTCTTTTTGTAAGTTTTCCAGTCCGTTTTGGATAAAAAGAGATTAATTATCGCGCTACAGAACGCATAGAGGTTTTGAGCACGCAAAACATGACATGTGTGATCATACCAGCACTAATGCACCGGATCCCATCAGAACTTCGAAGTCAAGCGTGCTTGGGCGAGTGTAGTACTAGGATGGGTGACCTCCTGGGAATTCCTGGTGTTGCACCTCTCTTTTTGTAAGTTCTCCAGCCCGGTTTGGATAAAAAGTTATTAATTAGTGTGCTACAGAAAGCATACAGGATTTGAGCACACAAAACGTGACAGGTGCGATCATACCAGCACTAATGCACCGGATCCCATCAGGACTCCGAAGTTAAGCGTGCTTGGTTGAGAGTAGTACTAGGATGGGTGACCTCCTGGGACGTCCTCGTGTTGCACCTCCCTTTTTGTAACATTTCCATTCCGTTTTGGATAAAAACTGATTAAATAGCGCGCTACAGAAAGCATATAGGATTTGAGAACGCAAAACATGACTGGTGCGATCATACTAGCACTGATGCACCGGATTCCATCAAAACACCGTAGTTAAGCAGGGTAGGGCGATAGTAGTACTAGGATGGGTGACCTCCTGGGAAGTCCTTGTGTTGCACCTCTATTTTTTTAAGTTTTCAAGTCCGTTTTGTATAAAAACTTATTAATTAGCGTGCTACAGAAAGCATACAGGATTTGAGCACGCAAATCATGACAGGTGTGATCATACCAGCACTAATGCATCGGATCCCATCAGAACTCCGCAGTTAAGCGTGCTTCGGCGAGAGTGGTACTAGGATTGGTGACCTCCTAGAAAGTCCTCGTGTTGCACCTCTCTTTTGGTAAGTTTTCCAGTCCGTATTGGATAAAAACTAATTAATTAGTGTGCTACAGAAAGCATACAGGATTTGAGCACGCAAAACATGACAGGTGCGATCATACCAGCACTAATGCACCGGATCCCATCAGAAATCCGCAGTCAAGCGTGCTTGGGCGGGAGTAGTACTAGGATGGGTGACCTCTGGGAAGTCCTCGTGTTGCACCTCTCTTTTTGTAAGTTTTCCAGTCCGTTTTGGATAAAAACTTATTAATTAGCGCGCTACAGAAAGCATAACGCTTGGGCGAGAGTAGTACTAGGTTGGGTGACCTCCTGGGAAGTCCTCGTGTTGAACCTCTCTTTTTGTAAGTTTTCTAGTCCGTTTTGGATAAAAAGTGATTAATTAGCGCGCTATAGAAAGCATATAGGTTTTGAGCACGCAAAACATGACAGATGGATCATACCAGCACTAACGCACCGGATCCCATCAGAACTCCGCAGTTAAGCGTGCTTAGGCTAGAGTAGTACTAGGATTGGTGACCTCCTCGGAAGTCCTCGTGTTGCACCTCTCTTTTTGTAAGTTTTCCAATCCGTTTTGGATAAAAAGTGATTAATTAGCGCGCTACAGAAGGCATATAGGTTTTGAGCACGCAAAACATGACAGGTGCGATCATACCAGCACTAACGCACCGGACCGCATCAGAACTCCGCAGTTAAGCGTTGTTCGGCGAGAGTAGTACTAGGATGAGTGACCTCCTGGAAAGTCCTCGTGTTGCACGTCTCTTTTTGTAAGTTTTCCAGTCCGTTTTGGATAAAAACTTTTTAATTAGCGCGCTAAAGAAACCATAATGGATTTGAGCACGTAAAACATGACAGGTGCGATCATACCAGCACTAATGCACCAGATCCCATCAGAAATCCGCAGTCAAGCGTGCTTGGGCGAGAGTAGTACTAGGATGGGTGACCTTTGGGAAGTCCTCGTGTTGAACCTCTCTTTTTGTTAGTTTTCCAGTCCGTTTTGGATAAAAACTGATTAATTAGCGCGCTATTGAAAGCATATAGGTTTTGAGCACGCAAAACATGACAGGTGCGATCATACCTGCACTAATGCACTCCGCAGTTAAGCGTGCTTGGGCAAGAGTAGTACTAGGATTGGTGACCTCCTAGGAAGTCCTCGTATTGCATCTCTATTTTTTTAAGTTTTTCAGTCCGTTTTGGATAAAAACTTATTAATTAGCGCGCTAAAGAAAGGATAATGGATTTGAGCATGCAAAACATTACAGTTCCGATCATACCGTCACTAATGCACCGCATTCCATCAGAACTCCATAGTTAAGCGTGCTTGGGTGAGAGTAGTACAAGGTTGGGTGACCTCCTGGGAAGTCTTCGCATTGCACCTCTATTTTTTTAAGTTTTGCAGTCCGTTTTAGATAAAAACTTATTAATTAGCGCGCTACAGAAAGCATACAGGATTTGAGCACGCAAAATATGACAGGTGCGATCATACCGTCACTAATGCACCGAATTCCATCAAAACTCCGTAGTTAAGCGTGCTTAGGCGAGAGTAGTACTTGGGTGACCTCCTGGGAAGTCCTCGTGTTGTACCTCTCTAATGCACTCCGCAGATAAGCGTGCTTGGGAAAGAGTAGTACTAGTATGGGTGACTTTCTGGGAAGTCCTCGTCTTGCACCTCTCTTTTTTTAAGTTTTCCAGTCCGTTTTGGTTAAAACTTATTAATTAGCGTGCTACAGAAAGCATACAGGATTTGAGCACGCAAAAATGACAGGTGCGATCATACCAGCACTAATACACCGTATCCCATCAGAACTCCGCAGTCAAACGTGCTTGGGCGAGAGTCTTTTTGTAAGTTTTCCAGTCCGTTTTGGATAAAAAGTGATTAATTAGCGTGCTACAGAAAGCATACAGGATTTGAGCACGCAATACATGACAGGTGCGATCATACAAGCACTAATGCACCGGATCCCATCATAACTCTGCAGTTAAGCGTGCTTCGGCGAGAGTAGTACTAGGATGGGTGCCCTCCTGGGAAGACCTCGTGTTGCACCTCTCTTTTTGTAAGTTTTCCAGTCCGTTTTGGATAAAAACTGATTAATTAGCGTGCTACAGAAGGCATATAGGTTTTGAGCACGCAAAACATGACATGTGCGATCATACCAGCTCTAATGCATCGGATCCCATCAGAAATTCGTAGTTAAGCGTGCTTCGGCAAGAGTATTACTAGGATTGGTGACCTGCTACAAAGTCCTCGTGTTGCACCACTCTTTTTGTAAATTTTCCAATCCGTTTTGGATAAAAACTGATTAATTAGCGTGCTACATATAGCATATAGGATTTGAGCACGCAAAACATGACAGGTGCGATCATACCAGCACTAATGCACCGGATCCCATCAGAACTATGTAGTGGGAAGTCCTCGTGTTGCACCTCTCTTTGTGTAAGTTTTCCTGTCCGTTTTGGATAAAAACTTATTAATTAGCGCGCTATAGAAAGAATACAGGATTTGAGCACGCAAAACACGACAGTTGCGATCATACCGTCACTAATGCACCGGATTCCTCCAGCATGCTTGGGCGAGAGTAGTACTAGGATGGGTGACTTCCTGGGAAGTCGTCGTGTTGCACCTCTCTTTTTGTAAGTTTTCCAGTCCGTTTTGGATAAAAACTGATTAATTAGCGTGCTACAGAAAGCATACAGGATTTGAGCACGCAAAACATGACAGGAGCGATCATACCAGCACTAATGCACCGGATCCCATCAGACCGTAGTTAAGCGTGCTTGGGCGAGAGTAGTACTAGGATGGGTGACCTTTGGGAAGTCCTCGTGTTGAACCTCTCTTTTTGTTAGTTTTCTAGTCCGTTTTGGATAAAAACTGATTAATTAGCGCGCTATTGAAAGCATATAGGTTTTGAGCACGCAAAACATGACAGGTGCGATCATACCTGCACTAATGCACTCCGCATTTAAGCGTGCTTGGGCAAGAGTAGTACTAGGATTGGTGACCTCCTAGGAAGTCCTCGTATTGCATCTCTATTTTTTTATGTTTTTCAGTCCGTTTTGGATAAAAACTTATTAATTAGCGCGCTAAAGAAAGGATAATGGATTTGAGCATGCAAAACATTTCAGTTCCGATCATATCGTGACTAATGTACCGCATTCCATCAGAACTCCATAGTTAAGCGTGCTTGGGTGAGAGTAGTACAAGGTTGGGTGACCTCCTGGGAAGTCTTCGTATTGCACCTCTATTTTTTTAAGTTTTCCAGTCCGTTTTGGATAAAAACTTATTAATTAGCGCGCTACAGAAAGCATACAGGATTTGAGCACGCAAAATATGACAGTTGCGATCATACCGTCACTAATGCATCGAATTCCATCAGAACTCCGTAGTTAAGCGTGCTTGGGAGAGAGTAGTACTTGGTTGGGTGACCTCCTGGGAAGTCCTCGTGTTTAACCTCTCTAATGCACTCCGCAGATAAGCGTGCTTGGGAAAGAGTAGTACTAGTATGGGTGACCTTCTGGGAAGTCCTCGTCTTGCATCTCTCATTTTTTAAGTTTTCCAGTCCGTTTTGGTTAAAACTTATTAATTAGCGTGCTACAGAAAGCATACAGGATTTGAGCACGCAAAAATGACAGGTGCGATGATACCAGCACTAATACACCGGATCCCATCAGAACTCCGCAGTCAAGCATGCTTGGGCGAGAGTCTTTTTGTAAGTTTTCCAGTCCGTTTTGGATAAAAAGTGATTAATTAGCGTGCTACAGAAAGCATACAGGATTTGAGCACGCAAAACATGACAGGTGCGATCATACCAGCACTAATGCACCGGATCCTATCAGAACTATGTAGTGGGAAGTCCTCGTGTTGCACCTCTCTTTGTGTAAGTTTTCCAGTCCGTTTTGGATAAAAACTTATTAATTAGCGCGCTATAGAAAGAATACAGGATGTGAGCACGCAAAACACGACAGTTGCGATCATACCGTCACTAATGCACCGGATTCCTCCAGCATGCTTGGGCGAGAGTAGTACTAGGATGGGTGACTTCCTGGGAAGTCGTCGTGTTGCACCTCTCTTTTTGTAAGTTTTCCAGTCCGTTTTGGATAAAAACTGATTAATTAGCGTGCTACAGAAAGCATACAGGATTTGAGCACGCAAAACATAACAGGAGCGATCATACCAGCACTAATGCACCGGATCCCATCAGACCGTAGTTAAGCGTGCTTGGGCGAGAGTAGTACTAGGATGGGTGACCTCCTGGGAAGTCCTCATGTGCACTAATGCATCGGATCCCATCAGAACTCCGTATTTAAGCGTGCTTGGGCGAGAGTAGTACTAGGATGGGTGACCTGCTGGGAAGTCCTCGTGTTGCACCTCTCTTTATGTAAGTTTTCCGGTCCGTTTTGGTTAAAAACTTATTAATTAGCGCGCTACAGAAAGCATACAGAATTTGAGCATGCAAAACATGAGAGTTGCGATCATACCGTCACAAATGCACCGGATTCCATTAGAACTCCGTAGTTATGCGTGCTTAGGCGAGAGTAGTATTAGGATGGGTGACCTCCTGGGAAGTCCTCGTGTTGCACCTCTCTTTTTGTATGTTTACCAGTCTCTTTTGGATAAAAACTTATTAATTAACGTGCTACAAAAAACATACAGGATTTGAGCACGCAAAACATGAAAGTTGCGATCAAACCGTCACTAATGCACTGGATTCCATCAGAACTCCGTGTCGGGTGACCTCCTGGGAAGTGGCAAGAGTAGTACTAGGATGGGTGACCTCCTGGGAAGTCCTCCTCTTGCACCTCTATTTTTTTATGTTTTCCAGTCCGTTTTGGATAAAAACATATTAATTAGCGTGCTATAGAAAGCATAGCACTAATGCACCGGATTCCATCAGAACTCCGTAGTTAAGTGTGGTTGGGCGAGAGTAGTACTAGGATGGGTGACCTCCTGCAAAGTGCTCGTGTTGCACCTCTCTTTTTGTAAGTTTTCCAGTCTGTTTTGGATAAAAACTTATTAATTAGCGCGCTAAAGAAAGCATAATGGATTTGAGCACGCAAAACATGACATGTGCGATCAAACCAGCACTAATGCACCGGATCCCATCAGAACTCTGCAGAACTAGGATGGGTGACCTCCTGGGAAGTCCTCGTGTGCAGTAATGCATCGGATCCCATCAGAACTCTGTATTTAAGCGTGCTTGGGCGAGAGTAGTACTAGGATGGGTGACCTCCTGCGAAGTCCTCGTGTTGCACCTCTCTTTATGTAAGTTTTTCGGTCCGTTTTGGATAAAAACTTATTAATTAGCGAGCTACAGGATTTGAGCATGCAAAACGTGAGAGTTGCGATCATACCGTCACTAATGCACTCCGCAGTCAAGCGTGCTTGGGCTAGAGTAGTACTAGGATGGGTGACCTCCTGGGAAGTCCTCGAGTTGCACCGCTCTTTTTGTAAGTTTTCCAGTCCGTTTTGGATAAAAAGTGATTAATTAGCGCGCTACAGAAGGCTTATAGGTTTTGAGCACGCAAAACATGACATGTGCGATCATACCAGCACTAATGCATCGGATCCCATCAGAGCACCGCAGTTAAGCGTGCTTCGGCGAGGGTAGTACTAGGATTGGTGACCTCCTGGAAAGTCCTCGTGTTGCACCTCGCTTTTTGTAAGTTTTCCAGTCCGTTTTGGATAAAAACTGATTAATTAGCGTGCTACAGAAAGCATACAGGATTTGACCACGCAAAAATGACAGGTGCGATCATACCAGCACTAATGCACCGGATCCCATCAGAACTCCGTAGTTAACCTTGCTTGGGCGAGAGTAGTACTAGGATGGGTGACCTCTTGGGAAGTCCTCGTGTTGCACCTTTCTTTTTGTAAGTTTTCCAGTCCATTTTGGATAAAAACTTATTAATTAGAGCGCTACAAAAAGCATACAGGATTTGAGCATGCAAAACATGACAGTTGCGATCATACCGTCACTAATGCACCAGATTCCATCAGAACTCCGTAGTTATGCGTGCTTGGGCGAGAGTAGTACTAGGAGGGTGACCTCCTCGGAAGTCCTCGTGTTGCACCTCTCTTTTTGTAAGTTTTCCAGTCCGTTTGGGATAAAAAGTGATTAATTAGCGCGCTATAGAAAGCATATAGGTTTTGAGCACGCAAAACATGACAGGTGCGATCATTCCAACACTAATGCACTCCGCAGTTAAGCGTGCTTGGGCAAGAGTAGTACTAGGATGGGTGACCTCCTGGGAAGTCCTCGTGTTGCACCTCTCTTTTTGTAACTTTTCCAGTCCGTTTTGGATAAAATTTGATTAATTAGCGCGCTACAGAAAGCATAAAGGATTTGAGCATGCAAAACATGACAGGTGTGATCATACCAGCACTAATGCACCGGATCCCATCAGAACTCCGTAGTTATGCGTGCTTGGGCGAGAGTAGTACTAGGATGGGTGACCTCCTGGGAAGTCCTCGTGTTGCACCTCCCTTTTTGTAAGTCCGTTTTGGATAAAAACTGATTAAATAGCGCGCTACAGAAAGCATATAGGATTTGAGCACGCAAAACATGACAGGTGCGATCATACTAGCACTGATGCACCTGATTCCATCAAAACTCCGTAGTTATGCAGGGTAGGGAGATAGTAGTACTAGGATGGGTGACCTCCTGGGAAGTCCTTGTGTTGCACCTCTATTTTTTTAAGTTTTCCAGTCCGTTTTGGATAAAAACTTATTAATTAGCGCGATACAGAAAGCGTACAGGATTTGAGCACGCAAATCATGACAGGTGCGATCATATCGGCACTAATGCATTGCATTCCATTAGAACTCCGTAGTTAAGCGTGGTAGGGCGAGAGTAATACTTGGATTGGTGACCTCCTGGGAAGTCCTCGTGTTGCACCTCTCTTTTTGTAAGTTTTCCAGCCCGTTTTGGATAAAAACTGATTAACAAAAAGCATACAGGATTTGGAACGCAAAACATGACAGGTGCGATCATACTAGCACTGATGCACCGGATTCCATCAAAACTCCGTAATTAAGCAGGGTAGGGCGATAGTAGTACTAAGATAGGTGACCTCCTGGGAAGTCCTTGTGTTGCACCTCTATTTTTTTAAGTTTTCTAGTCCGTTTTGGATAAAAACTTATTAATTATTGCGCTACAGAAACCATACAGGATTTGAGCACGCAAATCATGACAGGTGCGATCATACCAGCACTAATGCACCGGATTCCGTTAGAACTCCGTAGTTAAGCGTGGTAGGGCGAGAGTAGTACTAGGATGGGTGACCTCCTGGGAAGTCCTCGTGTTGCACCTCGATTTTTGTAAGTTTTCCAGCCCGTTTTGGATAAAAACTGATTAATTAACGCGCTACAGAAGGCATTCAGGTTTTGAGCACGCAAAACATGACATGTGCGATCATACCAGCACTAATGCATCGCATCCCATCAGAACTCCGCAGTTAAGCGTGATTCGGCGAGAGTAGTACCAGGATTGGTGACCTCCTAGAAAATCCTCGTGTTGCACCTCTCTTTTTTGTAAGTTTTCCAGTCCGTATTGGATAAAAACTGATAAATTAGTGTGCTACAGAAAGCATACAGGATTTGAGCACACAAAACGTGACAAGTGCGATCATACCAGCACTAATGCACCGGATCCCATCAGAACTCCGAAGTTAAGCGTGCTTGGGCGAGAGTAGTACGAGGATGGATGACCTCCTAGGATGTCCTCGTGTTGCACCTCTCTTTTTGTAACTTTTCCAGTCCGTTTTGGATAAAAACTGATTAAATAGCGCGCTACAGAAAGCATATAGGATTTGAGAACGCAAAACATGAAAGGTGCGATCATACTAGCACTGATGCACCGGATTCCATCAAAACTCCGTAGTTAAGCAGGTTAGGGCGATAGTAGTACTAGCATGGGTGACCTCCTGGGAAGTCCTTGTGTTGCACCTCTATTTTTTTAAGTTTTCCAGTCCGTTTTGGATAAAAACTTATTAATTAGCACGCTACAGAAAGCATACAGGATTTGAGCACGCTAATCATGACAGGTGCGATCATACCAGCACTAATGCAGCGGATTCCGTTAGAACTCCGTAGTTAAGCGTGGTAGGGCGAGAGTAGTAGTAGGATGGGTGACCTCCTGGGAAGTCCTCGTGTTGCACCTCGTTTTTTGTAAGTTTTCAAGCCCGTTTTGGATAAAAACTGATTAATTAGCGCGCTACAGAAGGCATACTGGTTTTGAGCACGCAAAACATGACATGTGCGATCATACCAGCACTAATGCATCGCATCCCATCAGAACTTCGCAGTTAAGCGTGATTCGGCGAGAGTAGTACTAGGATTGGTGACCTCCTAGAAAATCCTCGTGTTGCACCTCTCTTTTTGTAAGTTTTCCAGCCCGTATTGGATAACCACTGATTAATTAGTGTGCTACAGAAAGCATACAGGTCTTGAGCACACAAAACATGACAGGTGCGATCATACCAGCACAAATGCACCGGATCCCATCAGAACTCCGAAGTTAAGTGTGCTTGGGCGGGAGTAGTACTAGGATGGGTGACCTCCTGCGAAGTCCTGGTGTTGCACCTCTCTTTTTGTAACTTTTCCAGTCCGTTTTGGATAAAAACTGTTTAAATAGCGCGCTACAGAAAGCATATAGGATTTGAGAACGCAAAACATGAAAGGTGCGATCATACTAGCACTGATGCACCGGATTCCATCAAAACTCCGTAGTTAAGCAGGTTAGGGCGATAGTAGTACTAGGATGGGTGACCTCCTGGGAAGTCCTTGTGTTGCACCTCTATTTTTTTAAGTTTTCCAGTCCGTTTTGGATAAAAACTTATTAATTAGCGCGCTACAGAAAGCATACAGGATTTGAGCCGCAAATCATGACAGGTGCGATCAAACCAGCACTAATGCACCGGATTCCGTTAGAACTCCGTAGTTAAGCGTGGTAGGGCGAGAGTAGTAGTAGGATGGGTGACCTCTTGGGAAGTCCTCGTGTTGCACCTCGTTTTTTGTAAGTTTTCAAGCCCGTTTTGGATAAAAACTGATTAATTAGCGCGCTACAGAAGGCATACTGGTTTTGAGCACGCAAAACATGACATGTGCGATCATACCAGCACTAATGCATCGCATCCCATCAGAACTTCGCAGTTAAGCGTGATTCGGCGAGAGTAGTACTAGGATTGGTGACCTCCTAGAAAATCCTCGTGTTGCACCTCTCTTTTTGTAAGTTTTCCAGCCCGTATTGGATAACCACTGATTAATTAGTGTGCTACAGAAAGCATACAGGTCTTGAGCACACAAAACATGACAGGTGCGATCATACCAGCACAAATGCACCGGATCCCATCAGAACTCCGAAGTTAAGTGTGCTTGGGCGAGAGTAGTACTAGGATGGGTGACCTCCTGCGAAGTCCTCGTGTTGCACCTCTCTTTTTATAACTTTTCCAGTCCGTTTTGGATAAAAACTGTTTAAATAGCGCGCTACAGAAAGCATATAGGATTTGAGAACGCAAAACATGAAAGGTGCGATCATACTAGCACTGATGCACCGGATTCCATCAAAACTCCGTAGTTAAGCAGGTTAGGGCGATAGCAGTACTAGGATGGGTGACCTCCTGGGAAGTCCTTGTGTTGCACCTCTATTTTTTTAAGTTTTCCAGTCCGTTTTGGATAAAAACTTATTAATTAGCGCGCTACAGAAAGCATACAGGATTTGAGCACGCAAATCATGACAGGTGCGATCATACCAGCACTAATTTACCAGATTCCATTAGAACTCCGTAGTTAAGCGTGGTAGGGCGAGAGTAATACTAGGACAGGTGACCTCCTAGGAAGTCCTCGTGTTGCACCTCGTTTTTTGTAAGTTTTCCAGCCCGTTTTGGATAAAAACTGATTAATTAGCGCGCTACAGAAGGCATACAGGTTTTGAGCACGCAAAACATGACATGTGCGATCATACCAGCACTAATGCACCGGATCCCATCAATACTCTGTAGTTAAGCGTGGTAGGGCGGGAGTGGTACTAGGATGGGTGACCTCTAGGGAAGTCCTCGTGTTGCACCTCTCTTTTTATAAGTTTTCCAGCCCGTTTTGGATAAAAAGTGATTAATTAGCGCGCTACAGAAGGCATAGAGTTTTTGAGCACGCAAAACATGACATGTGAGATCAACCAGCACTAATGCATCGCATCCCATGAGAACTCCGCAGTTAAGCGTGATTCGGCGAGAGTAGTACTAGGATTGGTGACCTCCTAGAAAGTCCTCGTGTTGCACCTCTCTTTTTGTAAGTTTTCCAGTCCGTATTAGATAAAAACTGATTAATTAGTGTGCTACAGAAAGCATACAGGATTTGAGCACACAAAATGTGACAGGTGCGATCATACCAGCACAAATGCACCGGATCCCATCAGAACTCCGAAGCTAAGCGTGCTTGGGCGAGAGTAGTACTAGGATGGGTGACCTCCTGGGAAGTCCTCATGTTGCACCTCTCTTTTTGTAAGTTTTCCAGTCCGTTTTGGATAAAAAGTGATTAATTAGCGTGTACAGAAGGCATAGAGGTGTTGAGCACGCAAAACATGACATGTGCGATCATACCAGCACTAATGCATCGGATCCCATCAGAACTCCGCAGTTAAGCGTGCTTCGACGAGAGTAGTACTAGGATTGGTGACCTCCTAGAAAGTCCTCGTTTTGCACCTCTCTTTTTGTAAGTTTTCCAGCCCGGTTTGGATAAAAAGTGATTAATTAGCACACATCAGAAGGCATAGAGGATTTGAGCACGCAAAACATGACAGGTGCGATCATACCAGCACTAATGCACCGGATGCCATCAGAACTTTGTAGTTAGCGAGAGTAGTACTAGGATGGGTGACCTCCTTGGTAGTCCTCGTTTTGCACCTCTCTTTTGGTAAGTTTTCCAGTCTGTTTTGGATAAAAAGTGATTAATTAGCGCGCTACAGAAGGCATAGAGGTATTGAGCACGCAAAACATGACATGTGCGATCATACCAGCACTAATGCATCGGATCCCATCAGAACTCCGCAATTAAGCGTGCTTCGGCGAGAGTAGTACTCGGATTGGTGACCGCCTAGAAAGTCCTCGTGTTGCACCTCTCTTTATGTAACTTTTCCAGTCCGTTTTGGATAAAAACTAATTAAATAACGCGCTACAGAAAGCATATAGGATTTGAGCACGCAAAACATGACAGGTGCGATCATACCAGCACTAATGCAACGGATCCCATCAATACTCTGTAGTTAAGCGTGGTAGGGCAGGAGTAGTACAAAAGTGATTAATTAGCGCGCTACAAAAGGCATAGAGGTTTTGAGCACGCAAAACATGACATGTGAGATCAACCAGCACTAATGCATCGCATCCCATCAGAACTCCGCAGTTAAGCGTGATTCGGCGAGAGTAGTACTAGGATTGGTGACCTCCTAGAATGGCCTCGTGTTTGCACCTCTCTTTTTGTAAGTTTTCCAATCCGTATTGGATAAAAACTGATTAATTTGTGTGCTACAGAAAGCATACAGGATTTGAGCACGCAAAACATGACAGTTGGGATCATACCAGCACTAATGCACGGATCCCATCAGAACTCCGTAGTTAAGCGTGCTTGGGCGAGAGTAGTACTAGAATGGGTGACCTCCTGGGATGTCCTCGTGTTTGCACCTCTCTTTTTGTAAGTTTTCCAATCCGTATTGGATAAAAAGTGATTAATTAGCAGGGATAGGTTTGGATAAAAAGTGATTAATTAGCGCACATCAGAAGGCATAGATGTTTTGAGCACGCAAAACATGACAGGTGCGATCATACCAGCACTAATGCACCGAATCCCCTCAGAACTTCGTAGTTAAGTGTGCTTGGGAGAGAGTAGTACTAGGATGGGTAACCTCCTGAGAAGTCCTCGTGTTGCATCTCTCTTTTTGTAAGTTTTCCAGTCCGTTTTGGATTAAAAGTGATTAATTAGCGCGCTATAGATAGCATATAGGTTTTGAGCACTCAAAACATGACAGGCGCGATCATACCAGCACTAATGCACTCCGCAGTTAAGCGTGCTTGGGCAAGAGTAGTACAAGGATGGGTGACCTCCTGGGAACTCCTCGTGTTGCACCTCTCTTTTTGTAACTTTTCCAGTTTATTTTGGATAAAAAGTGATTAATTAGCGCGCTACAGAAGGCGTAGAGGTTTTGAGCACGCAAAACATGACATGTGCGATCATACCAGCACTAATGCACCGGATCCCATCAAAACTCCGTAGTTAAGCGTGCTTGGGCGAGAGTAGTACTCGGATGGGTTACCGCCTGGGAAGTTCTCATGTTTCACCTATCTTTTTGTAAGTTTTCCAGTCCGTTTTGGATAAATAGTGATTAATTAGCGCGCTACTGAAGGCATAGAGGTTTTGAGCACGCAAAACAGGACATGTGCGATCATAGCAGCACTAATGCATCGGAACCCATCAAAACTCCGCAGTTAAGCGTGCTTCGGCGAGAGTAGAACTAGGATTGGTGACCTCCTAGAAAGTCCTCGTGTTGCACCTCTCTTTTTGTAAGTTTTCCAGCCCGGTTTGGATAAAAAGTGATTAATTAGTGCACACCAGAAGGCATAGAGGTTTTGAGCACGCAAAACATGACAGGTGCGATCATACCAGCACTAATGCACCGGATCCCATCAGAACTCCGCAGTTAAGCGTGATTCGGCGAGAATAGTACTAGGAGTGGTGACCTCCTAGAAAATCCTCGTGTTGCCCCTCTCTTTTGTAAGTTTTCCAGTCCGTATTGGATAAAAACTGATTAATTAGTGTGCTACAGAAAGCATGCAGGATTTGAGCACACAAAACGTGACAGGTCCGATCATACCAGCACTAATGCACCGGATCCCATCAGAATATCGAAGTTAAGCGTGCTTAGGCGAGAGTAGTACTAGGATGGGTGACCTCCTGGGAAGTCCTCGTGTTGAACCTTTCTTTTTGTAACTTTTCCAGTCCGTTTTGGATTAAAACTGATTAAATAGCGAGCTACAGAAAGCATATAGGATTTGAGAACGCAAAACATGACAGGTGCGATCATACTAGCACTGATGCACTGGATTCCATCAAAACTCCGTAGTTAAGTTGGGTAGGGAGATAGTAGTACTAGGATGGGTGACCTCCTGGGAAGTCCTCGTGTTGCACCTCGTTTTTTGTAAGTTTTCCTGCCCGTTTTGGATAAAAACTGATTAATTAGCGCGCTACAGAAGGCATTCAGGTTTTGAGCACGCAAAACATGACATGTGCGATTATACCAGCACTAATGCATCGCATCCCATCAGAACTCCGCAGTTAAGCAAGATTCGGCGAGAGTAGTACTAGGATTGGTGACCTCCTAGAAAATCCTCGTGTTGCACCTCTCTTTTTGTAAGTTTTCCAGTCCGTATTGGATAAAAACTGATTAATTAGTGTGCTACAGAAAGAATACAGGATTTGAGCACACAAAACGTGACAGGTGCGATCTTACCAGCACTAATGCACTGGATCCCATCAGAACTCCGAAGTTAAGCGTGCTTGGGCGAGAGTTGTACTCGGATGGGTGACCTCCTGGGAAGTCCTCGTGTTGCACCTTTCTTTTTGTAACATTTCCAGTCCGTTTTGGATAAAATTTGATTAAATAGTGCGCTACAGAATGCATATAGGATTTGAGAACGCAAAACATGACAGGTGCGATCATACTAGCACTGATGCACCGGATTCCATCGAAACTCCGTAGTTAAGCAGGGTAGGGAGATAGTAGTACTAGGATGGGTGATCTCCTGGGAAGTCCTTGTGTTGCACCTCTGCACCTCTCTTTTTGTAAGTTTTCCAGTCCGTATTGCATAAACACTGATTAATTAGTGTGCTACAGAAAGCATACAGGATTTGAGCACACAAAACATGATAGGTGCGATTATACCAGCACTAATGCACCGGATCCCATCAGAACTCCGAAGTTAAGTGTGCTTGGGTGAGAGTAGTATTAGGATGGGTGACCTCCTGGGAAATCCTCGTGTTGAACCTCTCTTTTAGTAACTTTTCCAGTCCGTTTTGGATAAAATTTGATTAAATAGTGCGCTACAGAATGCATATAGGATTTGAGAACGCAAAACATGACAGGTGCGATCATACTAGCACTGATGCACCGGATTCCATCGAAACTCCGTAGTTAAGCAGGGTAGGGAGATAGTAGTACTAGGATGGGTGATCTCCTGGGAAGTCCTTGTGTTGCACCTCTGCACCTCTCTTTTTGTAAGTTTTCCAGTCCGTATTGCATAAACACTGATTAATTAGCGCGCTACAGAAAGCATACAGGACTTGAGCACACAAAACATGATAGGTGCGATCATTCCAGCACTAATGCACCAGATCCCATTAGAACTCCGAAGTTAAGCGTGCTTGGCGAGAGTAGTACTAGGATGGGTGACCTCTTGGGAAGTTCTCGTGTTGCACCTCTCCTTTTGTAACTTTTCCAGTCTGTTTTGGATAAAAACTGATTAAATAGCGCGCTACAGAAAGCATATAGGATTTGAGAACGCAAAAGATGACAGGTGCGATCATACTAGCACTGATGCACCGGATTCCATCAAAACTCCGTAGTTAAGCAGGGTAGGGTGATAGTAGTTCTAAGATGGGTGACCTCCTGGGAAGTCCTTGTGTTGCACCTCTATTTTTTTAAGTTTTCCAGTCCGTTTTGGATAAAAACTTATTAATTAGCGCGATTTAGAAAGCATACAGGATTTGAGCACGCAAATCATGACAGGTGCGATCATACCAGCACTAATGCATTGGATTCCATTTGAACTCCGTAGTTAAGCGTGGTAGGGCGAGAGTAATACTAGGATTGGTGACCTCCTAGGAAGTCCTCGTGTTGCACCTCTCTTTTTGTAAGTTTTCCAGCCCGTTTTGGATAAAAACTGATTAACAAAAAGCATACAGGATTTGGAACGCAAAACATGACAGGTGCGATCATACTAGCAGTGATGCACCGGATTCCATCAAAACTCCGTAATTAAGCCGGGTAGGGCGATAGTAGTACTAGGATAGGTGACCTCCTGGGAAGTCCTTGTGTTGCACCTCTATTTTTTTAAGTTTTCCAGTCCGTTTTGGATAAAAACTTATTAATTATTGCGCTACAGAAACCATACAGGATTTGAGCACGCAAATCATGACAGGTGCGATCATACCAGCACTAATGCACCGGATTCCGTTAGAACTCCGTAGTTAAGCGTGGTTGGGCGAGAGTAGTACTAGGATGGGTGACCTCCTGGGATGTCCTCGTGTTGCACCTCGATTTTTGTAAGTTTTCCAGCCCGTTTTGGATAAAAACTGATTAATTAACGCGCTACAGAAGGCATTCAGGTTTTGAGCACACAAAACGTGACAAGTGCGATCACACCAGCACTAATGCACCGGATCCCATGAGAACTCTGAAGTTAAGCGTGCTTGGGCGAGAGTAGTACTAGGATGGATGACCTCCTAGGAAGTCCTCGTGTTGCACCTCTCTTTTTGTAACTTTTCCAGTCCGTTTTGGATAAAACTGATTAAATAGCGCGCTACAGAAAGCATACAGGATTTGAGCACGCAAATCATGACAGGTGCGATCATACCAGCACTAATTTACCGGAATCCATTAGAACTCCGTAGTTAAGCGTGGTAGGGCGAGAGTAGTACTAGGATGGGTGACCTCCTGGGAAGTCCTCGTGTTGCACCTCTCTTTTTGTAACTTTTCCCGTCCGTTTTGGATTAAAACTGATTAAATAGCGCGCTACAGAAAGCATATAGGATTTGAGAACGCAAAACATGACAGGTGCGATCATACTAGCACTGATGCACCGGATTCCATCAAAACTCCGTAGTTAAGCAGGGTAGGGCGTTAGTAGTACTAGGATGGGTGACCTCCTGGGAAGTCCTTGTGTTGCACCTCTATTTTTTTAAGTTTTCCAGTCCGTTTTGGATAAAAACTGATTAATTAATGTGCTATAGAAAGCATACAGGATTTGAGCACACAAAACGTGACAAGTGCGATCATACCAGCACTAATGCACCGGATCCCATCAGAACTCCGAAGTTAAGCGTGCTTGGGCGAGAGTAGTACTAGGATGGATGACCTCCTGGGAAGTCCTCATGTTGCACCTCTCTTTTTGTAATTTTTCCAGTCCGTTTTGGATAAAAATTGATTAAATAGCGCGCTACAGAAAGCATATAGGATTTGAGAACGCAAAACATGACAGGTGCAATCATACTAGCACTGATGCACCGGATTCCATCAAAACTCCGTAATTAAGTAGGGTAGGGCGATAGTAGTACTAGGATGGGTGACCTCCTGGGAAGTCCTTGTGTTGCACCTCTATTTTTTTAAGTTTTCCAGTCCGTTTTGGATAAAAACTTATTAATTAGCGTGCTACAGAAAGCATACTGGATTTGAGCACGCAAATCTTGACAGGTGCGATCGTACCAGCACTAATGCACCGGATTCCATCAGAACTCCGTAGTTAAGCGTGGTTGGGCGAGAGTAGTAGTAGGATGGGTGACCTCCTGGGAAGTCCTAGTGTTGCACCTCTCTTTTTGTAACTTTTCCAGTCCGTTTTGGATAAAAACTGATTAATTAGTGTGCTACAGAAAGCATACAGGATTTGAGCACACAAAACGTGACTGGTGCGATCATACCAGCACTAATGCACCGGATCCCATCAGAACTTCGAAGTTAAGCATGCTTGGGCGAGAGTAGTACTTGGATGGGTGACCACCTGGGAAGTCCTCGTGTTGCACCTCTCTTTTTGTAACTTTTCCAGTCCGTTTTGGATTAAAACTGATTAAATAGCGCGCTACAGAAAGCATATAGGATTTGAGAACGCAAAACCTGACTGGTGCGATCGTACTAGCACTGATGCACCGGATTTCATCAAAACTCTGTAGTTAAGCAGGGTATGGCGTTAGTAGTACTAGGATGGGTGACCTCCTGGGAAGTCCTTGTGTTGCACCTCAATTTTTTTAAGGTTTCCAGTCCGTTTTGGATAAAAACTTATTAAATAGCGCGCTACAGAAAGCATATAGGATTTGAGCACGCAAAACATGACAGGTGCGATAATACCAGCACTAATGCACTCCGCAGTTAAGCGTGCTTGGGCAAGAGTAATACTAGGATGGGTGACCTCCTGGGAACTCCTCGTGTTGCACCTCTCTTTTTGTAACTTTTCCAGTTCGTTTTGGATAAAATCTGATTAAATAGCGCGCTACAGAAAGCATATAGGATTTGAGCACGCAAAACATGACAGGTGCGATCATACCAGCACTAATGCACCGGATCCCATCAACACTCCATAGTTAAGCGTCGTAGGGCAAGAGTAGTAGTAGGATGGTTGACCTCCTGGGAAGTCCTCGCGTTGAACCTCTCTTTTTGTAAGTTTTCCAACCCGTTTTGGATAAAAACTGATTAATTAGCGCGCTACAGAAGGCATAGAGGTTTTTAGCACGCAAAACATGACATGTGCGATCATACCAGCACTAATGCATCGCATCCCATCCATACTCCGTAGTTAAGCGTGGTAGGGCGAGAGTAGTAGTAGGATTGTTGACCTCCTGGGAAGTCCTCGTGTTGCACCTCTCTTATTGTAAGTTTTCCAGCCCGTTTTGGATAAAAAGTGATTAATTAGCGCGCTACAGAAGGCATAGATGTTTTGAGCACGCAAAACATGACATGTGCGATCATACCAGCACTAATGCATCGCATCCCATCAGAACTCCGCAGTTAAGCGTGATTCGGCGAGAGTAGTACTAGGATTGGTGACCTCCTAGAAAATCCTCGTGTTGCAGTTCTCTTTTTGTAAGTTTTCCAGTCCGTATTGGATAAAATTTGATTAATTAGTGTGCTATAGAAAGCATACAGGATTTGAGCACACAAAACGTGACAGGTGCGATCTTACCAGCACTAACGCACCGGATCCCATCAGAACTCCGAACTTAAGCGTGCTTGGGCGAGAGTAGTACTAGGATGGGTGACCTCCTGGGAACTCCTCTTGTTGCACCTCTCTTTTTGTAACTTTTCCAGTTCGTTTTGGATAAAAACTGATTAAATAGCGCGCTATAGAAAGCATATAGGATTTGAGCACGCAAAACATGACAGGTGCGATCTTACCAGCACTAATGCACCGAATCCCATCAATACTCTGTAGTTAAGCGTGGTAGGGCGGGAGTAGTACGAGGATGGGTGACCTCGTGGGAAGTCCTCATCTTGCACCTCTCTTTTAGTAAGTTTTCCAGTCTGTTTTGGATAAAAAGTGATTAATTAACGCGCTACAGAAGGCATAGTGGTATTGAGCACGCAAAACATGACATGTGCGATCATACCAGCACTAATGCATCGGATCCCATCAGAACTCCGCAGTTAAGCGTGCTTCGGCGAGAGTAGTACTCGGATTGGTGACCGCCTAGAAAGTCCTCGTGTTGCACCTCTCTTTTTGTAAGTTTTCCAGTCCGTATTGGATAAAAACTGATTAATTAGTGTGCTACAGAAAGCATCAGGATTTGAGCACACAAAACATGACAGGTGCGATCATACCAGCACTAATGCACCGGATCCCATCCGAACTCCGAAGTTAAGTGTTCTTGGGCGAGAGTAGTACTAGGATGGGTGACCTCTTGGGAAGTCCTCGTGTTGCACCTCTCTTTTTGTAACTTTTCCAGTCCGTTTTGGATAAAAAATGATTAAATAGCGCGCAACAGAAAGCATATAGGATTTGAGCACGGAAAACATGACAGGTGCGATCATACCAGCACTAATGCACCGGATCCCATCAACACTCCGTAGTTAAGCGTCGTAGGGCAAGAGTAGTAGTAAGATGGTTGACCTCCTGGGAAGTCCTCGCATTGAACCTCTCTTTTTGTAAGTTTTCCAACCCGTTTTGGATAAAAACTAATTAATTAGCGCGCTACAAAAGGCATAGAGGTTTTGAGCACGCAAAACATGACATGTGAGATCAACCAGCACTAATGCATCGCATCCCATCAGAACTCCGCAGTTAAGCGTGATTCAGCGAGAGTAGTACTAGGATTGGTGACCTCCTAGAAAGTCCTCGTGTTGCACCTCTCTTTTTGTAAGTTTTCCACTCCGTATTGGATAAAAACTGATTAATTAGTGTGCTACAGAAAGCATACAGGATTTGAGCATGTAAAACATGACAGTTGCGATCATACCAGCACTAATGCACGGATCCCATCAGAACTCCGTAGTTAAGCGTGCTTGGGCGAGAGTAGTACTAGGATAGGTGACCTCCTGGGATGTCCTCGTGTTGCACCTCTCTTTTTGTATGTTTTCCAGTCCGTTTTGGATAAAAAGTGATTAATTGGCGCGCTACAGAAGGCATAGAGGTTTTGAGCACGCAAAACATGACATGTGCGATCATACCAGCACTAATGCATCGGATCCCATCAGAACTCCGCAGTTAAGCGTGATTCGGCGAGAGTAGTACTAGGATTGGTGACCTCCTAGAAAGTCCTCGTGTTGCACCTCTCTTTTTGTAAGTTTTCCACTCCTTATTGGATAAAAACTAATTAATTAGTGTGCTACAGAAAGCATACAGGATTTGAGCATGCAAAACATGACAGTTGCGATCATACCAGCACTAATGCACGGATCCCATCAGAACTCTGTAGTTAAGCGTGCTTGGGCGAGAGTAGTACTAGGATGGGTGACCTCCTGGGATGTCCTCGTGTTGCACCTCTCTTTTTGTAAGTTTTCCAGTCCGTTTTGGATAAAAAGTGATTAATTAGCGCGCTACTGAAGGCATAGAGGTTTTGAGCACGCAAAACATGACATGTGCGATCATACCATCACTAATGCATCGGAACCCATCAAAACTCCGCAGTTAAGCGTGCTTCGGCGAGTGTAGTACTAGGATTGGTGACCTCCTAGAAAGTCCTGATGTTGCACCTCTCTTTTTGTAAGTTTTCCAGCCCGGTTTGGATAAAAAGTGATTAATTAGTGCACACCAGAAGGCATAGAGGTTTTGAGCACGCAAAACAAGACAGGTGCGATCATACCAGCACTAATGCACCGGATCCCATCAGAACTCCGCAGTTAAGCGTGATTCGGCGAGAGTAGTACTACGATTGGTGACCTCCTAAAAAATCCTCGTGTTGCACCTCTCTTTTGTAAGTTTTCCAGTCCGTATTGGATAAAATCTGATTAATTAGTGTGCTACAGAAAGCATACAGGATTTGAGCACACAAAACATGACAGGTGCGATCATACCAGCACTAATGCACCGGATCCCATCAGAACTTCGAAGTTAACCGTGCTTTGGCAAGAGTAGTACTAAGATGGGTGACCTCCTGGGAAGTTCTCGTGTTGCACCTTTCTTTTTGTAACTTTTCCAGTCCGTTTTGTATTAAAAATGATTAAATAGCGCGCTACAGAAAGCATATAGGATTTCAGAACGCAAAACATGATAGGTGCGATCATACTAGCATTGATGCACTGGATTCCATCAAAACTCCGTAGTTAAGCAGGGTAGGGAGATAGTAGTACTAGGATGGGGGACCTTCTGGGAAGTCCTTGTGTTGCACCTCTATTTTTTTAAGTTTTCCAGTCCGTTTTGGATAAAAACTGATTAATTAGCGCGCTACAGAAAGCATACAGGATTTGAGCACGCAAATCATGACAGGTGCGATCATACTAGCACTAATGCACAGGATTCCATTAGAACTCCGTAGTTAAGCATGGTAGGGCGAGAGTAGTACTAGGATGGGTGACCTCCTGGGAAGTCCTCGTGTTGCACCTCTCTTTTTGTAAGTTTTGCAGCCCGTTTTGGATAAAAACTGATTAATTAGCGCGCTACAGAAGGCATACAGGTTTTGAGCACGCAAAACATGACATGTGCGATCATACCAGCACTAATGCATCGCATCCCATCAAAACTCCGCAGTTAAGCGTGATTCGGCGAGAGTAGAGACCTCCTAGAAAATCCTCATGTTGCACCTCTCGTTTTGTAAGTTTTCCAGTCCATATTGGATAAACACTGATTAATTAGTGTGCTACAGAAAGCATACAGGATTTGAGCACACAAAACATGACAGGTGCGATCATACCAGCACTAATGCACCGGATCCCATCAGAACTCTGAAACCTCTCTTTTTGTAACTTTTCCAGTCCGTTTTGGATAAAAACTGATTAAATAGCGCGCTACAGAAAGCATATAGGATTTGAGAACGCAAAACATGACAGGTGCGATCATACTAGCACTGATGCAACGGATTCCATCAAAACTCCGTAGTTAAGCAGGGTAGGGCGATAGTAGTACTAGGATGGGTGACCTCCTGGGAAGTCCTTGTGTTGCACCTCTATTTTTTTAAGTTTTCCAGTCCTTTTTGGATAAAAACATATTAATTAGCGCGCTACAGAAAACATACAGGATTCGAGCACGCAAATCATGACAGGTGCAATCATACCAGCACTAATGCTCCGGATTCCATTAGAATTTCGTAGTTAAGTGTAGGAAGGCGAGAGTAGTACTAGGATGGGTGACCTCCTGGGAAGTCTTCGTGTTGCACCTCGTTTTTTGTAAGTTTTCCAGCCAGTTTTGGATAAAAACTGATTAATTAGCGCGCTACAGAGGGCATTCAGGTTTTGAGCACGCAAAACATGACATGTGCGATCATACCAGCACTAATGCATCGCATCCCATCAGAACTCGGCAGTTAAGCGTGATTCGGCGAGAGTAGTACTAGGATTGGTGACCTCCTAGAAAATCCTCGTGTTGCACCTCTCTTTTTGTAAGTTTTCCAGTCCGTATTGGATAAAAACTGATTAATTAGTGTGCTACAGAAAGCATACAGGAACTGAGCACACAAAACGTGACAGGTGCGATCATACCAGCACTAATGCACTAGATCCCATCATAACTCCGAAGTTAAGCGTGCTTGGGCGAGAGTGGTACTAGGATGGGTGACCTCCTGGGAAGTCCTTGTGTTGCACCTCTCTTTTTGTAACTTTTCCAGTCCGTTTTGGATAAAAACTGATTAAATAGCGCGCTACAGAAAGCATATAGGATTTGAGAACGCAAAACATGACAGGTGCGATCATACTAGCACTGATGCACCAGATTCCATCAAAACTCCGTAGTTAAGCAGGGTAGGGCGTTAGTAGTACTAGGATGGGTGACCTCCTGGGAAGTCCTTGTGTTGCACCTCTGCACCTCTCTTTTTGTAAGTTTTCCAGTCTGTATTGGATAAACACCGATTAATTAGTGTGCTACAGAAAGCATACAGGATTTGAGCACACAAAACATGACAGGTGCGATCATACCAGCACTATTGCATCGGATCCCATCATAACTCCGAAGTTAAGTGTGCTTGGGCGAGAGTAGTACTAGGATGGGTGTCCTCCTGGGAAGTCCTTGTGTTGCACCTCTCTTTTAGTAATTTTTCCAGTCCGTTTTGGATAAAAATTGATTAAATAGCAAACTACAGAAAGCATATAGGATTTGAGAACGCAAAACATGACAGGTGCGATCATACTAGCACTGATGCACCGGATTCCATCAAAACACCGAAGTTAAGCAGGGTAGGGCGATAGTAGTACTAGGATGGGTGACCTCCTGGGAAGTCCTTGTGTTGCACCTCTATTTTTTTAAGTTTTCCAGTCCGTTTTGGATAAAAACTTATTAATTAGCGCGCTACAGAAAGCATACAGAATTTGAGCACGCAAATCATGACAGGTGCGATCATACCAACACTAATGCACCGGATTCCATTAGAACTCTGTAGTTAAGCGTGGTAGGGCGAGAGTAGTACTAGGATGGGTGACCTCCTGGGAAGTCCTCGTGTTGCACCTCGATTTTTGTAAGTTTTCCAGCCCGTTTTGGATAGAAACTGATTAATTAGCGGGCTACAGAAGGCCTTCAGGTTTTGAGCACGCAAAACATGACATGTGCGATCATACCAGCACTAATGCATCGCATCCCATAAGAACTCCGCAGTTAAGCGTGATTCGGCGAGAGTAGTACAAGGATTGGTGACCTCCTAGAAAATCCTCGTGTTGCACCTCTCTTTCTGTAAGTTTTCCAGTCCGTATTGGATAAAAACTGATTAGTTAGTGTGCTACAGAAAGCATACAGGATTTGAGCACACAAAACGTGACAAGTGCGATCATACCAGCACTAATGCACCGGATCCAATCAGAACTCCGAAGTTTAGCGTGCTTGGGCGAGAGTAGTACTAGGATGGATGACCTCCTGGGAAGTCCTCGTGTTGCACCTCTCTTTTTGTAACTATTCCAGTCCGTTTTGGATAAAAACTTATTAATTAGCGTGCTACAGAAAGCATACAGGATTTGAGCACGCAAATCTTGACAGGTGCTATCGTACCAGCACTAATTCACCAGATTCTATCAGAACTCCGTAGTTAAGCGTAGTTGGGCGAGAGTAGTACTAGGATGGGTGACCTCCTGGGAAGTCCTCGTGTTGCACCTCTCTTTTTGTATGTTTTCTTGCCCGTTTTGGATAAAAACTGAATAGAAGAAAGCATACAGGATTTGAGCACACAAAACGTGACAGGTGCGATCATACCAGCACTAATGCACCGGATCCCATCAAAACTCCGAAGTTAAGCGTGCTTGGGCGCGAGTAGTACTAGGATGGGTGACCTCCTGCGAAGTCCTCGTGTTGCACCTCTCTTTTTGTAACTTTTCCAGTCCGTTTTGGATTAAAACTGATTAAATAGCGCGCTACAGAAAGCATATAGGATTTGAGAACGCAAAACATGACAGGTGCGATCATACTAGCACTGATGCACCAGATTCCATCAAAACTCCGTAGTTAAGCAGGGTAGGGCGATAGTAGTACTAGGATGGGTGACCTCCTGGGAAGTCCTTGTGTTGCACCTCTATTTTTTTAAGTTTTCGAGTCCGTTTTGGATAAAAACTTATTAATTAGCGTGCTACAGAAAGCAAAAAGGATTTGAGCACGCAAATCTTGACAGGTGCGATCGTACCAGCACTAATGCAACGTATTCCATCAGAACTCCGTAGTTAAGCGTGGTTGGGCGAGAGTAGTACTAGGATGGGTGACCTCTTGGGAAGTCCTCGTGTTGCACCTCTATTTTTGTATGTTTTCCAGTCCGTTTTGGATAAAAACTTATTAATTAGCGTGCTATAGAAAGCATACAGGATTTGAGCACACAAAACGTGAAAGGTGCGATCATACCAGCACTAATGTACCGGATCCCATCAGAACTCCGAAGTTAAGCGTGCTTGGGCTAGAGTAACACAAGGATGGGTGACCTCCTGGGAAGTCCTCGTGTTGCACCTCTCTTTATGTAACTTTTCCAGCCCGTTTTGGATAAACACTTATTAATTAGTGTGCTACAGAAAGCATACAGGACTTGAGCACACAAAACGTGAAAGGTGCGATCATACCAGCACTAATGCACCGGATCCCATCAAAACTCCGAAGTTAAGCGTGCTTGGGCGCGAGTAGTACTAGGATGGGTGACCTCCTGCGAAGTCCTCGTGTTGCACCTCTCTATTTGTAACTTTTCCAGTCCGTTTTGGATAAAAACTGATTAAATAGCGCGCTACAGAAAGCATATAGGATTTGAGAACGCAAAACAAGACAGGTGCGATCATACTAGCACTGATGCACCAGATTCCATCAAAACTCCGTAGTTAAGCAGGGTAGGGCGATAGTAGTACTAGGATGGGTGACCTCCTGGGAAGTCCTTGTGTTGCACCTCTATTTTTTTAAGTTTTCGAGTCCGTTTTGGATAAAAACTTATTAATTAGCGTGCTACAGAAAGCAAAAAGGATTTGAGCACGCAAATCTTGACAGGTGCGATCGTTCCAGCACTAATGCAACGGATTCCATCAGAACTCTGTAGTTAAGCGTGGTTGGGCGAGA
Organism: Cyamopsis tetragonoloba; assembly: GCA_037177725.1. NCBI lineage: Eukaryota > Viridiplantae > Streptophyta > Magnoliopsida > Fabales > Fabaceae > Cyamopsis > Cyamopsis tetragonoloba. The sequence goes on along the minus strand of CM074119.1, from coordinate 47,814,355 downwards.
GTAGTACTAGGATGGGTGACCTCCTGGGAAGTCCTCGTGTTGCACCTCTCTTTTTGTATGTTTTCCAGTCCGTTTTGGATAAAAACTTATTAATTAGCGTGCTATAGAAAGCATACAGGATTTGAGCACACAAAACGTGAAAGGTGCGATCATACCAGCACTAATGCACCGGATCCCATCAGAACTATGAATATAAGCGTGCTTGGGCTAGAGTAGCACTAGGATGGGTGACCTCCTGGGAAGTCCTCGTGTTGCACCTCTCTTTATGTAACTTTTCCAGTCCGTTTTGGATAAATACTTATTAATTAGCGTGCTATAGAAAGCATACAGGATTTGAGCACACAAAACGTGAAAGGTGCGATCATACCAGCACTAATGCACCGGATCCCATCAGAACTCCGAAGTTAAGCGTGCTTGGGCGAGAGTAGTACTAGGAAGGATGACCTCCTGGGAAGTCCTCGTGTTGCACCTCTCTTTTTGTAATTGTTCCAGTCCGTTTTGGATAAAAACTGATTAAATAGCGCGCGACAGAAAGCATATAGGATTTGAGAACGCAAAACATGACAGGTGCGATCATACGAGCACTGATGCACCGGATTCCATCAAAACTCCGTAATTAAGCAGTGTAGTGCGATAGTAGTACTAGGATAAGTGACCTCCTGGGAAGTCCTTGTGTTGCACCTCTATTTTTTTAAGTTTTCCAGTCCGTTTTGGATAAAAACTGATTAATTAGCGTGCTACAGAAAGCATACAGGATTTGAGCACGCAAATCTTGAGAGGTGCGATCGTACCAGCACTAATGCACCGGATTCCATCAGAACTCCGTAGTTAAGCGTGGTTGGGCGAGAGTAGTACTAGGATGGGTGACCTCCTGGGAAGTCCTCGTGTTGCAAATACTGAATAGAAGAAAGCATACAGGATTTGAGCACACAAAACGTGACAAGTGCGATCATACCAGCACTAATGCACCGGATCCCATCAGAACTCCGAAGTTAAGCGTGCTTGGGCTAGAGTTGCACTAGGATGGGTGACCTCTTGGGAAGTCCTCGTGTTGCACCTCTCTTTATGTAACTTTTCCAGTCCGTTTTGGATAAAAACTTATTAATTAGCGTGCTACAGAAAGCATACAGGATTTGAGCACGCAAATCTTGACAGGTGCGATTGTACCAGCACTAATGCACAGGATTCCATCAGAACTCCGTAGTTAATCGTGGTTGGGCGAGAGTAGTACTAGGATGGGTGACCTCCTGGGAAGTCCTCGTGTTGCACCTTTACGCAAAACATGACAGGTGCGATCATACCAGCACTAATGCACCGGATCCCATCAAAACTCCGAAGTTAAGCGTGCTTGGGCGAGAGTAGCACTAGGATGGTTGACCTCCTGGGAAGTCCTCGTGTTGCACCTCTCTTTATGTTACTTTTCCAGTCCGTTTTGGATCAAAACTGATTAATTAGTGTGCTACAGAAAGCATACAGGATTTGAGCACACAAAACGTGACAGGTGCGATCATACCAGCACTAATGCACCGGATCCCATCAGAACTTTAAAGTTAAGCGTTCTTGGGTGAGAGTAGTACTAGGATGGGTGACCACCTGGGAAGTCCTCGTGTTGCACCTTTACGCAAAACATGACAGGTGCGATCATACCAGCACTAATGCACCGGATTCCATTAGAACTCCGTAGTTAAGCGTGGTAGGGCGAGAGTAGTACTAGGATGGGTGACCTCCTGGGAAGTCCTCGTGTTGCACCTCTCTTTTTGTAAGTTTTCCAGCCCGTTTTGGATAAAAACTGATTAATTAGCGCGCTACAGAAGGCATACAGGTTTTGAGCACGAGTAACATGACATGTGCGATCATACCAGCACTAATGCATCGCATCCCATCAGAACTCCGCAGTTAAGCGTGATTCGGCGAGATTAGTACTAGGATTGGTGACCTCCTAGAAAATCCTTGTGTTGCACCTCTCTTTTTGTAAGTTTTCCAGTCCGTATTGGATAAACACTGATTAATTAGTGTGCTACAGAAAGCATACAGGACATGAGCACACAAAACATGACAGGTGCGATCATCCCAGCATTAATGCACCGGATCCCATCAGAACACCGAAGTTAAGCGTGCTTGGGCGAGAGTAGAACTAGGATGGGTGCCCTCCTGGGAAGACCTCGTGTTGCACCTCTCTTTTTGTAACTTTTCCAGTCCGTTTTGGATAAAAACTGATTAAATAGCGCGCTACAGAAAGCATATAGCATTTGAGAACGCAAAACATGACAGGTGCGATCATACTAGCACTGATGCACCGGATTCCATCAAAACTCCGTAGTTAAGCAGGGTAGGGCGTTAGTAGTACTAGGATGGGTGACCTCCTGGGAAGTCCTTGTGTTGCACCTCTAATTTTTAAAGTTTTCCAGTCCATTTTGGATAAAAACTTATTAATTAGCGTGCTACAGAAAGCATACAGGATTTGAGCACGCAAATCTTGACAGGTGCTATCATACCAGCACTAATGCACTAGATCCCATCAGAACTCTGAAGTTAAGCGTGCTTGGGCGAGAGTAGTACTAGGATGGGTGAGCTCTTAGGAAGTCCTCGTGTTAAGCGTGATTCAGCGAGAGTAGTACTAGGATTAGTGACCTCCTAGAAAGTCCTCGTGTTGCACCTCTCTTTTTGTAAGTTTTCCAGTCCGTATTCGATAAAGACTGATTAATTAGTGTGCTACAGAAAGCATACAGGATTTGAGCACACAAAACGTGACAGGTGCGATCATACCAGCACTAATGCACCGAATCCCATCAGAACTCCGAAGCTAAGCGTGCTTGGGCGAGAGTAGTACTAGGATGGGTGACCTCCTGGGAAGTCCTCATGTTGCACCTCTCTTATTGTAAGTTTTCCAGTCCGTATTGGATAAAAACTGATTAATTAGCGCGCTACAGAGAGCATACAGGATTTGAGCACGCAAAACATGACAGGTGCGATCATACTAGCACTGATGCACCGGATTCCATCAAAACTCCGTAGTTAAGCAGGGTAGGGCGATAGTAGTACTAGGATGGGTGACCTCTTGGGAAGTCCTTGTGTTGCACCTCTATTTTTTTAAGTTTTCCAGTCCGTTTTGGATAAAAACTTAGTAATTATCGCGCTACAGAAAGCATACAGGATTTGAGCACGCAAATCATGACAGGTGTGATCATACCAGCACTAATGCACCGGATTCCATTAGAACTCCGTAGTGAAGCGTGGTAGGGCGAGAGTAGTACTAGGATGGGTGACCTCCTGCGAAGTCCTCGTGTTGCACCTCGATTTTTGTGAGTTTTCCAGCCCGTTTTGGATTAAAACTGATTAATTAGCACGCTACAGAAGGCATTAAGGTTTTGTGCACGCAAAACATGACATGTGCGATCATACCAGCACTAATGCATCGCATCATATCAGAACTCCGCAGTTAAGCGTGATTTAGCGAGAGTAGTACTAGGATTGGTGACCTCCTAGAAAATCCTCGTGTTGCACCTCTCTTTTTGTAAGTTTTCCAGTCCGTATTGGATAAAAACTGATTAATTAGTGTGCTACAGAAAGCATACAGGATTTGAGCACACAAAACGTGACAAGTGCGATCATACCAACACTAATGCACCGGATCCCATCAAAACTCCGAAGTTAAGCGTGCTTGGGCGAGATTAGTACTAGGATGGGTGACCTCCTGGGAAGTCCTCGTGTTGCACCTCGATTTTTGTAAGTTTTCCAGCCCGTTTTGGATTAAAACTGATTAATTAGCACGCTACAGAAGGCATTCAGGTGGATCATACCAGCACTAATGCATCGCATCCCATCAGAACTCCGCAGTTAAGCATGATTCAGCGAGAGTAGTACTAGGATTGGTGACCTCCTAGGAAGTCCTCGTGTTGCACCTCTTTTTTTGTAACTTTTCCAGTCCGTTTTGGATAAAAACTGATTAATTACCGCGCTACAGAAGACATACAGGTTTTGAGCACGCAAAACATGACATGTGCGATCATACCAGTACTAATGCATCGCATCCCCTCAGAACTCCGCAGTTAAGCGTGACTCGGCGAGACTCCGCAGTTAAGCGTGACTCGGCGAGAGTAGTACTAGGATTGGTGACCTCCTAGAAAATCCTCGTGTTGCACCTCTCTTTTTGTAAGTTTACCAGTCCGTATAGGATAAAAACTGATTAATTATTGTGCTACAGAAAGCATACAGGATTTGAGCACACAAAACATGACAAGTGCGATCATACCAGCAATAATGCACCGGATCCCATCAGAACTCCGAAGTTAAGCGTGATTGGGCGAGAGTAGTACTAGGATGGGTGACCTCCTAGGAAGTCCTCGTGTTGCACCTCTCTTTTTGTAACTTTTCCAGTCCGTTTTGGATAAAAACTGATTAAATAGCGCGCTACAGAAAGCATATAGGATTTGAGAACACCAAACATGACAGGTGCGATCATACTAGCACTGATGCACCGGATTCCATCAAAACTCCGTAGTTAAGCAGGGTAGGGCGATAGTAGTATTACGATGGGTGACCTCCTGGGAAGTCCTTGTCTTGCACCTCTATTTTTTTAAGTTTTCCAGTCCGTTTTGGATAAAAACTTATTAATTAGCGTGCTACAGAAAGCACACAGTACTTGAGCACGCAAATCTTGACAGGTGCGATCGTACCAGCACTAATGCACCGGATTCCATCAGAACTTCGTAGTTAAGCATGGTTGGGCGAGAGTAGTACTAGGATGGTTGACCTACTGGGAAGTCCTCATGTTGCACCTCCTTTTTTGTAAGTTTTCTAGCCCGTTTTTGATAAAAATTGATTAATTAGCGCGCTACAGAAGGCATACAGGTTTTGAGCACGCAAAACATGACATGTGCGATCATACCAGCACTAATGCATCGCATCCCCTCAGAACTCTGCAGTTAAGCGTGACTCGGCGAGAGTAGTACTAGGATGGGTGACCTCCTAGAAAATCCTCGTGTTGCACCTCTCTTTTTGTAACATTTCCAGTCCGTTTTGGATAAAAACTGATTAATTAGCGTGCTACAGAAAGCATACAGGATTTGAGCCCAAAAAACGTGACAGGTGCGATCATACCAGCACTAATGCACTGGATTCCATCAGAACTCCGAAGTTAAGCGTGCTTGGGCGAGAGTAGTACTAGGATGGGTGACCTCCTCAGAAGTCCTCGTGTTGCACCTCTTTTTTTGTAACTTTTCCAGTCCGTTTTGGATAAAAACTGATAAATTAGCGCGCTACAGAAAGCATATAGGATTTAAGCACGCAAAACATGACAGGTGCCATCATACCAGCATAAATGCACCGGATCCCATCAGAACTCCGCAGTTAAGCGTGCTTCGGAGAGAGTAGTACTAGGATGGGTGTCCACCTCGGAAGTCCTCGTGTTGAACCTCTCTTTTTGTAACTGTTCCAGTCCGTTTTGGATAAAAACTAATTAATTGGCGCGCTACAAAAAGCATATAGGATTTGAGCACGCAAATCATGATAGGTGCGATCATACCAGCACTAACGCACCGGATCCCATCAGAACTCCGAAGTTAACCGTGCTTGGGCGTGAGTAGTACTAGGATGGGTGATCTCCTGGGAAGTCCTCGTGTTGCACCTCTCTTTTTGTAAGTTTTCCAGTCCGTTTTGGATAAAAACTGATAAATTAGCGCGCTACAGAAAGCATATAGGATTTGAGCATGCAAAACATTACACGTGCCATCATACCAGCACTAATGCACCAGATCCCATCAGAACTCCGCAGTTAAGCGTGCTTGGGCGAGAGTTGTACTAGGATGGGTGTCCTCCTGGGAAGTCCTCGTGATGGACCTCTCTTTTTATAAGTTTTCCAGTCCGTTTTGGATAAAAACTGATTAATTAGCGCGCTACAGAAAGCATATAGGATTTGAGCACGCAAAACATGACAGGTGCCATCTTACTAGCACTAATGCACCGGATCCCATCAGAACTCTGCAGTTAAGCGTGCTTGGGCGAGAGTAGTACTAGGGTTGGTGTCCTCCTGGGAAGTCCTCGTGTTGCACCTCTCTTTTTGTAAGTTTTCCAGTCCATTTTGCATAAAAACTGATTAATTAGCGCGCTACACAAAGCATATAGGATTTGAGCATGCAAAACCTGACAGGTGCAATCATACCAGCACTAATGCACCGGATCCCATCAGAACTCTGCAGTTAAGCGTGCTTGGGCGAGAGTATACTAGGATGGGTGATCTACTCGGAAGTCCTCGTTTTGCAACTCTCTTTTTGTAAGTTTTCCAGTCCGTTTTGGATAAAAACTTATTAATTAGCAGGCTACAGAAAGCATATAGGATTTGAGCACACAAAACAGGACAGGTGCGATCATACCAGCACTAATGCACCGGATCCCATCAGAACTCCGCATTCAAGCGTGCTTGGGCGAGTGTAATACTAGGATGGGTGACATCCTGGGAAGTCCACGTGTTGCACCTCTCTTTTTGTAATTTTCCAGTCCTGTTTGGATAAAAACTGATTAATTTGGGCGCTACCGAAAGCATATAATATTTGAGCACGCAAATCATGATTTGTGCGACCATACCAGCACTAATGCATCGGATCCCATCAGAACTCCGCAGTTAAGCGTGATTGGGCGGGAGTAGTACTACGATGGATGACGTCCTGGGAAGTCCTCGTGTTGCACCTCTCTTTTTGTAAGTTTTCTAGTCCGTTTTGGGTAAAAACTGATTAATTTGCGCGCTACAGAAAGCATATAGGATTTGAGCACCCAAAACATGATTTGTGCGACCATACCAGCATTAATGCACCGGATCCAATCAGAACTCCGCATTCAAGCGTGCTTGGGCAAGAGTAGTACTAGGATGGGTGATCTCCTGGGAAGTCCTGGTGTTGCACCTCTCTTTTTGTATGTTTTCTAGTCCGTTTTGGATAAAAACTTTTTAATTAGCTCGCTACAGAAAGCATATAGGATTTGAGCACGCAAAACATGACAGGTTCGATCATACCAGCACTAATGCACCAGATCCCATCAGAACTCCGCATTCAAGCGTGCTTGGGCGAGAGTAGTACTAGTATGGGTGACCTCCTGGGATGTCCTCGTGTTGCACCTCTCTTTTTGTAAGTTTTCCAGTCCTGTTTGGATAAAAACTGATTAATTTGCGTGCAAGAGAAAGCATATAGGATTTGAGCTCGCAAAACATGACAGGTGCGATTATACCAGCACTAATGCACCGGATCCCATCTGAACTCCGCATTCAAGCGTGCTTGGGCGAGTGTACTACTAGGATGGGTGACATCCTGGGAAGTCCTCGTGTTGCACCTCTCTTTTTGTAAGTTTTCCAGTCCTGTTTGGATAAAAACTGATTAATTTGCGCGCTACTGAAAGCATATAAGATTTGAGAACGCAAATCATGATTTGTGCGACCATACCAGCACTAATGCATTGGATCCCATCAGAACTCCGCAGTTAAGCGTGCTTGGGCGAGAGTAGTACTAGGATGGATGACCTCCTGGGAAGTCCTCGTGTTGCACCTCTCTTTTTGTAAGTTTTCTAGTCCGTTCTGGGTAAAAACTGATTAATTAGCGCACTACAGAAAGCATATAGGATTTGAGCACGCAAAACATGACAGGTGCGATAATAACAACACTAATGCATCGGATCCCATCAGAACTCCACAGATAGGCGTGCTTGGGTACCTCTCTTTTTGTAAGTTTTCCAGTCTGTTTTGGATAAAAACATATTAATTAGCGCGCTACAGAAAGCATATAGGATTTGAGCACACAAAACATGACAGGTGGGATCATACCAGCACTAATGCACCGGATCCCATCAGAACTCCGCAGTTAAGCATGCTTGGGCGAGAGTAGTTGTAGGATCTGTGACCTCCTAGGAAGTCCTCGTTGTGCACCTCTATTTTGTAACTATTCCAGTCCGTTTTAGAAAAAAATTGATTAATTAGCGCGCTACAGAAAGCACCAGCACTAACGTACCGGATCCCATCAGAACTCCGCAGTTAAGCGTGCTTGGGCGAGAGTAGTACTAGGATGGGTTACCTCTTGTGAAGTCCTCGTGTTGCACCTCTCTTTTTGTAAGTTTTCCAGTCCGTTTTGGATAAAAACTGATTAATTAGCTCGCTACAGAAAGCATATAGGATTTGAGCTTGCAAAACATGACAGGTTCGATCATACCACCATTAATGCACCGAATCCCATCAGAACCCCGCAGTTAAGCGTGCTTCGGCGATAATAGTACTAGGATGGGTGACCTCCTGGGAAGTCCTCGTGTTGCACCTCCCTTTTTGTAAGTTTTCCAGTCCGTTTTGGATAAAAATTGAATAATTAGCACGCTACAGAAAGCATATAGGATTTGAGCACGCAAAACATGACAGGTGCGATCATACCAGCACTAATGCACCAGATCCCATCAGAACTCCTCAGTTAAGCATGCTTGGGCGAGAGTAGGACTAGGATGGGTGACCTCTTGGGATGTCCTCGTGTTGCACCTCTCTTTTTTTAAGTTTTCCATTTCGTTTTTAATGAAAACTAATTAATTAGTGCGCTACAGAAAGCATATAGGATTTGAGCACGCAAAACATGACAATTGCAATCATACCAGCACTAATGCACCGGATCCCATCAGAACTGATGGGGATGTTCATAACGGATCTAGTTCACTTGGGTTTCCATATCCTTAAAATGCTTGAAAGAGGAGCATAAAAGAAATGAACATAAGATATGGAGAAGAAAGAGGCGCATAAAAATTAAGACATGAATATAAAGTAAGGCATAAATGGCGCGAAATAAAAGAATGGAGAAGAAGAAGAAGATGGAAGAATTTAAAGTAGGGAGCCACAAAATGCCTAGGCAATTTGATAATCCTTGTTTGATCGCTACAATGGACTTGATTCCATTGATAAGACCATTTGCTTCATGCTCAAAGAGCTATGAATTTAAGAGAGAAAAATGCTCTCACAAAAGGATTCAATCCAATTTCTATTATATCAAAAAGTGTCTACAATGTGATTATTCAAGGCTATTTATCGAAGCCTTCCTTGCCTCTTACATGTGCACCTCACATGATCACTAAAAAGGCCTAAAACTAGCGCCTATTTTGCGCCTCTTGTGCGCGTGAAATTGGTCAAGAATTGGTCATACCTTGACCAATTGATACATGTCATGAAAATATAAAAAAGACTTCTAAAAATTCCATTTAACTAACAAGGCATTATTTATTACAAATCTTTACACTAAAATTATTAAAAGTAGAATTAAAAACTCCAAATTCTTCTAAGTGTTCCCCAAACATGATGCTAGTAGCAAATTCTTCTAGTCTCTTCTTTTTGCTCCTAGTCATAGGACCATCTACCCTTAATGCTTGTCCTCCAAAGTCCTTCAAGTTAGGGTCCACTCCTTTATTTCCATCATCCTCTCGTCCATAGAGAGGATTCGTCCTCAAATCCACTTTGGAATCACCTACATCAAAAAAAGAGACATCACTTACATTGAAAGTGGAAGAAATATTATGCTCACCTCGCAAATCCACTTTGTAGGCATTCTTGTTCACTTTCTCCAAAATTTGAAAAGGACCTCCACCTCTAGGATGAAACTTAGATTTCCTTTCATTTGGAAACCTTTCCTTTCGAAAATGTACCCAAACCCAATCTCCCGGTTCAAAGTTCACGGCCTTTTTCTTCTTGTTGGCCAATCTCTCATAATGGGCTACTTGTTTTTCAATTTGCGCCTTCACCTTAGCATGTAGCTTCTTCACATAAGAAGCTTTAGCCTCACCATCTTTATGCAACAAAGAATTATCAAGAGGAATAGGAAACAAATCCAAAGGGGTTAGGGGGTTAAATCCATAAACAATTTCAAATGGTGAGTGCTTAGTAGTAGAGTGAGGCACCCTATTGTAAGCAAACTCAACAAAAGATAAGGACTCTTCCAAAGATTTCAAATCTTTAGAAACAAAAGATCTCAACAAAGTGCCCAAAGTTCTATTTACAACTTCCGTTTGTCCATCCGTTTGAGGATGACAAGTAGTGGAGAAAGACAACTTAGTACCAAGTTTGGCCCAAAGTGTTCTCAAAAAATGTGACAAGAATTTAGCATCCCTATCACTCACAATATTCAAGGGCACCCCATGCAATCGCACAATATTATCAAAAAACAAGTTAGCAACATGAGTAGCATCATCACATTTAGCACAAGGCACAAAATGAGCCATCTTGGAAAATCTATCAACAATAACAAAGATGCTATCTTTACCCCTCTTAGAGCGAGGCAAACCAAGAACAAAATCCATAGAAATATGAGTCCAAGGGGAATTAGGAATGGGGAGAGGGAGATACAAACCATGAGGCATAAGCCTAGACTTAGCCTTTTTACACACAATACACCTCTTACAATGCCGTTGCACATGAATGCGCATATGAGGCCAATAAAATTTGGCATGTAAGATATCAAATGTTTTAGCCACTCCAAAGTGACCCATCAAGCCTCCTTCATGAGCTTCCACCACAAGCAAATACCTAAGAGAACCTTGAGGCACACAAAGCAAATTAGCCTTAAAATGAAATCCCTCAACAAGATAATAGTCATCATGTGCCTTAATGATATTCTTGGCGGCCAACTCACATAAATCACCAAAAATAGGACCAAAATGTTTATCACTAGCATACAAGTCCTTTATAGAATCAAAACCAACAAAATGAGAATCAAGAGTGGAAAGGAGACTATATCTCCTAGATAAAGCATCGGCCACCTTGTTGGCCTTGCCTTGCTTATGCTTAATCACATATGAAAATTGTTCCAAAAATTCCACCCACTTAGCATGGCGCCTATTAAGCTTCCCTTGACCTTTAAGGTACTTGAGGGACTCATGATCACTATGAATGACAAATTCCCTTAGGAGCAAATAATGTTGCCAAACTTGAAGCGCCCTAATCAAAGTATACAATTCTGTATCATAAGTGGGGTAATTAAGACAAGCACCACTCAACTTTTCACTAAAGTAGGCTATAGGGTGGCTTTCTTGAAGAAGAACAGCCCCTATACCTATATTTGAGGCATCACATTCCAATTCAAAGGATTTTTCAAAGTTAGGAAGAGCCAAGATGGGAGCGTTTGTCAACCTATCTTTCAAGGCGGCAAAAGCTTCCTCTTGTTTTTGTCCCCAATGGAATGTCACACCACTTTTCACCAATTCATTTAGAGGAGAAGCAATTGTGCTAAAATCCTTGACAAACCTCCTATAGAAGCTTGCCAAACCATGAAAACTCCTCACATGTTTCACACAAGTAGGTCGCGGCCATTCAAGGATAGCCTTAACCTTTTCATCATCAACATGTACACCATGCTCACTAATCACAAATCCTAAAAATGTAACTTTAGGCATACAAAAAGAACATTTCTCAAGATTAGCAAACAAAGTAGCATCTCTCAAAGTTTTCAAAACAAGTTCAACATGCTCCAAGTGTTCATCAAATTATTTCGAATAAATGAGGATATCATCAAAATAAACCACCACAAATTTACCCATAAATTTCCTCAAAACATGATGCATCAACCTCATAAAGGTACTAGGAGCATTTGAAAGTCCAAACGGCATTACCAACCATTCACACAAACCAAATTTAGTTTTAAAAGCCGTTTTCCATTCATCACCTTCTTTCATACGAATTTGATGGTACCCACTTTTCAAATCAATTTTAGAAAACAAAGAAGCACCACATAACTCATCAAGAAGGTCATCAAGTCTAGGGATAGGATGTCTATACCTTATTGTGATTGCATTGATAGGTCTACAATCACAACACATTCTCCATTTACCATCCTTTTTGGGCACCAAAATGACCGGCACCGCGCAAGGGCTCAAACTCTCTCTAATCCACCCTTTGCTCATGAGGTCATCCACTTGCCTTTGTATCTCTTCACTCTCTTGTGGATTTTCTCTATAAGCGGGTCTATTTGGAATTGAAGAACCCGGTATGAAATCAATTTGGTGCTCAATACCACGGATTGGTGGCAATCCCTTTGGTGTCTCATGTGGAAACACATCTTTGTACCTATCCAACATAGAAGAAAAAGCACTAGGAACCACATGATTATCATTGTTAGAAACAACATTTAAACACATATCATGAGGAATCATAAGATACATGGTCTTGTGAGCCAAAAATAAGTGCTTAAACTCATGTTTAGATACAAGAAGATTGGAATGAGAAGATGATTCATCCCCACCAAGGCCCTTAGCGCATTGCTTAGCCTTGAAAGAGCTTTTTGAGCTCTTTTCACATGTCTCACTAGCAAAAGGGTTAGTGAAACCCTTATTGGCTTGTTTCAAGGCCAATTGCTCTTTTTCTCTTTTCTTTTTCATGAGGTGTTGATCATGACTCACCTCTTTGGGACTCAAAGGAACAAGGGTCAATTTGGAACCCTTATACTCAAAAGAATACTTGTTTGAGTGCCCATCATGAATAGCATTTCTATCAAATTGCCAAGGCCTCCCAAAAAGGATATGGGCGGCCTCCATAGGTACCACATCGCACACAATGCTATCACAATATTTGCCTATGGTTAACTCCACCAAAACTTGCTTGTCAACAAGCAATTCACCATTATCATTAAGCCATTGAAGTTTATATGGCCTAGGATGGGGAGTAGTAGGCAAATTAAGCTTGGACACTAGTCTTGTGCTTGCCACATTCACACATGAGCCACTATCTATAATCAAAGAACAGGTGGCATTTTTCACCAAGCCCCTAGTGTGAAAAATATTTTCTCTTTGAGTATTGTCATCTTCTTTGGGGTGACTCCCCAAAAGCCTCCTAACAACCAACAAATCTCCTTCATTGGGGTACAATTCATCATCACTAGAAGAAGCATAAGAAGAGGAATGGGTAGAAGAAAGCTCATCATTAGAGGAATTAGAATGAGAATCATAAACCCCATCAACGCACATCATAGTCTTTTTTGTGGGGCATTGAGAGGCAATGTGACCTCTACCCAAACACTTAAAACACTTGATTTCACTTGATTTATGGCTTTGACCATGGCCAACTCCCTTAAGCTTGGAAGTTGAGGGAGGAGAATCACTAACTCCCCTTTGGCCGTGGCTTTTCTCATGATCATTGTGGCTCTTTTTCCAATTTTTATTGGAGCCACTCTTGCCATCTTTATCAAATGAATTTTTGAAATCATTTTTTTGAAAACTTTTTGAAGGAAAACGTCCAAAAGAAGATTGAGATTTATAATTTTTTGAATAATATGCATGATCTCTATCTTGCCTTTTCAATTGGGCTTCCACCCTATGACATTGGTGCAATAATGAATCCATGGATGCATGATCATGTAATTCTACAATGTCTCTAATCCTAGGATGCAATCCATCTATGAACCTTGCCATAGTAGCCTCTTCACTCTCAACAATGTTGGCTCTAGTTAGAGCCACCCACATCTCCCTATAATAGGCCTCCACACTTTTGGAACCTTGGGAGATAATTTGAAGCTTCCTATGCAATTCTTTGATGTAATGTGGGGGCACCCAACGTTGCCTAAAGCGCACCTTTAATTCCTCCCAACTATGGAGAGGATGGAAAGGTAAGATTGTCTTTTTATGATTATCCCAACATAATAAAGCATAATTAGTCAAATGCACCGTAGCAAGGGCTATTTTCCTCTCATCATCAAACCGTTGCGCCTCAAAGATTTGATCCAGGCGCATTTCCCATTCAAGGTACTTTTCGGGATTCACATTCCCATCAAAAGTGGGAATCTCCAACTTCAGACCTAAGTACCTATTTTCAAGCCTAGGATCACCAAATTGGGGAATGTCATCAAGAACATTCCCTTGACCAAACCGTTGGTTAGGCCGTGGGTCAAAGGCTCCATGTCTAGGCATATGATGCAAATTATCATGAATATGAGCATTATTTCGATGCCTATGATGCCTAGAGTGTGCATGCAATTCATCGTCACTTCCACTAGTCAAGGTATGATATGCATGATGCCTACCATGTGCAAGTTCATCATTAACATTTCGAGAGTTATGAGCAACATTTCTAGTGACATGAGATGAAGTAGCATTAAGAAAAGGAGAGGGTATACCTTCACTTACCCTTGGGGAGGAATGGACTTTTTCCTTCCCCTTGTTGGAGCTTTGAATTTTGTCCAAGGTTTTATATATTCCGTCAAGTTCCTTGGACATAATTTGCTTCATTTGTGATGTTAATTGCTCCAAGAGTATAGTATTAGGAGTTTGATTGTCCATGATGAGAAAAAATAGAATAAAAATGAAAAATATCTATGCAAGCCAAGTAGCTCAAACTAAACCAAAAATAAGAAAAGAATACATCAAAGCAAAAGAGAAAAATAATAGTCTATCCTAAGGACCTCACAAATCACACAAACTCACAAGAAATGTATCACTCAAATCCACTCGTGTTTCACACTTTAAAGGCTTTTTCTATAATGTCACACTCTTGCCTTTTACCACTCAACGTCCCTCGACTATCATAGCAAAAAGAGCACAAATAATCAAAGTCTTATGTCAATTACTCAAATTAATGGATCCAAAGTGGCAAACCCTCAAGAAGTAGCAAAATATCTAAGCCAACACGTGACACAAGAGTACAAATGAAGAAATACTCAAAGACACAACGAAGAGGTCAAATAAAGACAAGCAATAAAAGCTAACTCAATCAAAGAAAATAGCACACAAAAATGGAGTAATTATGTTGACAAAGACACAAGAAAAGAGTACTAAGAAAACTAGACAAAGTCAAGAAAAATAAGATGCTAGCTAGGATTCACCAAGCAATAATGGATGTGAACAAGAATAACACCAATGTAGAAGGAAAGTGTATAGGGCATAATATGTGGATAAACAACGTGAAAGTGTGCAAATCGATGATTAAGAACAAACATACGTATATGAATTGTTTTCTTCTTTTGTATATTGCACCTCTTTTTTTTTTTTTTGATATTTGCGCAAATGCTCTGTTTTTTTTTTATATTGCAAAGCAACTTTTTTTTTCTTGCACACAAATCACTAGGAATCAAAGATAGAATGAATGTAGAATAAACGGACAAGGTGTTCAAGTGTATTGTAAGGTAGAAAAGCTAGCTAACAAGATTAATAGGGCACAAAACAATACAAATATGAAGGAAATCCATGAACAAAATGGAAACAAGAAAGAAAGAAAGCTAGACTCAAACACAAAATTTTTCTTAGGTATTTTCACAAACACTTAGTGTGTATAAGAACACACAACTTAAACACAAAAAATTTGAACAAAGAGACTCAAAAAAATGGATGGGTTTTGTGCACAAGAACATGTATATGAAGAATATCAACTCAAATTTTAGATTCAATCATCAAATAGGCAAGAAACAAGCATGAACGTCCAAGAACACTCAAGAACACATGTGCAGAATTTTTTAATCAACACTTGATCCTAAAGTTTTCCACTATGAGGAATCCAAATTTTAACTCCAAATCACCAAATTCCCAACCAATTAGGCAGAAAATTGCAGAAATTTCAGAATACGAAAATTGGAAAAAAAGAGAGAAATCAAAAATCAAGCAAGGAGAACCAAGGATCCATGATTCAATTCCCGCAATCCGGAAAAAGAGGATCAAAATCAAGAACTACCCAATGAACACCATGGCTCGAGATACCAAATGATGGGGATGTTCATAACGGATCTAGTTCACTTGGGTTTCCATCTCCTTAAAATGCTTGAAAGAGGAGCATAAAAGAAATGAACATAAGATATGGAGAAGAAAGAGGCGCATAAAAATTAAGACATGAATATAAAGTAAGGCATAAATGGCGCAAAATAAAAGAATGGAGAAGAAGAAGAAGATGGAAGAATTAAAAGTAGGGAGCCACAAATTGCCTAGGCAATTTGATAATCCTTGTTTGATCGCCACAATGGACTTGATTCCATTGATAAGACCATTTGCTTCATGCTCAAAGAGCTATGAATTCAAGAGAGAAAAATGCTCTCACAAAAGGATTCAATCCAATTTCTATTATATCAAAAAGTGTCTACAATGTGATTATTCAAGGCTATTTATAGAAGCCTTCCTTGCCTCTTACATGTGCACCTCACATGATCACTAAAAAGGCCTAAAACTAGCGCCTATTTTGCCCCTCTTGTGCGCATGAAATTGGTCATGAATTGGTCATACCTTGACCAATTGATACATGTCATGAAAATATAAAAAAGACTTCTAAAAATTCCATTTAACTAACAAGGCATTATTTATTACAAATCTTTACACAAAAATTATTAAAAGTAGAATTAAAAACTCCAAATTCTTCTAAGTGTTCCCCAAACATGATGCTAGTAGCAAATTCTTCAAGTCTCTTCTTTTAGCTCCTAGTCATAGGACCATCTACCCTTAATGCTTGTCCTCCAAAGTCCTTCAAGTTAGGGTCCACTCCTTTATTTCCATCAAGAACCCTGAAGTTAAGCGTGCTTGGGCGAGAGTAGTACTAGGATGGGTGACCTCCTGGGAAGTCCTCATGTTGCACCTCTCTTTTTGTGAGTTTTCCAGTCCATTTTGGATAAAAAATTATTAACTAGCGCGCAACAGAAAGCATATAGGATTTGAGCACGCAAAATAAGACAGGTGCGATCATACCAGCACTAATGCACTGGATCCCATCAGAACTCCGCAGTTAAGCGCGCTTGGGAGAGAGTAGTACTAGGATGGGTGATCTCCTGGGAAATCCTCGTGTTGCACCTCCCTTTTTTTAAGTTTTTCAGTCCGTTTTGGATAAAAACTAAATAATTAGCGCGCTACAGAAAGCATATAGGATTTGAGCTCGTAAAACATGACAAGTGCGATCATACCAGTACTATTGCACCGGATCCCATCAGAACTCCGCAGTTAAGCGTGCTTGGGAGGATGGGTGACCTCCTGGGAAATCCTCGTGTTGCACCTCTCTTGTTGTAAGTTTTTAATTAGAGCGCTACAGAAAGCATATAGGATTTGAGCACGCAAAACATGACAGGTGCGATCATACGAGCACTAAAGCATTGGGTGCCATCAGAACTCCGCAGCTAAGCATGCTCGGGCGAGAGTAGTACTAGGATGGGTGACCTCCTGGGAAGTCCTCGTGTTGCACCTCTTTTTTAAAGTTTTCCAGTCCGTTTTGGATAAAAACTGATTAATTAGCGCGCTACAGAAAGCATATAGGATTTGAGCACGCAAAACATGACAATTGCGATCATACCAGTACTAATGCACCGGATCCCATCAAAACCCCGAAGTTAAGCGTGCTTGGGCAAGAGTAGTACTAGGATGGGTGATTTCCTGGGAAGTCCTCATGTTGCACCTCTCTTTTTGTGATTTGTCCAGTCCGTTTTGGATAAAAACTTATTAACTAGCATGCTACAGAAAGCATATAGCTTGGGAGAGAGTAGTACTAGGATGGGTGATCTCCTGGGAAATCCTCGTGTTGCACCTCTCTTTTTTTAAGTTTTCCAGTCCGTTTTGGATAAAAACTGAATAATTAGCGCGCTACAGAAAGCATATAGGATTTGAGCACGCAAAACATGACAATTGCGATCATACCAGTACTAATGCACCGGATCCCATCAAAACCCCGAAGTTAAGCGTGCTTGGGCAAGAGTAGTACTAGGATGGGTGACTTCCTCGGAAGTCCTCATGTTGCACCTCTCTTTTTTTAAGTTTTCCAGTCCGTTTTGGATAAAAACTGAATAATTAGCGTGCTACAGAAAGCATATAGGATTTAAGAACGCAAAACATGACAGGTGCGATCATACCAGCACTATTGCACTGGATCCCATCAAAACTCCGCAGTAAAGCGTGTTTGGGCGAGAATAGTACTAGGATGGGTGACCTCCTGGGAAGTCCTCGTGTTGCACCTCTCTTGTTGTAAGTTTTTAATTAGCGCGCAACAGAAAGCATATAGGATTTGAGCACGCAAAACATGACAATTGCGATCATACCAGCACTAATGCATCGGATCCCATCAGAACCCCGAAGTTAAGCGTGCTTGGGCAAGAGTAGTACTAGGATGGGTGTCCTCCTTGGAAGTCCTCATGTTGCACCTCTCTTTTTGTGAGTTGTCTAGTCCGTTTTGGATAAAAACTTATTAACTAGCACGCTACAGAAAGCATATAGCTTGGGAGAGACTAGTACTAGGATGGGTGATCTCCTGGGAAATCCTCGTGTTGCACCGCTCTTTTCTTAAGTTTTCCAGTCCGTTTTGGAAAAAGACTGAATAATTAGCGTGCTATAGAAAGCATATAGGATTTAAGCACACAAAACATGACAGGTGCTATCATACCAGCACTATTGCACTGGATCCCATCAGAACTCCGCAGTAAAGCGTGTTTGGGCGAGAATAGTAATAGGATGGGTGACCTCCTGGGCAGTCCTCGTGTTGCACCTCTCTTTTTGTAAGTTTTTAATTAGCACGCTACAGAAAGCATATAGGATTTGAGTACGCAAAACATGACAATTGTGATCATACCAGCACTAATGCACTGGATCCCATCAGAACTCCGTAGTTAAGCTTGCTTGGGAGAGAGTAGTACTAGGATGGGTGATCTTCTGGGAAATCCTTGTGTTGCACCTCTCTTTTTGTAAGTTTTCCAGTCCGTTTCTGATAAAAACTGATTAATTGGCGCACTACAAAAAGCCTATACGATTTGAGCACGAAAGACATGACAGGTGCGATCATACTAGCACTAATGCAACGGATCCCTTCAGAACCCCGAAGTTAAGTGAGCCTGGGCGAGAGTAGTACTAGGATGGGTGACCTCCTGGGAAGATCTCGTGTTGCACCTCTCTTTTTGGATAAAAACTTATTAATTAGCGCGCTACAAAAAGCATATAGGATTTGAGCACGCAAAACATGAAAGGTGCGATCATAGCAGCACTAATGCACAGGATCCCATTAGAACTCTGCAGTTAACCGTGCTTGGGAGAGAGCAGTACTGTGATGGGTTATCTACTGGGAAGTCCTCGTGTTGCACCTCTCTTTTTTTCAGTTTTCCAGTTCGTTTTGGATAAAAACGGATTAATTAGCGCGCTACCGAAAGCATATAGGATTTGAGCACCGCAAACATGACAGGTGCGATCATACCAGCACTAATGCATTGGATCCGATTAGAACTCCGCAGTTAAGCATGCTTGGGCGAGAGTAGTACTAGGATGGGTGACCTCTTGGGAAGTCCTCGTGTTGCAACTCTCTTTTTTTAAGTTTTCCAGTCCGTTTTGGATAAAAACTGATTAATTAGCGCACTACAGAAAGCATATGGGATTTGAGTACGCAAAACAAGACAATTGTGATCATACCAGCACTAATGCACTGGATCCCATCAGAACTCCGTAGTTAAGCGTGCTTGGGAGAGAGCAGTACTGTGATGGGTTATCTACTGGGAAGTCCTCGTGTTGCACCTCTCTTTTTTTCAGTTTTCCAGTTCGTTTTGGATAAAAACGGATTAATTAGCGCGCTACCGAAAGCATATAGGATTTGAGCACCGCAAACATGACAGGTGCGATCATACCAGCACTAATGCATTGGATCCGATTAGAACTCCGCAGTTAAGCATGCTTGGGCGAGAGTAGTACTAGGATGGGTGACCTCTTGGGAAGTCCTCGTGTTGCAACTCTCTTTTTTTAAGTTTTCCAGTCCGTTTTGGATAAAAACTGATTAATTAGCGCGCTACAGAAAGCATATGGGATTTGAGTACGCAAAACAAGACAATTGTGATCATACCAGCACTAATGCACTGGATCCCATCAGAACTCCGTAGTTAAGCGTGCTTGGGAGAGAGTAGTACTAGGATGGGTGATCTTCTGGGAAATCCTTGTGTTGCACCTCTCTTTTTGTAAGTTTTCCAGTCCGTTTTGGATAAAAACTGATTAACTAGCGCTCTACATAAAGCATATAGGATTTGAGCACGAAAGACATGACAGGTGCGATCATACTAGCACTAATGCACCGGATCCCTTCAGAACTCGGCAGATAAGCGTGCTTGGGCGAGAGTAGTACTAGGATGGGTGACCTCGTGGTGCACCTCTCTTTTTGTAAGTTTTCCAGTCCGTTTTGGATAAAAACTTATTAATTAGCGCGCTGAAGAAAGCGTACAGGATTTGAGCACGCAAAACATGACAGGTGCGATCATACCAGGACTAATACATCGGATCCCATCAGAACTCCGCAGTTAAGCGTGCTTGGGCGAGAGTAGTACTAGGATGGGTGACCTCCGTGGAAGTCCTCGTGTTGCACCTCTCTTTTTGTAAGTTTTCCAGTCCGTTTTGGATAAAAACTTATTAATTAGCGCGCTACAGAAGGCATATAGGTTTTGAGCACGCAAAACATGACAGGTGCAATCATACCAGCACTAATGCTCCGGATCCCATCACAACTCCGCAGTTAAGCGGGCTTGGGCGAGAGTAGTACTAGGATGGATGACCTCCTGGGAAGTAGTCGTGTTGCACCTCCTTTTTTGTAAGTCTTCCAGTCCGTTTTGGATAAAAAGTGATTAATTAGCGCACTACAGAAAGCATATAGGTTTTGAGGACGCAAAACATGACAGGTGCGATCATACGAGCACTAATGCACCGGATCCCATCAGAACTTCGCATTTAAGGGTGCTTGGGCGAGAGTAGTACTAGGATGGGTGACCTTCTGGGAAGTCCTTGTGTTGCACCTCTCTTTTTGTAAGTTTTATAGTCCTTTTTGGAGAAAAACTAATTAATTAGCGCTCTACCGAAAGCATATACGATTTGAGCACGCAAAACATGACTGTTGCGATCACACCAGCACCAATGCACCGGATCCCATCAGAATTCCGCAGTTAAGCGTTCTTGGGCGAGAGTAGTACTAGGATGGGTGACCTCTATGGTAGTCCTCATGTTGCACCTCTCTTTTTGTAACTTTTCCAATCCGTTTTGTATAAAAAGTGAATAATTAGCACGCTACAGAAAACATATAGAATTTGAGCACGCAAACCATAACAGGGGCGATCATATCAGCACTAATGCACCGAATCCCATCAAAACTCCGAAGTCAAGCGTGCTTGGGCAAGAGTAGTACTAGGATGGGTGACCTCCTGGGAAGTCCTCGTGTTGCACCTCTCTTTTTGTAAGTTTTCCAGTCCGTTTTGGATGGAAACTGATTATATAGCGCGCTACAGAAAGCATATAGGATTTGAGCACGCAAAACATGACAGGTGCGATCATACCAGCACTAATGCATTGGATCCCTTCAGAACTCCGCAGTAAAGCGTGCTTTGGCGAGAATAGTACTGGAATGGATGACCTCCTGGACCTCTCTTTTTGTAAGTTTTCCAGTCCGTTTTGGATAAAAAGTGATTAATTAGCGCGCTATAGAAAGCATATCGGTTTTGAGCACGCAAAACATGACAGGTTGGATCATACCAGCACTAATGCACTCCGCAGTTAAGCATGCTTGGGCAAGAGTAGTACTAGGATGGTTGACCTCATGGGAAGTCCTCGTGTTGCACCTCTCTTTTTGTAAATTTTCCAGTCCATTTTGGATAAAAATTGATTAATTAGCTCGATACAGAAAGCATATAAGATTTGAGCGCGTAATACATGACAGGTGTGATCATACCAGCACTAATGCACTGGATCCCTTCAGAACTCTGCAGTAAAGCGTGCTTGGGCGAGAGTAGTACTGGGATGGGTGAGCTCCTGGGAAGTCCTCGTGTTGCACCTCTCTTTTTGTAAGTTTTCCAGTCCGTTTTGGATAAAAACTTTCTAATTAGCGCCCTACAAAAAGGATACAGGATATCAGCACGCAAAACATGACCGATGCGATCATACCAGCACTAACGCACCGGATCCCATTAGAACTCCATAGTTAAGCATGCTTCGGCGAGAGTTGTATGAGGATGGGTTACCTCCTGGGAAGTCCCCGTGTTGCACCTCTCTTTTTGTATGTTTTCCAGTCCGTTTTGGATAAAAACTTATTAATTAGAGCGCTACAGAAAGCATACAGGATTCGAGCACGCAAAACATGATATGTGTGATCATACCAGCTCTAATGCACCGGATCCCATCAGAACTCCGCAGTTAAGCGTGCTTGGGCGAGAGTAATACTGCACCTCTCTTTTGGTAAGTTTTCCAGTCCGTTTTGGATAAAAACTGGTTAACTAGCGCGGTACAGAAAACATCCAGGATTTGAGCACGCAAAACATGACAAAAGCGAGAGTAATACTAGGATGGGTGACCTCCTGTTGCACCTCTCTTTTTGTAAGTTTTCCAGTCCGTTTTTGATAAAATATGATTAACTAGCGCGCTACAGAAAGCATATAGGACTTGAGCACGCAAAACATTTCAGGGGCGAGAGTAGTAGTAAGATGGGTGACCTCCTGGGAAATCCTCATGTTGCACCTCTCTTTTTGTAAGTTTTCCAGTCCGTTTTTGATAAAAACTTATTAACTAGCGCGCTACAGAAAGCATATAGGATTTGAGCATGCAAAACATGACATGTGCGATCATACCAGCACTAATGCACCGGATCCCATCAGAACTCCGCAGATAAGAGTGCTTCGGAGAGAGTAGTAGTAGGATGGGTGACCTCCTGGGAAGTCCCCGTGTTGCACCTCTCTTTTTGTAAGTTTTCCAGTGCGTTTGGGTTAAAAATTGATTAACTAGAGCGCTACAGAAAGCATATAGGACTTGAGCACGCAAAACATGACAGGTGCAATCATACCAGCACTAATGCACTGGATCCCAATCCTCGTGTTGCACCTTGCTTTTTGTATGTTTTCCAGTCCGTTTTGGATAAAAACTTATTAACTAGCGCGCTACAGAAAGCATATAGGATTTGAGTACGCAAAACATGACAGGTGCGATCATACCAGCACTAATACACTAGATCCCATCAGAACTCCGTAATTAAGCGTGCTTGGGCGTGAGTAGTACTAGAATGGGTGATCTCCTGGGAATACCTCTTGTTGCACCTCTCTTTTTGTATGTTTTCCAGTTCGTTTTGCATAAAAACTGATTAATTAGCATGCTATAGAAAGCATATAGGATTTGAGCACGCAAAACATGAAAGGTGCGATCATACCGGCACTAATGCACCGGATAACATCAAAACTCTGCATTTAAGCGTGCTTGGGCGAGAGTAGTACTAGGAAGATTGATCTCCTGGGAAGTCCTCGTGTTGCCCTTCTATTTTTGTAAGTTTTCTAGCCCGTTTTGGATAAAAATTGATTAACTAGCGCTTCAGAAAGCATATAGGATTTTAGCACGCAAAACATGACAGGTGCGATCATACCAGCACTAATGCACTGGATCCGATCAGAACTTTGTAGTTATGCCTGCTTGGGCAAGAGTAGTACTAGGATCGGTGATCTCCTGGGAAGTCCTCGTGTTGCACCTCTCTTTTTGTAAGTTTTCCAGCCCGTTTTGGATAAAAACTTATTAACTAGCGCTCTACATAAAGCATATAGGATTTGAGCACGCAAAACATGACAGGTGTGATCATACCAGCACTAATGCACCGGATCCCATCAGAACTCGGCAGATAAGCGTGCTTGGGCATGAGTAGTAACAGGATGGGTGATCTCCTGGGAAGTCATCGTGTTGCACCTCTCTTTTTGTAAGTTTTCCAGTCCGTTTTGGATAAAAACTGATTAATTAGTGCGCTACAGAAAGCATATAGGATTTGAGCACGAAAAACATGACAGGTGCGATCATACCAGCACTAATGCACCGGATCCCATCAGAACTCCGCAGATAAGCGTGCTTAGGCGATAGTAGTAGTAGGATGGGTGACCTCCTGGGAAGTCCTCGTGTTGCACCTCTGTTTTTGTAAGTTTTCAAGTCCGTTTTGGTTAAAAACTGATTAACTAGCGCGCTACAGAAAGCATATAGGACTTGAGCACGCAAAACATGACAGGTGCGATCATACCAGCACTAATGCACCGGATCCCAATCCTCGTGTTGCACCTCTCTTTTTGTAAGTTTTCCAGTCCGTTTTTGATAAAAACTTATTAATTAGCGCGCTTTAGAAAGCATATAGGATTTGAGCACGCAAAACATGACAGGTGCGATCATACCAGTACTAATGCACCGTTACCCATCAGAACTCCGCAGTTAAGCGTGCTTGGGTGAGAGTAGTACTAGGATGGTTGACCTCCTGGGAAGTCCTCGTGTTACACCTCTCTTTTTGTAACTTTTCCAGTCCGTTTTGGATAAAAACTGAATAATTAGCGCGCTACAAAAAGCATATAGGATTTGAGCACGCAAAACATGACAGGTGCGATCATACCAGCACTAATGCACCGGATCCCAATCCTCGTGTTGCACCTCTCTTTTTGTAAGTTTTCCAGTCCGTTTTTGATAAAAACTTATTAATTAGAGCGCTTTAGAAAGCATATAGGATTTGAGCACGCAAAACGTGACAGGTGCGATCATACCAGTACTAATGCACCGGTACCCATCAGAACTCTGCAGTTAAGCGTGCTTGGGTGAGAGTAGTACTAGGATGGTTGACCTCCTGGGAAGTCCTCGTGTTACACCTCTCTTTTTGTAACTTTTCCAGTCCGTTTTGGATAAAAATTGAATAATTAGCGCGCTACAGAAAGCATATAGGATTTGAGCACGCAAAACATGACAGGTGCGATCATACCAGTACTAATGCACCGGTACCCATCAGAACTCCGCAGTTAAGCGTGCTTGGGTGAGAGTAGTACTAGGATGGTTGACCTCCTGGGAAGTCCTCGTGTTACACCTCTCTTTTTGTAAGTTTTCCAGTCCGTTTTGGTTAAAAACTGATTAACTAGCGCGGTACAGAAAGAATATAGGACTTGAGCACGCAAAACATGACAGGTGCGATCATACCAGCACTAATGCACCGGATCCCAATCCTCGTGTTGCACCTCTCTTTTTGTAAGTTTTCCAGTCCGTTTTTGATTAAAACTTATTAATTAGCGCGCTTTAGAAAGCATATAGGATTTCAGCACGCAAAACATGACAGGTGCGATCATACCAGTACTAATGCACAGGTACCCATCAGAATTCCGCAGTTAAGCGTGCTTGGGAGAGAGTAGTACTAGGATGGTTGACCTCCTGGGAAGTCCTCGTGTTACACCTCTCTTTTTGTAACTTTTCCAGTCCGTTTTGGATAAAAACTGAATAATTAGCGCGCTACAGAAAGCATATAGGATTTGAGCACGCAAAACATGACAGGTGCGATCATACCACCACTAATGCACCGGATCCCATCAGAACTCTGCAGTTAAGCGTGCTTGGGTGAGAGTAGTACCAGGATGGGAGACCCGCTGGGAAGTCCTCGTGTTGCACCTTTTTTTTTGTAAGTTTTCCAGTCCGTTTTGGATAAAAAGTGATTAATTAGCGCGCTACAGAAAGCATACAAGATTTGAGCACAAAAAATATGACAGGTGCGATCATACCACCACTAATGCACCGGATCCCATCAGAACTCCGCAGATAAGCGTGCTTGGGCGATAGTAATACTAGGATGGGTGACCTCCTGGGAAGTCCTCGTGGTGCACCTCTCTTTTTGTAAGTTTTCCAGTCTGTTTTGGATGAAAACTTATTAATTAGCGCGCTACAGAAAGTATATAGGACTTGAGCACGCAAAAGATGACATGTGCGATCATACCAGCACTAATGCACTGGATCCTAATCCTCGTGGTGCACCTCTCTTTTTGTAAGTTTTCCAGTCCGTTTTGGATAAAAACTTATTAATTAGCGCGCTACAGAAAGCGTATAGGATTTGAGCACGCAAAACATGACAGGTGCGATCATACCAACACTAATGCACTGGATCCCATGAGAACTCCGCAGATAAGCGTGCCTGGGCGAGAGTAGTACTAGGATGGTTAACCTCCTGGGAAGTCCTCATGTTGCACCTCTCTTTTTATAAGTTTTCTAGTCTGTTTTGGTTAAAAACTGATTAACTAGCGCGCTACAGAAAGCATATAGGACTTGAGCACGCAAAAGATGACAGGTGCGATCATACCAGCACTAATGCACCGGATCCTAATCCTCGTGGTGCACCTCTCTTTTTGTATGTTTTCCAGTCCGTTTTTTATAAAAACTGATTAATTAGCGCGCTACAGAAAGCTAATAGGATTTGAGCACGCAAAACATGACAGGTGCGATCATACCAGCACTAATGCACCGGATCCCATGAGAACTCCGCAGATACGCGTGCTTGGACGAGAGTAGTACTAGGATTGGTGACCTCCTGGGAAGTCCTCGTGTTGCACCTCTCTTTTTGTAAGTTTTCCTGTCCGTTTTGGTTAAAAATTGATTAACAAGCGCGCTACAGAAAGCATATAGGATTTGAGCACGCAAACCATGACAGGTGCGATCATACCAGCACTAATGCACCGGATCCCATCAGAACTCCACAGTGAAGCGTGCTTGGGCGAGAGTAGTACTAGGATTGGAGACCTCCTGGGAAGTCCTCGTGTTGTACCTCTCTTTTTGTAACTTTTCCAGTCCGTTTTGGAAAAAAAACTGAATAATTAGTGCGCTACCGAAAGCATAAAGGATTTGAGCATGCAAAACATGACAGGTGCGATCATACCAGCACTATTGCACCGGATCCCATCAGAACTCCACAGTTAAGCGTGCTTCGGCGATAGTAGTATTAGGATGGGAGACCAACTGGGAAGTCCTCCTGTTGCACCTCTCTTTTTGTAAGTTTTCCTGTCCGTTTTGGATAAAAACTGATTAATTAGCGCGCTACAGAAAGCATATAGGATTTGAGCACGCAAAACATGACAGGTGCGGTCATACCAGCACAAATGCATCAGATCCCATCAGAACTCCGCAGTTAAGCGTGGTTAGGCGAGAGTAGTATTAGGATGGGAGACCTCCTGGGAAGTCCTCGTGTTGCACCTCTCTTTTTGTATGTTTTCCTGTCCGTTTTGGTTAAAAACTAATTAATTAGCGGACTACAGAAAGCATATAGGATTTGAGCACGCAAAACATGATAGGTGCGATCATACCAGCACTAATGCACCGGATCCCATGAGAACTCCGCAGATACGCGTGCTTGGGCGAGAGTAGTACTAGGATTGGTGACCTCCTGGGAAGTCCTCGTGTTGCATGTCTCTTTTTGTAAGTTTTCCTGTCCGTTTTGGATAAAAACTATTTAATTAGCGCGCTACAGAAAGCATATAGGACTTGAGCATGCAAAACATGACAGGTGCGATCATACCAACACTAATGCACCGGATCCCTTGAGAACTCCGCAGATAAGCGTGCTTGGACGAGAGTAGTACTAGGATGGGAGACCTCCTGGGAAGTCATCGTGTTGTACCTCTCTTTTTGTATGTTTTCCTGTCCGTTTTGGATAAAAACTGATTAATTAGCGTGCTACAGAAAGCATATAGGACTTGAGCATGCAAAACATGACAGGTGCGATCATACCAACACTAATGCACCGGATCCCTTGAGAACTCCGCAGATAAGCGTGCTTGGGCGAGAGTAGTACTATGATGGGTGACCTCCTGGGAAGTCGGCGTGTTGCACCTCTCTTTTTATAAGTTTTCCAGTCCGTTTTGGTTAATAACTGATTAACTAGCGCGCTACAGAAAGCATATAGGACTTGAGCACGCAAAAGATGATAGGTGCGATCATACCAGCACTAATGCACCGGATCCCAATCCTCGTGGTGCACCTCTCTTTTTGTAAGTTTTCCAGTCCGTTTTGGATGAAAACTTATTAATTAGCGCGCTACAGAAAGCATATAGGATTTGAGCACGCAAAACATGACGGGTGCGATCATACCAGCACTAATGCACCGTATCCCATCAGAACTCCGCAGATAAGCGTGCCTGGGCGAGAGTTGTACTAGGATGGTTAACCTCCTGGGAAGTCCTCGTGTTGCACCTCTCTTTTTATAAGTTTTCCAGTCCGTTTTGGTTAAAAACTGATTAACTAGTGCGCTACAGAAAGCATATAGGACTTGAGCACGCAAAAGATGACATGTGCGATCATACCAACACTAATGCACTGGAGCCTTATCCTCGTGGTGCACCTCTCTTTTTGTAAGTTTTCCAGTCCGTTTTGGATAAAAACTTATTAATTAGCGCGCTACAGAAAGCGTATAGGATTTGAGCACGCTAAATATGACAGGTGCGATCATACCAGCACTAATGCACCGGATCCCATCAGAACTCCGCAGATAAGCGTGCTTGGGCGATAGTAGTACTAGGATGGGTGACCTCCTGGGAAGTCCCCGTGTTGCACCTCTCTTTTTGTAAGTTTTCCAGTCCGTTTTGGTTAAAAACTGATTAATTAGTGCGCTACAGAAAGCATATAGGACTTGAGAACGCAAAACATGACAGGTGCGATCATACCAGCACTAATGCACCGGATCCCAATCTTCGTGTTGCACCTCTCTTTTTGTAAATTTTCCAGTCCGTTTTGGTTAAAAACTTATTAATTAGCGCGCTACAGAAAGCATATAGGACTTGAGCATGCAAAACATGACAGGTGCGATCATACCAACACTAATGCCCCGGATCCCTTGAGAACTCCGCAGATAAGCGTGCTTGGGCGAGAGTAGTACTAGGATGGGAGACCTCCTGGGAAGTCATCGTGTTGTACCTCTCTTTTTGTATGTTTTCCTGTCCGTTTTGGATAAAAACTGATTAATTAGTGTGCTACAGAAAGCATATAGGACTTGAGCATGCAAAACATGACAGGTGCGATCATACCAACACTAATGCACCGGATCCCTTGAGAACTCCGCAGATAAGCGTGCCTGGGCGAGAGTAGTACTAGGATGGTTAACCTCCGGGGAAGTCCTCGTGTTGCACCTCTCTTTTTATAAGTTTTCCAGTCCGTTTTGGTTAAAAACTGATTAAGTAGCGCGCTACAAAAAGCATATAGGACTTGAGCACGCAAAAGATGACAGGTGCGATCATACCAGCACTAATGCACCGGATCCCAATCCTCGTGGTGCACCTCTCTTTTTGTAAGTTTTCCCGTCCGTTTTGGATGAAAACTTATTAATTAGCGCGCTACAGAAAGCATATAGGATTTGAGCACGCAAAACATGACGGGTGCGATCATACCAGCACTAATGCACCGTATCCCATCAGAACTCCGCAGTTAAGCGTGCCTGGGCGAGAGTAGTACTAGGATGGTTAACCTCCTGGGAAGTCCTCGTGTTGCACCTCTCTTTTTATAAGTTTTCCAGTCCGTTTTGGTTAAAAACTAATTAACTAGCGCGCTACAGAAAGCATATATGACTTGAGCACACAAAAGATGACATGTGCGATCATACCAGCACTAATGCACTGGAGCCTAATCCTCGTGGTGCACCTCTCTTTATGTAAGTTTTCCAGTCCGTTTTGGATAAAAACTTATTAATTAGCGCGCTACAGAAAGCGTATAGGATTTGAGCACACAAAATATGACAGGTGCGATCATACCAGCACTAATGCACCGGATCCCATCAGAACTCCGCAGATAAGCGTGCTTGGGCGATAGTAGTACTAGGATGGGTGACCTCCTGGGAAGTCCTCGTTTTGCACCTCTCTTTTTGTAAGTTTTCCATTCCGTTTTGGTTAAAAACTGATTAATTAGTGCGCTACAGAAAGCATATAGGACTTGAGAACGCAAAACATGACAGGTGCGATCATACCAGCACTAATGCACCGGATCCCAATCTTCGTGTTGCACCTCTCTTTTTGTAAATTTTCCATTCCGTTTTGGTTAAAAACTTATTAATTAGCGCGCTACAGAAAGCATATAGGACTTGAGCACGCAAAAGATGACATGTGCGATCATACCAGCACTAATGCACTGGATCCTAATCCTCGTGGTGCACCTCTCTTTTTGTAAGTTTTCCAGTCCGTTTTGGATAAAAACTTATTAATTAGCGCGCTACAGAAAGCGTATAGGATTTGAGCACGCAAAACATGACAGGTGCGATCATACCAACACTAAAGCACTGGATCCCATGAGAACTCCGCAGATAAGCGTGCCTCGGCGAGCGTAGTACTATGATGGGTAACCTCCTGGGAAGTCTGCGTGTTGCACCTCTCTTTTTATAAGTTGTCCAGTCCGTTTTGGTTAAAAACTGATTAACTAGCGCGCTACAGAAAGCATATAGGACTTGAGCACGCAATAGATGACATGTGCGATCATACCAGCACTAATGCACTGGATCCTAATCCTCGTGGTGCACCTCTCTTTTTGTAAGTTTTCCAGTCCGTTTTGGATAAAAACTTATTAATTAGCGCGCTACAGAAAGCGTATAGGATTTGAGCACGCAAAACATGACAGGTGCGATCATACCAACACTAATGCACTGGATCCCATGAGAACTCCGCAGATAAGCGTGCCTGGGCGAGAGTAGTACTAGGATGGTTAACCTCCTGGGAAGTCCTCGTGTTGCACCTCTCTTTTTATAAGTTTTCCAGTCCGTTTTGGTTAAAAATTGATTAACTAGCGCGCTACAGAAAGCATATAGGACTTGAGCACGCAAAAGATGACAGGTGCGATCATACCAGCACTAATGCACCGGATCCTAATCCTCGTGGTGCACCTCTCTTTTTGTAAGTTTTCCAGTCCGTTTTGGATAAAAACTTATTAATTAGCGCGCTACAGAAAGCATATAGGATTTGAGCACGCAAAACATGACAGGTGCGATCATACCAATACTAATGCACCGGATCCCATGAGAACTCCGCAGATAAGCGTGCTTGGGCGAGAGTAGTACTAGGATGGGTGACCACTGGGAAGACCTCGTGTTGCACCTCTCTTTTTATAAGTTTTCCAGTCTGTTTTGGTTAAAAACTGATTAACTAGCGCGTTACAGAAAGCATATAGGATTTGAGCACGCAAAACATGACAGGTGCGATCATACCAGCACTAATGCACCGGATCCCAATCCTCGTGGTGCACCTCTCTTTTTGTAAGTTTTCCAGTCCGTTTTTGATAAAAACTGATTAATTAGCGCGCTACAGAAAGCTAATAGGATTTGAGCACGCAAAACATGACAGGTGCGATCATACCAGCACTAATGCACCGGATCCCATGAGAACTCCGCAGATACGCGTGCTTGGGCGAGAGTAGTACTAGGATTGGTGACCTCCTGGGAAGTCCTCGTGTTGCACCTCTCTTTTTGTAAGTTTTCCTGTCCGTTTTGGTTAAAAATTGATTAATTAGCGCGCTACAAAAAGCATATAGGATTTGAGCACGCAAAACATGACAGGTGCGATCATACCAGCACTAATGCACCGGATCCCATCAGAACTCCACAGTTAAGCGTCCTTGGGCGAGAGTAGTACTAGGATGGGAGACCTCCTGGGAAGTCCTCGTGTTGTACCTCTCTTTTTGTATGTTTACCTGTCCGTTTTGGATAAAAACTGATTAATTAGCGCGCTACAGAAAGCATATAGGATTTGAGCACGCAAAACATGATAGGTGCGATCATACCAGCACTAATGCACCTGATCCCATTAGAACTCTAGGATGGGTGACCTCTTGGGAAGTCCTCGTGTTGCACCTCTCTTTTTGTAACTTTTCCAGTCCGTTTTGGATAAAAACTGAATAATTAGCGTGCTACCGAAAGCATAAAGGATTTGAGCATGCAAAACATGACAGGTGCGATCATACCAGCACTATTGCACCGGATCCCATCAGAACTCCACAGTTAAGCGTGCTTCGCCGATAGTA
The DNA here is from genome assembly GCA_037177725.1 of Cyamopsis tetragonoloba. NCBI lineage: Eukaryota > Viridiplantae > Streptophyta > Magnoliopsida > Fabales > Fabaceae > Cyamopsis > Cyamopsis tetragonoloba. Next base: position 47,782,660 of record CM074119.1, on the reverse strand, counting down.
GTATTCGGATGGGAGATCTCCTGGGAAGTCCTCCTGTTGCACCTCTCTTTTTGTAAGTTTTCATGTCCGTTTTGGATAAAAACTGATTAATTAGCGCGCTACAGAAAGCATATAGGATTTGAGCACGCAAAACATGACAGGTGCGATCATACCAGCACAAATGCATCGGATCCCATCAGAACTCCGCAGTTAAGCGTGGTTAGGCGAGAGTAGTATTAGGATGGGAAACCTCCTGGGAAGTCCTCGTGTTGCACCTCTCTTTTTGTATGTTTTCCTGTCCGTTTTGGATAAAAACTGATTAATTAGCGCACTACAGAAAGCATATAGGATTTGAGCACGCAAAACATGATAGGTGCGATCATACCAGCACTAATGCACCTGATCCCATCAGGACTTCGTAGTTAAGCGTGCTTTGGCGAGTGTAGTACTAGGATGGGTGACCTCTTGGGAATTCCTCGTGTCGCACCTCTCTTTTTGTAAGTTTTCCAGTCCGTTTTGGATAAAAACTGATTATCTAGCGCGCTACCGAAAGCATATAGGATTTGAGCTCGCAAAACATGACATGTGCGATCATACCAGAACTAATGCATCGGATCCCATCAGAACTCTACACTTAAGCGGGCTTGGGCGACAGTAGTACTAGGATTGGTGACCTCCTGGGAAGTCCTCGAGTTGCACCTCTCTTTTTGTAAGTTTTCCTGTCCGTTTTGGATAAAAACTGATTAATTAGCGCGCTACAGAAAGCATATACGATTTGAGCACGGAAAACATGATAGGTGCGATCATACCAGCACTAATGCACTTTGTATGTTTTCCAATCCGTTTTGTATTAAAAGTGAATAATTAGCACGCTACAGGTAGCATATAGGATTTGAGCACGCAAAACATGACAGGTGCGATCATACCAACACTAATGCATTGCATCTCATCAGAACTCCACAGTTAAGCATACTTGGGCGAGAGTAGTACTAGGATGTGTGACCTCCTGGGAAGCCCTCGTGTTGCATCTTTCTTTTTGTAAGTTTTCCGGTCTGTTTTGGATAATAACTGATTAATTAGCGTTCTACAGAAAGCATATAGGATTTGAACAAGCAAAACTTGATAGGTGCGATCATACCAGCAATAATGCACCGGATGTCCTCGTGTTGCACCTCTCTTTTTGTAAGTTTTCCAATCCGTTTTGGATAAAAACTGATTAAGTAGCGCGCTACGGAAAGCATATAGGATTTCAGCACGCAAAACATGATAGGTGCGATCATACCCGCACTAATGCACCTTGTAAGTTTTCCAGTCCGTTTTGTATTAAAAGTGAATAACTAGCGCGTTACAGAAAGCATATAGGATTTGAGCACGCAAACCATGACAGGTGCGATTATACCTGTACTAATTCATCGGATCCCATGAGAACTCCGCAGTTAAGCGCGCTTAGGTGACAATAGTACTAGGATGGGTGACCTTCTGGGAAGTCCTCGTGTTCCACCTCTCTTTTTGTATGTTTTCCAGTCCGTTTTGGATAAAAACTGATTAATTAGCGCGCTATAGAAAGCATATAGGATTTGAGCACGCAAAACATGACAGGTGCGATCATACCAGCACAAATGCATCGGATCCCATCAGAACTCCGCAGTTAAGCGTGGTTAGGCGAGAGTAGTATTAGGATGGGAAACCTCCTGGGAAGTCCTCGTGTTGCACCTCTCTTTTTGTATGTTTTCCTGTCCGTTTTGGATAAAAACTGATTAATTAGCGCACTACAGAAAGCATATAGGATTTGAGCACGCAAAACATGACAGGTGCGATCATACCAACACTAATGCACCGGATCCCATAAGAACTCCGAAGATAAGCGTGCTTGGGACACAGTAGTACTACCATGGGTGACCTCCAGGGAAGTCCTCGTGTTGCACTTCTCTTTTTGTAAGTTTTCCTGTGCGTTTTGGATAAAAACTTTTTAACTAGCGCGCTACAGAAAGCATATATGATTTGAGCACGCAAACCATGACAGGTGCGATCATACCATCACTAATGCACTAGATCCCATCAGAACAATGCAGTTAAGCGTGCTTGGGCGTGAGCAGTACTAGGATGGGTGATCTCCTGGGAAGTCCTCGTGTTGCACCTCTCTTTTTGTAAGTTTTCCTGTCCGTTTTCGATGAAAACTGATTAAATAGCGTGCTACAGAAAGCATAGAGGATTTGAGCACGCAAAACATTTCAGGTGCGATCATACCAGCACTAATGCACCGGATCCCATCAGAACTCAGCAGTTAAGCGTGCTTGGTAGTACTAGGATAGATGACCTCTTGGAAAGTCCTCGTGTTGCCCCTCTCTTTTTGTAAGTTTTCCAGTCCGTTTTGGTAAAAACTTATTAATTAGCGCACTACAGAAAGCATATAGGATTTCAGCACGCAAAACATGACAGGTGTGATCATACCAGAACTAATGCACCGGATCCCACCAGAACTCCGCAGATAATCGTGCTTGTGCGAGAGTAGTACTAGGATGGGTGACCTCCTCGGAAGTCCTCGTGTTGCACCTCTCATTTTGTAAGTTTTCCAGTCTGTTTTGGATAAAAACTTATTAATTAGCGCGCTACAGAAAGCATATAGGAATTGAGCACGCAAAACAGGACAGGTGCGATCATACCATCACTAATGCACTGGATCCCATCAGAACTCCGCAGTTAAGCGTGCCTGGGCGTGAGTAGTACTAGGATGGGTGATCTACTAGGAAGTCCTCGTGTTGCACCTCTCTTTTTGTAAGTTTTCCAGTCTGTTTTGGATAAAAACTTATTAATTAGCGCGCTAGAGAAACCATATTGGATTTGAGCACGCAAAACATGACAGGTGCCATCATACCGGCACTTATGCACCGGATCCCATCAGAAGTTCGCACTTAAGCGTGCTTGTGCGAGAGTAGTACTAGGATGGGTGACCTCCTGGGAAATCTTTGTGTTGCACCTATCTTTTTGTAAGTTTTACAGTCCGTTTTGGATAAAAACTGATTAATTAGCGCACTACAGAAAGCATATAGGATTTGAGCACGCAAAACATGACAGGTGCGATCATACCAGCACTAATGCAACGGATCCTATCAGAACTCCGCAGTTAAGCGTGCTTGTTGCACCTCTCTTTTTGTAAGTTTTATAGTCCGTTTTGGATAAAAACTAATTAATTAGTGCGCTACAGAAAGCATATAGGATTTGAGCACGCAAAATATAATAGTTGCAATCATATTAGCACTAATGCACCGGATCCCATCAGAACTCCGCAGTTAAGTGTGCTTGTGCGAGACCAGTACTTGGATGGGTAACCACCTCTCTTTTTGTAAGTTTTCCAGTCCGTTTTGGATAAAAACTAATTAATTAGCGCACTACAGAAAGCATATAGGATTTAGCACACAAAAGATGACAGGTGCGATCATACCAGTACTAATGCAACGGATCCTATCAGAACTCCATAGTTAAGCGTACTTGTTGCACCTCTCTTTTTGTAAGTTTTACAGTTCGTTTTGGATAAAAACTGATTAATTAGCGCGCTACAGAAAGCAAACAGGATTTGAGCACGCAAAACATGACAGTTGCGATCATACCGTCACTAATGCACCGGATTCCATCAGAACTCCGTAGTTAAGCGTGCTTGGGCGAGAGTAGTACTAGGTTGGGTGACCTCTTGGGAAGTCATCGTGTTGAACCTCTCTTTTTGTATGTTTTCCAGTCCGTTTTGGATAAAAACTGATTAATTAGCGCCCTACAGAAACCATATAAGATTTGAGCACACAAAACATGACAGGTGCGATCATACCAGCAGTAATGCAACGGATCCTATCAGAACTCCGCAGTTAAGCGTGCTTGTTTCACCTCTCTTTTTGTAAGTTTTACAGTCCATTTTGGATAAAAACTGAATAATTAGCGCGCAACAGAAAGCATATAGGATTTGAGCACGCAAAACATGACAGGTGCGATCATACCAGCATTATTGCACCGGATCCCAACAGAACTCCGCAGTTAAGCGTGCTTGGGCGAGAGTAGTACTAGGATGTGTGACCTCCTGGGAAGTCCTCGTGTTGCACCTCTATTTTTGTATGTTTTCCAGTCCGTTTTGGATAAAAACTGATTAATTAGCGCGCTACAGAAAGCATATAGGATTTGAACAAGCAAAACTTGATAGGTGCGATCATACCAGCAATAATGCACCTGATGTCCTCGTGTTGCACCTCTCTTTTTGTAAGTTTTCCAGTCCGTTTTGGATAAAAACTGATTAATTAGCGCGCTACAGAAAGAATATAGGATTTGAGCACGCAACACATGACAGGTGCGATCATACTAGCACTAGTGCAGTGGATCCCATCGGAACCCTGCAGTTAAGCGTGCTTGGGCGAGAGTAGTACTAGGATGGGTGACCATCGGGGAAGTCCTCGTGTTGCACCTTTCTTTTTGTAAGTTTTCCACTCCGTTTTGGATAAAAACTGATTAATTAGCGCGCTATCAAAAGCATATAGGATTTGACCACGCAAAACATGACAGGTGCGATGATACAGCACTAATGCTGCGGATCCTATAGGAACTCCGCAGTTAAGCGTGCTTGAGCGTGAGTAGTACTAGGATATATGACCTCCGGGGAAGTCCTTGTGTTGAACCTCTCTTTTTGTCAGTTTTCCAGTCCGTTTTGGATAAAAACTTATTAATTAGCACGTTACTGAAAGCATATAGGATTTGAGCACGCAAAATATGACAGGTGCGATCATACCAGCATTAATGCACCGGATCGCACCAGATCTCCGCAGTTAAGTGTGCTTGGGCGAGAGTAGTACAAGGATGGGAGACCTCCTGGGAAGTACTCGTGTTGCACCTCTCTTTTTGTATGTTTTCTTGTCCGTTTTGGATAAAAACTGATTAATTAGCGCGCTACCGAAAGCATATAGGATTTGAGCACGCAACACATGACAGTTGCGATCATACCAGCACTAAGGCATCGGATCCCATTAGAACTCCGCAGTTAAGCGTGCTTCGGCGAGAATAGTACTAGGATTGGTGACCTCTTCGAAAGTCCTCGTGTTGCACCTCTCTTTTTGTAACTTTCTAGTCCGTTTTCGATAAAAACTGATTAATTAGCGCCCTACAGAAAGCATACAGGATTTGAGCACGCAAAACATGACAGTTGCGATCATACCGTCACTAATGCACCGGATTCCATCGGAACTCCGTAGTTAAGCATGCTTGGGCAATAGTAGTACTAGGATGGGTGACCTCCTGGGAAGTCCTCGTGTTGCACCTCTCTTTTTGTAAGTTTTCCAGTCTGTTTTGGATAAAAACTTATTAATTAGCACGCTAAAGAAAGCATACAGGATTTGTGCACGCAATACATGACAGGTGCGATCATACCAGCACTAATGCACCGGATCCCTTCAGAACTCCACAGTAAAGCGTTCTTGGGCGACAGTAGTGCTAGGATGGGTGACCACCTGGGAAGTCCTTGTGTTGCACCTTTCTTTTTGTAAGTTTTCCAGTCTGTTTTGGATAAAAACTTATTAATTAGCGCGCTTCAGAAAGCATACAGGATTTGAGCACGCAAAAACATGACAGGTGCGATCATACCAGCAATAATGCACCTGATGTCCTCGTGTTGAACCTCTCTTTTTGTAAGTTTTCCAGTCCGTTTTGGATAAAAATTGATTAATTAGCGCGCTATAGAAAGCATATAGGTTTTGAGAATGCAAAACATGACAGGTGCGATCATACCAGCACTAATGCACTCCGCAGTTAAGCGTGCATGGGCAAGAGTAGTACTAGGATGGGTGACCTCTTGGGAAGTCCTCGTCTTGCACCTCTCTATTTGTAAGTTTTCCAGTCCGTTTTGGATAAAAAGTGATTAATTAGCGCGCTACAGAAGGCATATAGGTTTTGAGCACGCCAAATATGACAGGTGCGATCATACCAGCACTAATGCACCGGATCCCATCAGAACTCCGCAGTTAAGCACTGTTCGGCGAGAGTAGTACTAGGATGGGCGACCTCCTAGAAAGTCCTCGTGTTGCACCTCTCTTTTGGTAAGTTTTCCAGTCCGTTTTGGATAAAAAGTGATTAATTAGCGCGCTAAAGAAGGTATATAGGTTTTGAGTACGCAAAACATGACAAGTGCGATCATACCAGAACTAATGCAACGGATCCTATCAGAACTCCGCAGTTAAGCATGCTTGCGGGAGAGTAGTAGGATGGTTGACCTCCTGGGAAGTCTTTGTGTTGCACCTCTGTTTTTGTAAGTTTTCCAGTCTGTTTTTGATAAAAAGTGATTAATTAGCACACTACAGAAGGCATATAGGTTTTAAGCACGCAAAACATGACAAGTGCGATCATACCAGCACTAATGCACCGGATCCCATCAGAACTCCGCATTTAAGCATGCTTGGGCGAAAGTAGTACTAGGATGGGAGACCTCCTGGGAAGTCATTCTTTTTGTAAGTTTTCCAGTTCGTTTTGGATAAAAACTTATTAATTAGCGCGCTACAGAAAGCATACAGGATTTGAGCATGCAAAACATGACAGGTGCGATCATACCAGCACTAATGCACCGGATCCCTTCAGAACTCCACAGTAAAGCGTTCTTGGGCGAATGTAGTACTAGGATGGGTGACCACCTGGGAAGTCCTTGTGTTGCACCTTTCTTTTTGTAAGTTTTCCAGTCTGTTTTGGATAAAAACTTATTAATTAGCGCGCTTCAGAAAGCATACAGGATTTGAGCACGCATAAACATGACAGGTGCGATCATATCAGCACTAATGCAGCGGATCCCATAAGAACTTCGTAGTTAAGCGTGCTTGGGCGAGAGTAGTACTAGGATGGGTGACCTCCGGGGAAGTCCTCGTGTTGCACCTCTCTTTTTGTAAGGTTTCCAGTCCGTTTTGGATAAAAAGTGTTTAATTAGGGCGCTACAGAAGGCATATAGGTTTTGAGCACGCAAATCATGACAAGTGAGATCATACCAGCACTAATGCATCGGATCCCATCAGAACTCCGCAGCTAAGCGTGCTTCGGCGAGAGTAGTACTAGGATTGGTGACCTCCTGGAAAGTCCTCGTGTTGCACCTCTCTTTTTGTAAGTTTTCCAGTCCGTTTTGGATAAAAACTGATTAATTAGCGTGCTACAGAAAGCATACAGGATTTGAGCATGCAAAACATGACGGGTGCGATCATACCAGCACTAATGCACCAAATCCCATCAGAACTCCGTAGCTAAGCGTGCTTGGGCGAGAGTAGTACTAGGATGGGTGACCTCCTGGGAAGTCCTTGTGTTGCACCTCTATTTTTGTAAGTTTTGCAGTCCGATTTGGATAAAAACTTATTAATTAGCGCGCTACAGAAAGCATGCAGGATTTGAGCACGCAAAACATGACAGTTGCGATCATACCGTCACTAATGCACCGGATTCCATCAGAACACCGTAGTTAAGCGTGCTTGGGCGAGAGTAGTACTAGGTTGGGTGACCTCCTACGAAGTCCTCGTGTTGAACCTCTCTTTTTGTAAGTTTTCCAGTCCGTTATGGATAAAAATTGATTAATTAGAGCGCTATAGAAAGCATATAGGTCTTGAGCATGCAAAACATGACAGGTGCGATCATACCAGCACTAATGCACTCCGCAGTTAAGCGTGCATGGGCAAGAGTAGTACTAGGATGGGTGACCTCTTGGGAAGTCCTCGTCTTGCACCTCTCTATTTGTAAGTTTTCCAGTCCGTTTTGGATAAAAAGTGATTAATTAGCGCGCTACAGAAGGCATATAGGTTTTGAGCACGCAAAATATGACAGGTGCGATCATACCAGCACTAATGCACCGGATCCCATCAGAACTCCGCAGTTAAGCGTTGTTCGGCGAGAGTAGTACTAGGATGGGTGACCTCCTAGAAAGTCCTCGTGTTGCACCTCTCTTTTGGTAAGTTTTCCAGTCCGTTTTGGATAAAAAGTGATTAATTAGCGCGCTACAGAAGGTATATAGGTTTTGAGTACGCAAAACATGACAAGTGCGATCATACCAGGAATAATGCAACGGATCCTATCAGAACTCCGCAGTTAAGCATGCTTGCGGGAGAGTAGTAGGATGGTTGACCTCCTGGGAAGTCCTTGTGTTGCACCTCTGTTTTTGTAAGTTTTCCAGTCTGTTTTGGATAAAAAGTGATTAATTAACACACTAAAGAAGGCATATAGGTTTTGAGCATGCAAAACATGACAAGTGCGATCATACCAGCACTAATGCACCGGATCCCATCAGAACTCCGCATTTAAGCATGCTTGGGCGAAAGTAGTACTAGGATGGGTGATCTCCTGGGAAGTCATTCTTTTTGTAAGTTTTCCAGTTCGTTTTGGATAAAAACTTATTAATTAGCGCGCTACAGAAAGCATACAGGATTTGAGCATGCAAAACAGGACAGGTGCGATCATACCAGCACTAATGCAACGGATCCCATCAAAACTCCGCAGTTAAGCGTTGTTCGGCGAGAGTAGTACTAGGATGGGAGACCTCCTGGAAAGTCCTCGTGTTGCACCTCTCTTTTTGCAAGTTTTCCAGTCCGTTTTCGATAAAAACTTATTAATTAGCGCGCTACAGAAAGCATACAGGATTTGAGCACGCAAAACATGACAGGTGCGATCATACCAACACTAATTCACCGGATCCCATCAGAACTCCGCAGTTAAGCGTTGTTCGGCGAGAGTAGTACTTGGATGGGTGACCTCCTACAAAGTCCTCGTGTTTCACCTCTCTTTTTGTAAGTTTTCCAGTCCGTTTTGGATAAAAAGTGATTAATTAGCGCGCTATAGAAATCATATAGGTTTTGAGGACGCAAAACATGACAGGTGCGATCATACCAGCACTAATGCACTCCGCAGTTAAGCGTGCTTGGGCAAGAGTAGTACAAGGATGGGTGACCTCCTGGGAAGTCCTCTTGTTGCACCTCTCTTTTTGTAAGTTTTCCAGTCCGTTTTGGATAAGAACTAACTACATAGCGCGCTACAGAAAGCATATAGGATTTGAGCACGCAAGACATGACAGGTGCAATCATACCAGCTCTAATGCACTAGATCCCATCAAAAACTCGTAGTTAAGCGTGGTAGGGCGAAAATAGTACTAGGATGGGTGACCTCTTGGGAAGTCCTCCTGTTGCACCTCTATTTTTTTAAGTTTTCCGGTCCGTTTTGGATAAAAACTTATTCATTAGCGCGCTACAGAATGCATACAGGATTTGAGCACGCAAAACATGACAGGTGCGATCATACCAGCACTAATGCACCGGATCCCATCAGCACTGCGCAGTTAAGCGTGCTTGGGCGAGGGTAGTACTAGGATGGGTAACCTCCTGGGAAGTCCTCGTGTTGCATCTTTCTTTTTGTAAGTTTTCCAGTCCGTTTTGGATAAAAACTGATTAGCACCTCTCTTTTTGTAAGTTTTCGAGTCCGTTTTGGATAAAAACTGATTAATTAGCGCGCTACAGAAAGCATATAGGATTTGAGCACGCAAAACATGATAGGTGCGATCATATCAGCACTAATGCACCTTGTAAGTTTTCCGGTCCGTTTTGTATTAAAAGTTAATAACTAGAGTGCTACAGAAAGCATATAGGATTTGAGCACGCAAAACATGACAGGTGCGATCATACCTGCACTAATGCATCGGATCCCATCAGAACTCCGCAGTTAAGCGTGCTTGGGACACAGTAGTACTAGGATGGCTGACCTCCAAGGAAGTCCTCGTGTTGCACTTCTCTTTTTGTAAGTTTTCCTGTGCGTTTTGGATAAAAACTTTTTAACTAGAGCGCTACAGAAAGCATATAGGATTTGAGCACGCAAAACATGACAGGTGCGATCATACCATCACTAATGCACTAGATACCATCAGAACACTGCAGTTAAGCGTGCTTGGGCGTGAGTAGTACTAGGATGGGTGATCTCCTGGGAAGTCCTCGAGTTGCACCTCTCTTTTTGTAAGTTTTCAAGTCCGTTTTGGATTAAAACTAATTAATTAGCGTGCTACAGAAAGCATATAGGATTTGAGCACGCAAAACATGACAGGTGCGACCATACCAACACTAATGCACCGGATCCCATCAGAACTCCGTAGTTATGCGTGCTTGGGCGCTCTTTTTGTATATTTTTCAGTCCGTTTTGGATAAAAACTGATTAATTAGCGCACTATAGAAAGCATATAGGATTTGAGCACGCAAAACACGACAGGTGCGATCTTACCTGCACTAATGCACTGGATCCCATCAGAACTCCGCAGTTAAGCATGCTTGGGCGTTAGTAGTACTAGGATAGGTGCTCTCCTAGGAAGTCCTCGTGTTGCACCTCTCTTTTTGTATGTTTTCTTGTCCGTTTTGGATGAAAACTTTTTAATTAGCGCACTACAGAAAGCATATAGGATTTGAGCACGCAAAATATAATAGGTGCGATCATACCAGCACTAATGCACCGGATCCAATCAGAAATCCACAGTTAAGTGTGCTGCTGCGAGATCAGTACTTGGATGGGTGTCTTCCTAGGAAGTCCTTGTGTTGCACCTCTCTTTTTGTAAGTTTTCCGCTCCGTTTTGGATAAAAACTGATTAAATAGCCTGCTACAGAAAGCATATTGGATTTGAGCAGGCAAAACATTACAGGTGCGATCATACCAGCACTAATGCACCGGATCCCATCAGAACTCAGCAGTTAACCGTGCTAGGTAGTACTAGGATGGATGACCTCCTGGGAAGTCCTCGTGTTGCACCTCTCTTTTTGTAAGTTTTCCAGTCCGTTTTGGATAAAAACTTATTAATTAACGCACTACAGAAAGCAAATAGGATTTCAGCACGCAAAACATGTAAGGTGCGATCATACCATAACTAATGCACCGGATCCCACCAGAACTCCGCAGTTAATCGTGCTTGTGCGAGAGTAGTACTAGGATGGGTGACATCCTCGGAAGTCCTCATGTTGCACCTCTCATTTTGTAAGTTTTCCAGTCCGTTTTGGATAAAAACTGATTAATTAGCGCGCTATAGAAAGCATATAGGATTTGAGGACACAAAACATGACAGGTGCCATCATACCAGCACTTATGCATCGGATCCCATTAGAAGTTCGCACCTAAGCGTGCTTGTGCGAGAGCAGTACTAGGATGGGTGACCTCCTGGGAAGTCTTTGTGTTGCACCTCTCTTTTTGTAAGTTTTACGGTCCGTTTTGGATAAAAACTGATTAATTAGCGAACTACAGAAAGCATATAGGATTTGAGCACGCAAAACATGACAGGTGCGATCATACCAGCACTAATGCAACGGATCCTATCAGAACTCCGCAGTTAAGCGTGCTTGTTCCACCTCTCTTTTTGTAAGTTTTATAGTCCGTTTTGGATAAAAACTAATTAATTAGCGCGCTACAGAAAGCATATAGGATTTTAGCACGCAAAATATAATTGTTGCGATCATACCAGCACTAATGCACCGGATCCCATCAGAACTCCCCAGTTAAGTGTGCCTCTGCGAGAGCAGTACTTGGATGGGTGACCACCTGGGAAGTCCTTGTGTTGCACCTCTCTTTTTGTAAGTTTTCCAGTCCGTTTTGGATAAAAACAGATTAATTAGCGTGCTACAGAAAGCATATAGGATTTGAGCACACAAAACATGACAGGTGCGATCATACCAGCACTAATGCAACGGATCCTATCAGAACTCCATAGTTAAGCGTACTTGTTGCACCTCTCTCTTTGTAAGTTTTACAGTCCGTTTTGGATAAAAACTGATTAATTAGCGCGCTACAGAAAGCATACAGGATTTGAGCACGCAAAACATGACAGTTGCGATCATACCGTCACTAAGGCACCGGATTCCATCAGAACTTCGTAGTTAAGCGTGCTTGGGCGAGAGTCGTACTAGGTTGGGTGACCTCTTGGGAAGTCCTCGTGTTGACCTCTCTTTTTGTAAGTTTTCCAGTCCGTTTTGGATAAAAACTGATTAATTAGCGCGCTACAGAAAGCATACAAGATTTGAGCACACAAAACATGACAGGTGCGGTCATACCAGCACTAATGCAACGGATCCTATCAGAACTCCGCAGTTAAGCGTGCTTGTTTCACCTCTCTTTTTGTAAGTTTTACAGTCCGTTTTGGATAAAAACTGATTAATTAGCGCGCTACAGAAAGTATCTAGGATTTGAGCACACAAAACATGACAGGTGCGATCATACCAGCACTAATGCAACGGATCCTATCAGAACTCCATAGTTAAGCGTACTTGTTGCACCTCTCTCTTTGTAAGTTTTACAGTCCGTTTTGGATAAAAACTGATTAATTAGCGCGCTACAGAAAGCATACAGGATTTGAGCATGCAAAACATGACAGGTGCGATCATACCAGCACTAATGCAACGGATCCTATCAGAACTCCGCAGTTAAGCGTGCTTGTTGCACCTCTCTCTTTGTAAGTTTTACAATCCGTTTTGGATAAAAACTGAATAATTAGCGCGCAACAGAAAGCATATAGGATTTGAGCACGCAACACATGACAGGTGCGATCATACCAGCACTAATGCAACGGATCCTATCAAAACTCCGCAGTTAAGCGTGCTTGTTTCACCTCTCTTTTTGTAAGTTTTACAGTCCGTTTTGGATAAAAACTGAATAATTAGCGCGTAACAGAAAGGATATAGGATTTGAACACGCAAAACATGACAGGTGCGATCATACCAGCATTATTGCACCGGATCCCATCAGAACTCCGCAGTTAAGTGTGCTTGGGCGAGAGTACTACTAGGATGGGTGATCTCCTGGGAAGTCCTTGCACCTCTCTTTTTGTATGTTTTCCTGTTCGTTTTGGATAAAAACTGATTAATTAGCGCGCTACAGAAAGCATATAGGATTTGAGCACGCAACACATGACAGGTGCGATCGTACCAGCACTAATGCAGCGGATCCCATCAGAATTCTGCAGTTAAGCGTGCTTGGGCGAGAGAAGTACTAGGATGGGTGATCTCTGGGGAAGTCCTCGTGTTGCACCTCTCTTTTTGTAAGTTTTCCAGTCCGTTTTGGACAAAAACTTATTAATTAGCGCGCTACAGAAAGCATATAGGATTTGAGCACGCAAAATATGACAAGTGCGATCATACCAGCATTAATGCAATGGAAGTCCTCGTGTTAAGTGTGCTTGGGCAAGAGTAGTACTAGGATTGGTGACCTCCTTTGAAGTCCTCGTGTTACATCTCCTCCTGGGAAGTCCTCGTGTTGCACCTCTCTTTTTGAATGTTTTCCAGTCCGTTTTAGATAAAAACTGATTAATTAGTGTGCTAGAGAAAGTATATAGGATTTGAGAACGCAAAACATGACAGGTGCAATTATACCAGCACTAATGCAATGGATCCCATCAGAATTCCGCAGTTAAGCGTGCTTCGGCGAGAGTAGTACTAGGATTGGTGACCTCCTGGAAAGTCCTCGTGTTGCACCTCTCTTTTTGTAAGTTTTCCAGTCCGTTTTGGATAAAAACTTATTAATTAGCGTGCTACAAAAAGCATACAGGATTTGAGCACGGAAAACATGACAGGTGCGATCATTCCAGCACTAATGCACCGGATCCCATCAGAACTCTGTAGTTAAGCGTGCTTGGGAGAGAGTAGTACTAGGATGGGTGACCTCTTGGGAAGTCCTTGTGTTGCACCTCTCTATTTGTAAGTTTTGCAGTCCGTTTTGGATAAAGACTTATTAATTAGCGCGCTACAGAAAGCATACAGGATTTGAGCACGCAAAACATGACAGTTGCGATCATATCAGCACTAATGCATCGGATCCCATCAGAACTCCGCAGTTAAGCGTCCTTCGGCGAGAGTAGTGGTGACCTTCTGGAAAGTCCTCGTGTTGCACCTTTCTTTTTTTACGTTTTCCAGTCCGTTTTGGATAAAAACTGATTAATTAGCGTGCTACAGAAAGCATACAGAATTTGAGCACGCAAAACATGACGGGTGCAATCATACCAGCACTAATGCACCAAATCCTATCAGTACTTCGTAGTTAAGCGTGCTTGGGCGAGAGTAGTACTAGGATGGGTGACCTCCTGGGAAGTCTTTGTGTTACACCTCTCTTTTTGAATGTTTTCTTGTCCGTTTTCGATAAAAACTGAGGATGGGTGATCTCTGGGGAAGTCCTCGTGTTGCACCTCTCTTTTTGTAATTTTTCTAGTCCGTTTTGGATAAAAACTTATTAATTAGCGCGCTACGGAAACAATATAGGATTTGAGCACGCAAAACATGACAGGTGCGATCATACCAGCACTAATGCACTCCGCAGTTAAGCGTGCTTTGCACCTCTATTTTTTTAAGTTTTCTAGTCCGTTTTGGATAAAAACTTATGGGTGACCTCATGGGAAGTCCTCGTGTTGCACCTCTCTGTTTGTAAGTTTTCCAGTCCGTTTTGGATAAAAAGTGATTAATTAGGGCGCTACGGAAGGCATATAGGTTTTGAGCACGTAAAACATGACAGGTGCGATCATTCCAGCACTAATGCACCGGATCCCATCAAAACTCCGCAGTTAAGCGCTGTTCGGCCAGAGTAGTACTAGGATGGGTGACCTCCTAGGAAGTCCTCGTGTTGCACCTCTCTTATTGTAAGGTTGGTGACCTCCTAGAAAGTCCTCGTGTTGCACCTCTCTTTTTGTAAGATTTCCAGTCCGTATTGGATAAAATTTGATTAATTAGTGTGCTACAGAAAGCATACAGGATTTGAGCACGAAAATGTGACATGTGCGATCATACCAGCACTAATGCACCGGATCCCATCAGAACTCCGAAGTTAAGCTTGCTTGGGCGAGAGTAGTACCGTTTTGGATAAAAACTGATTAAATAGCGCGCTACAGAAAGCATATAGGATTTGAGAACGCAAAACATGACAGGTCCGATCATACTAGCACTGATGCACCGGATTCCATCGTTGCACCTCTATTTTTTTAAGTTTTCCAGTCCGTTTTGGATAAAAACTTATTAATTAGCGCGCTACAGAAAGTATACAGGATTTGAGCACGCGAAAATCATAACAGGTGCGATCATACCAGCACTAATGCACCTGATTCCATCAGAACTCCGTAGTTAAGCGTGGTTGGGCGAGAGTAGTACTAGGATGGGTGACCTCCTGTGAAGTCCTCGTGTTGCACCTCTCTTTTTGTAAGTTTTCCAGTCCGTTTTGGATAAAAAGTGATTAATTAGCGCGCTACAGAAGGCATAGAGGTTTTGAGCACGCAAAACATGACATGTGCGATCATACCAGCACTAATGCATCGGATCCCATCAGAACTCCGCAGTTAAGCGTGCTTCGGCGAGAGTAGTACTAGGATTGGTGACCTCCTAGAAAGTCCTGATGTTGCACCTCTCTTTTTGTAAGTTTTCCAGTCTGTATTGGAGAAAAACTAATTAATTAGTGTGTTACAGAAAGCATACAGGATTTGAGCACGCAAAACATGACAGGTGTGATCATACCAGCACTAATGCACCGGATCCCATCAGAACTCCGTAGTTAAGCGTGCTTGGGTTTGAGTAGTACTCGGATGGGTGAACTCCTGGGAAGTTCTTGTGTTGCACATCTCCTTTTGTAAGTTTTCCAGTCCGTTTTGGATAAAAAGTGATTAATTAGCGCGCTACAGAAGGCATAGAGGTTTTGAGCACGCAAAACATGACATGTGCGATCATGGACCTCCTAGAAAGTCCTCGTGTTGCACCTCTCTTTT
Source organism: Cyamopsis tetragonoloba (assembly GCA_037177725.1). Classification (NCBI taxonomy): domain Eukaryota; kingdom Viridiplantae; phylum Streptophyta; class Magnoliopsida; order Fabales; family Fabaceae; genus Cyamopsis; species Cyamopsis tetragonoloba. The sequence goes on along the minus strand of CM074119.1, from coordinate 47,766,942 downwards.
TGTAAGTTTTCCAGCCCGGTTTGGATAAAAAGTGATTAATTAGCGCACATCAGAAGGCATAGAGGTTTTGAGCACGCAAAACATGACAGGTGCGATCATACCAGCACTAATGCACCGGATCCCATCAGAACTTCGTAGTTAAGTGTGCTTGGGCGAGAGTAGTACTGCGCGCTATAGAAAGCATATAGGTTTTGAGCACGCAAAACATGACAGGTGCGATCATACCAGCACTAATGCACTCCGCAGTTAAGCGTGCTTGGGCAAGAGTAGTACTAGGATGGGTGACCTCCTGGGAACTCCTTGTGTTGCACCTCTCTTTTTGTAACTTTTCCAGTTCGTTTTGGATAAAAACTGATTAAATAACGCGCTATAGAAAGCATATAGGATATGAGCACGCAAAACATGACAGGTGCAACCATACTAGCACTATTGCATCGGATGCCATCAATACTCTGTAGTTAAGCGTGCTTGGGCGAGAGTAGTACTCGTATGGGTGACCTCCTGGGAAGTCCTCGTGTTGCACCTCTCTTTTTGTAAGTTTTCCAGCCCGTTTTGGATAAAAAGTGATTAATTCGCGCGCTACAGAAGGCATAGAGGTTTTGAGCACGCAAAACATGACATGTGAGATCATACCAGCACTAATGCATTGCATCCCATCAGAACTCCGAAGTTAAGCGTGATTCGGCGAGAGTAGTACTAGGATTGGTGACCTCCTAGAAAATCCTCATGTTGCACCTCTCTTTTTGTACGTTTTCCAGTCCGTATTGGATAAAAACTGATTAATTAGTGTGCTACAGAAAGCATACAGGATTTGAGCACACAAAACTTGGCAGCTGCGATCATACCAGCACTAATCCATCGGATCCCATCAGAACTTTGTAGTTAAGCGTGCTTGGGCGAGAGTAGAACAAGGATGGGTGACCTCCTGGGAAGTCCTTGTGTTGCACCTCTCTTTTTGTAAGTTTTCCAGTCCGTATTGGATAAAATATGATTAATTAGTGTGCTACAGAAAGCATACAGGATTTGAGCACGCTAAACTTGACAAGTGCGATCATACCAGCACTAATGCAACGGATCCCATCAGAACTCCGAAGTTAAGGGTGCTTGGGCGAGAGTCGTACTAGAATGGGTGACCTCCTGGGAAGTCCTCGTGTTGCACCTCTCTTTTTGTAACTTTTCCAGTCCGTTTTGGATAAAAACTGATTAAATAGCGCGCTGCAGAAAGCATATAGGATTTGAGAACGCAAAACATGACAGGTGCGATCATACTAGCACTGATGCACCGGATTCCAACAAAACTCCGTAGTTACGCAGGGTAGGGCGATAGTAGTTCTAGGATGGGTGACCTCCTGGGTAGTCCTTGTGTTGCACCTCTATTTTTTTAAGTTTTCCAGTCCGTTTTGTATAAAAACTTATTAATTAGCGTGCCACAGAAAGCATACAGGATTTGAGCACGCAAATCATGACAGGTGCGATCATACCAGCACTAATGCACCGGATTTCATCAGAACTTTGTAGTTAAGCGTGGTTGGGCGAGAGTAGTACTAGGATGGGTGACCTCCTGGGATGTCCCCGTGTTGCACCTCTATTTTTGTATGTTTTCCAGTCCGTTTTGGATAAAAACTTATTAATTAGCGTGCTACAGAAAGCATACAGGATTTGAGCACGCAAATCATGACAGGTGCGATCATACCATCACTAATGCACCGGATTCCATCAGAACTCCGTAGTTAAGCCTGCTTGGGCGAGAATAGTACTAGGATTGGTGACCTCCTGGGAAGTCCTCGTGTTGCACCTCTCTTTTTGTATGTTTTCCAGTCCGTTTTGGATAAAAAGTGATTAATTAGAGCGCTACAGAAGGCATAGAGGTTTTGAGCACGCAAAACATGACATGTGCGATCATAGCACTAATGCATCGGATCCCATCCGAACTCCGCAGTTAAGCGTGCTTCAGCGAGAGTAGTACTAGGATTGGTGACCTCCTAGAAAGTCCTCGTGTTGCACCTCTCTTTTTGTAAGTTTTCCAGTCCGAATTGGATAAAAACTCATTAATTAGTGTGCTACAGAAGGCATACAGGATTTGAGCACGCAAAACATGACAGGTGCGATCATACTTGCACTAATGCATTGGATCCCATCAGAACTCCGTAGTTAAGCATGCCTGGGCGAGAGTAGTAATCGGATGAGTGACCTGTTTGGAAGTCCTCCTGTTGCATCATACCAGTACTAATGCATCGGATCCCATTAGAACTCCGCAGTTTAGCGTGCTTCGGCGAGAGTAGTACTAGGATTGGTGACCTCTTAGAAAGTCCTCGTGTTGCACCTCTCTTTTTGTAAGTTTTCCTGTCCGTATTGCATAAAAACTGATTAATTAGTGTGCTACAGAAAGCGTACAGGATTTGAGCACACAAAAAATGACAGGTGCGATCATACCAGCACTAATGCACCGGATCCCATCAGAACTCCGTAGTTAAGCGCGCTTGGGGGAGAGTAGAACTTTGATGGGTGACCTCCTGGGAAGTCCTTGTGTTGCACCTCTCTTTTTCTAAGTTTGTTTTGGATAAAAAGTGATCAATTAGCGCGCTACAGAAGGCATAGAGGTTTTGAGCACGCAAAACATGACATGTGCGATCATACCAGCACTAATGCATCGGATCCCATCAGAACTCCGCAGTTAAGCGTGGTTCGGCGAGAGTAGTACTAGGATTGGTGACCTCCTAGAAAGTCCTTGTGTTGCACCTCTCTTTTTGAGCACGCAAAACATGACAGGTGCGATCATACGAGTACTAATGCATCGGATCCCATCGGAACTCCGAAGTTAAGCGTGCTTGGGCGAGAGGAGTACTAGGTTGGGTGACCTCCTGGGAAGTCCTCGTGTTGCACCTCTTTTTTTTTATGTTTTCCAGTCCGTTTTGGATAAAAACTTATTAATTAGCGTGCTACAGAAGGCATACAGGATTTGAGCACGCAAATCATGACAGGTGCGATCATACCAGCACTAATGCACCGGATTCCATCAGAACTCCGTAGTTAAGCGTGGTAGGGCGAGAATAGTACTAGGATGGGTGACCTCGTGGGAAGTCCTCGTGTTGCACCTCTCTTTTTGTATGTTTTCCAGTCCGTTTTGGATAAAAAGTGATTAATTAGCGCGCTACAGAAGGCATAGAGCTTTTGAGCACGCAAAACATGACATGTGCGATCATACCAGCACTAATGCATCGGATCCCATCAGAACTCCGCAGTTAAGCGTGCTTCGGCGAGAGTAGTACTAGGATTGGTGACCTCCGAGAAAATCCTCGTGTTGCAGCTCTCTTTTTGTAAGTTTTCCAGTCCGTATTGGATAAAAACTGATTAATTAGTGTGCTACAGAAAGCATACAGGATTTGAGCACACAAAACATGACAGGTGCGATCTTATTAGCACTAATGCACCGGATCTCATCAGAACTCTGTTGTGAAGTGTGCTTGGGCGAGAGTAGTACTAGGATGGGTGACCTCCTGGGAAGTCCTCGTGTTGCACCTCTCTTTTTGTAAGTTTTCCAGCCCGTTTTGGATTAAAAGTGATTAATTAGCGCGCTATAGAAAGCATATAGGTTTTGAGCACGCAAAACATGACAGGTGCGATCATACCAGCACTAATGCACTCCGCAGTTAAGCGTGCTTCGGCAAGAGTAGGACTAGGATGGGTGACCTCCTGGGAAGTCCTCGTGTTGCACCTCTCTTTTTGTAAGTTTTCCAGTCCGTATTGGATAAAAACTGATTAATTAGTGTGCTACAGACAGCATACAGGATTTGAGCACGCAAAATGTGACAGGTTTGATCATACCAGCAGTAATGCAACGGATCCCATCAGAACTCCGAAGTTAAGCGTGCTTGGGTGAGAGTAGTACTAGGATGGGTGACCTCATGGGAAGTCCTCGTGTTGCACTTCTCTTTTTGTAACTTTTCCAGTTCGTTTTGGATAAAAACTGATTAAATAGCGCGCTACAGAAAGCATATAGGATTTGAGCACGCAAAACATGACAGGTGCGATCATACCAGCACTAATGCAACAGATCCAATAAAAACACCGTAGTCAAGCGTGGTAGGGCGAGAGTATTACCAGGATGGGTGACCTCCCGGGAAGTCCTCGTGTTGCACCTCAATTTTTGTAAGTTTTTAAGCCCGTTTTGGATAAAAAGTGATTAATTAGCGCGCTACAGAAGGCATAGAGGTTTTGAGCACGGAAAACATGACATGTGCGAACAACCAGCAGAAATGCATCGGCTCCCATAAGAACTCCGCAGTTAAGCGTGATTCGGCGAGAGTAGTACTAGGATTGGTAACCTCCTAGAAAATCCTCGCGTTGCACCTCTCTTATTTTAAGTTTTCCAGTCCGTATTGGATAAAAACTGATTAATTAGTGTAATACAGAAAACATACAGGATTTCAGCTCGCAAAACGTGATAGGTGCGATCATACTAGCACTAATGCACTAGATTCCATCAGAACTTTGAAGTTAAGCGTTCTTGGGCGAGAGTAGTACTAGGATGGGTGACCTCCTGGGAAGTCTTCGTGTTCCACCTCTCTTTTTGTAACTTTTCCAGTCCGTTTTGGATAAAAACTGATTAATTAGCGCGCTACAGAAAGCATACAGGATTTGAGCATGCAAATCATGACAGGTGCGATCAAACTAGCACTAATGCACCGGATCCCATCAAAACTCCGTAATTAAGCGTGGTAGGGCGAGAGTAGTACTAGGATGGGTGACATCTGGGAAGTCCTCGTGTTGCACTTCTCTTTTTGTAAGTTTTCCAGTCCGGTTTGAATAAAAAGTGATTAATTAGCGCGCTACAGAAAGCATACAGGATTTGAGCACGCAAATCATGACAGGTGCGATCATACCAGCACTAATGCACCGGATTCCATTAGAACTCCGTAGTTAAGCGTTGTTGGGCGAGAGTAGTACTAGGATGGGTGACCTCCTGGGAAGTCATCGTGTTGCACCTGTCTTAATGCATCGGATCCCATCAGAACTCCGCAGTTATGCGTGTTTCGGCGAGAGTAGTACTAGGATTGGTGACCTCCTAGAAAGTCCTCGTGTTGCACCTCTATTTTTGTAAGTTTTCCAGTCCGTATTGGATAAAAACTAATTAAATAGTGTGCTACAAAAAGCATACAAGATTTGAGAACTCAAAACATGACAGGTGCGATCATACCAGCACTAATGCACCGGATCACATCAGAACTCCGTAGATAACCGTGCTTGGGCGAGAGTAGTACTCGGATGGGTGACCTCCTGGGAAGTCCTCGTGTTGCACCTCTCTTTTTGTAAGTTTTCCAGTCCGTTTTGGATAAAAAGTGATTAATTAGCGCGCTACAGAAGGCATAGAGGTTTTGAGCACGCAAAACATGACATGTGCGATCATACCAGCACTAATTCATCGGATCCCATCAGAACTCCGCAGTTAACGTGCTTCGGCGAGAGTAGTACTAGGATTGGTGACCTCCTAGAAAGTCCTCGTGTTGCACCTCTCTTTTTGTAAGTTTTCCAGCCCGATTTGGATAAAAAGTGATTAATTAGTGCACATCAGAGTGCATAGAGGTTTTGATCACGCAAAACATGACAGGTGCGATCATACCAGCACTAATGCACCGGATCCCATCAGAACTTCTGATTAAGTGTGCTTGGGCGAGAGTAGTACTAGGAGGCGTCACCTCCTGCGAAGTCCTCGTGTTGCACCTCCCTTTTTGTAAGTTTTCCAGTCCGTTTTGCATTAAAAGTGATTAATTAGCGCGCTATAGAAAGCATATAGGTTTTGAGCACGCAAAACATGACAGGTGCGATCATACCAGCACTAATGCACTCCGTAGTTAAGCGTGCTTGGGCAAGAGTAGTAGTAGGATGGGTGACCTCCTGGGAACTCCTCGTGTTGCACCTCTCTTTTTGTAACTTTTCCAGTCCGTTTTGGATAAAAACTGATTAAATAGCGTGCTACAGAAAGCATACAGGATTTGAGCACGCAAAACATGACTGGTGCGATCATACCAGAACTAATGCACCGGATCCCGTCAAAACTCCGTAATTAAGCGTGGTAGGGCGAGAGTAGTACTAGGATGGGTGACATCTGGGAAGTCCTCGTGTTGCACTTCTCTTTTTGTAAGTTTTCCAGTCCGGTTTGAATAAAAAGTGATTAATTAGCGCGCTACAGAAAGCATACAGGATTTGAGCACGCAAATCATGACAGGTGCGATCATACCAGCACTAATGCACCGGATTCCATTAGAACTCCGTAGTTAAGCGTTGTTGGGCGAGAGTAGTACTAGGATGGGTGACCTCCTGGGAAGTCATCGTGTTGCACCTGTCTTAATGCATCGGATCCCATCAGAACTCCGCAGTTATGCGTGTTTCGGCGAGAGTAGTACTAGGATTGGTGACCTCCTAGAAAGTCCTCGTGTTGCACCTCTATTTTTGTAAGTTTTCCAGTCCGTATTGGATAAAAACTAATTAAATAGTGTGCTACAAAAAGCATACAAGATTTGAGAACTCAAAACATGACAGGTGCGATCATACCAGCACTAATGCACCGGATCACATCAGAACTCCGTAGATAACCGTGCTTGGGCGAGAGTAGTACTCGGATGGGTGACCTCCTGGGAAGTCCTCGTGTTGCACCTCTCTTTTTGTAAGTTTTCCAGTCCGTTTTGGATAAAAAGTGATTAATTAGCGCGCTACAGAAGGCATAGAGGTTTTGAGCACGCAAAACATGACATGTGCGATCATACCAGCACTAATTCATCGGATCCCATCAGAACTCCGCAGTTAACGTGCTTCGGCGAGAGTAGTACTAGGATTGGTGACCTCCTAGAAAGTCCTCGTGTTGCACCTCTCTTTTTGTAAGTTTTCCAGCCCGATTTGGATAAAAAGTGATTAATTAGTGCACATCAGAGTGCATAGAGGTTTTGATCACGCAAAACATGACAGGTGCGATCATACCAGCACTAATGCACCGGATCCCATCAGAACTTCTGATTAAGTGTGCTTGGGCGAGAGTAGTACTAGGAGGCGTCACCTCCTGCGAAGTCCTCGTGTTGCACCTCCCTTTTTGTAAGTTTTCCAGTCCGTTTTGCATTAAAAGTGATTAATTAGCGCGCTATAGAAAGCATATAGGTTTTGAGCACGCAAAACATGACAGGTGCGATCATACCAGCACTAATGCACTCCGTAGTTAAGCGTGCTTGGGCAAGAGTAGTAGTAGGATGGGTGACCTCCTGGGAACTCCTCGTGTTGCACCTCTCTTTTTGTAACTTTTCCAGTCCGTTTTGGATAAAAACTGATTAAATAGCGTGCTACAGAAAGCATACAGGATTTGAGCACGCAAAACATGACTGGTGCGATCATACCAGAACTAATGCACCGGATCCCGTCAAAACTCCGTAATTAAGCGTGGTAGGGCGAGAGTAGTACTAGGATGGGTGACCTCCTGGGAAGTCCTCGTGTTGCACCTCTCTTTTTGTAAGTTTTCCAGCCCGTTTTGGATAAAAAGTGATTAATTAGCGTGCTACAGAAGGCATAGAGGTTTTGAGCACGCAAAACATGACATGTGCGATCAACCAGCACTAATGCATCGCATCCCATCAGAACTCCGCAGATAAGCGTGATTCAGCGAGAGTAGTACTAGGATTGGTGACCTCCTAGAAAGTCCTCGTGTTGCACCTCTCTTTTTGTAAGTTTTCCAGTCCGTATTGGATAAAACTGATTAATTAGTGTGCTACAGAAAGCATACCGGATTTGAGCACGCAAAACGTGACAGGTGCGATCATACCAGCACTAATGCACCAGATCCCATCAGAACTCTGAAGTTAAGCGTGCTTGGGCGAGAGTAGTACTATTATGGGTGACCTCCTGGGCAGTCCTCATGTTGCACCTCTCTTTTTGTAACTTTTCCAGTCCGTTTTGGATAAAAACTGATTAAATAGCGCGCTACAGAAACCATATAGGTTTTGAGAACGGAAAACATGACAGGTGCGATCATTACTTATTAATTAGCGCGCTACAGAAAGGATACAGGATTTGAGCACGCAAATCATGACAGGTGCGATCATACCAGCACTAATGCACCAGATTCCATTAGAACTCCGTAGTTAAGCGTGGTTGGGCGAGAGTACTACTAGGATGGGTGACCTCCTGGGAAGTCCTCGTGTTGCAACTCTCTTTTCGTAAGTTTTCCAGTCCGTTTTGGATAAAAAGTGATTAATTAGCGCGCTACAGAAGGCATAGAGGTTTTGAGCACGCAAAACATGACATGTGCGATCATACCAGCACTAATGCATCGGATCCCATCAGAACTCCGCAGTTAAGCGTGCTTTGGCGAGAGTAGCACTAGGATTGGTGACCTCCTAGAAAGTCCTCGTGTTGCACCTCTCTTTTTGTAAGTTTTCCAGTCCGTTTAGAATAAAAAGTGATTAATTAGCGCGCTATAGAAGGCATAGAGGTTTTGAGCACGCAAAACATGACATGTGCGATCATGGACCTCCTAGAAAGTCCTCGTATTGCACCTCTCTTTTTGTAAGTTTTCCAGCCCGGTTTGGATAAAAAGTGATTAATTAGCGCACATCAGAAGGCATAGAGGTTTTGTTCACGCAAAACATGACAGGTGCGATCATACCAGCACTAATGCACCGTATCCCATCAGAACTTAGTAGTTAAGTTTGCTTGATCAAGAGTAGTACTCGGATGGGTGACCTCCTGGGAAGTCCTCGTGTTGCACCTCTCTTTTTGTACCAGCATTAATGCACTCCATAGTTAAGCGTGCATGGGCAAGAGTAGTACTAGGATGGGTGACCTCCTGGGAACTCCTCGTGTTGCACCTCTATTTTTGTAACTATTCCTGTTCGTTTTGGATAAAAACTTATTAAATAGCGGGCTACAGAAAGCATATAGGATTTGAGAACGCAAAACATGACAGGTGCGATCATACTAGCACTGATGCACCGGATTCCATCAAAACTCCGTAGTTAAGCAGGGTAGGGCGATAGTAATACTAGGATGGGTGACCTCCTGGGAAGTCCTTCTGTTGCACCTCTATTTTTTAGGTTTTCAACTCCGTTTTGTATAAAAACTTATTAATTAGCGTGCTACAGAAAGCATACAGGATTTGAGCACGCAAATCATGACAGTTGCGATCATACCAGCACTAATGCACCGGATTCCATCGCGCTACAGAAGGCATAGAGGTTTTGAGCACGCAAAACATGACATGTGCGATCATACCAGCACTAATGCATCGGATCCCATCAGAACTCCGCAGTTAAGCGTGCTTCGGCGAGAGTAGTTCTAGGATTGGTGACCTCCTAGAAAGTCCTCGTGTTGCACCTCTCTTTTTGTAAGTTTTCTAGTCCGTATTGGATAAAAACTGATTAATTAGTGTGCTACAGAAAGCATACAGGAGTTGAGCAGACAAAACATGACAGGTGTGATCATACCAGCACTAATGCACGGATCCCATCAGAACTCCGTAGTTAAGCGTGCTTGGGCGAGAGTAGTACTAGGATGGGTGACCTCCTGGGATGTCCTCGTGTTGCACCTCTCTTTTTGTAAGTTTTCCAGTCCGTTTTTGATAAAAAGTGATTAATTAGCGCGCTACAGAAGGCATAGCGGTTTTGAGCACGCAAAACATGACATGTGCGATCATACCAGCACTAATGCATCGGATCCCATCAGAACTCCGCAGTTAAGCATGCTTCGGCGAGAGTAGTACTAGGATTGGTGACCTCCTAGAAAGTCCTCGTGTTGCACCTCTCTTTTTGTAAGTTTTCCAGCCCGGTTTTGATAAAAAGTGATTAATTAGCACACATCAGAAGGCATAGAGGTTTTGAGCACGCAAAACATGACAGGTGCGACCATAACAGCACTAATGCACTGGATCCCCTCAGAACTTCGTAGTTAAGTGTGCTTGGGCGAGAGTAGTACTAGGATGGGTGACCTCCTGAGAAGTCCTCGTGTTGCATCTCTCTTTATTTAAGTTTTCCAGTCCGTTTTGGATTAAAAGTGATTAATTAGCGTGCTATAGAAAGCATATAGGTTTTGAGCACGCAATACATGACAGGCGCGATCATACCTGCACTAATGCACTCCGCAGTTAAGCGTGCTTTGGCAAGAGTAGTACTAGGATGGGTGACCTCCTGGGGACTCCTCGTGTTGCACCTCTCTTTTTGTAAGTTTTCCAGTCCGTTTTGGATAAAAAGTGATTAATTAGCGCGCTACAGAAGGCATAGAGGTTTTGAGCACGCAAAACATGACATGTGCGATCATACCAGCACTAATGCATCGGATCCCATCAGAACTCCGCAGTTAAGTGTGCTTCGGCGAGAGTAGTACTAGGATTGGTGACCTCCTAGAAAGTCCTCGTGTTGCACCTCTCATTTTGTAAGTTTTCCAGCCCGGTTTGGATAAAAAGTGATTAATTAGTGCACATCAGAAGGCATAGAGGTTATGAGCATGCAAAACATGACAGGTGCGATCATACCAGCACTAATGCACTGGATCCCATCTGAACTCCGAAGTTAAGTGCGCTTGGGCAAGAGTAGTACTAAGATGGGTGACCTCCTGGGAAGTCCTCGTGTTGCACCTCTCTTTTTGTAAGTTTTCCAGCCCGTTTTGGATAAAAACTGATTAATTAGCGCGCTAGAGAAGGCATACAGGTTTTGAGCACGCAAAACATGACATGTGCGATCATACCAGCACTAATGCATCGCATCCCATCAGAACTCCGCAGTTAAGCGTGATTCGGCGAGAGTAGTACTAGGATTGGTGACCTCCTAGAAAATCCTCGTGTTGCACCTCTCTTTTTGTAAGTTTTTCAGTCCGTATTGGATAAAAACTGATTAATTAGTGTGCTACAGAAAGCATACTGGATTTGAGCACACAGAACGTGACAGCCGCTATCATACCAGCACTAACGCACCGTATCCAATCAGAACTCTGAAGTTAAGCGTGCTTGGGTGAGAGTAGCACTAGGATGGGTGACCTCTTGGGAAGTCCTCGTGTTGCACCTCTCTTTTTGTAAGTTTTCCAGCCCGTTTTGGATAAAAACAGATTAATTAGCGCGCTACAGAAGGCATACAGGTTTTGAGCACGCAAAACATGACATATGCGATCATACCAGCACTAATGCATCGCATCCCATCAGAACTCCGCAGTTAAGCGTGATTCGGCGAGAGTAGTACTTGGATTGGTGACCTCCTAGAAAATCCTCGCGTTGCACCTCTCTTATTTTAAGTTTTCCAGTCCGTATTGGATAAAAACTGATTAATTAGTGTGCTACAGAAAGCATACAGGATTTGAGCACACAAAACCTGACAGGTGCGATCATACCAGCACTAATGCACCGGATCCCATCAGAACTCCGAAGTAAAGCGTGCTTGGGCGAGAGTAGTACTAGGATGGGTGACCTCCTGGGAAGTCCTCGTGTTGCACCTCTCTTTTTGTAACTTTTCCAGTCTGTTTTGGATAAAAACAGATTAAATAGCGCGCTTCAGAAAGCATATAGGATTTGAGAACGCAAAACATGACAGGTGCGATCATACTAGCACTGATGCACCGGATTCCATCAAAACTCCGTAGTTAAGCAGGGTAGGGCGATAGTAGTACTAGGATGGGTGACCTCCTGGGATGTCCTTGTGTTGCACCTCTATTTTTTTAAGTTTTCCAGTCCGTTTTGGATAAAAACGTATTAATTAGCGCGCTACAGAAAGCATACAGGATTTGAGCACGCAAATCATACCAGGTGCGATCATACCAGCACTAATGCACCGGATTCCATTAGAACTCCGTAGTTAAGCGTAGTAGGGCGAGAGTAGTACTAGGATGGGTGTCCTCCTGGGAAGTCCTCGTGTTGCACCTCTCTTTTTGTAAGTTTTCCAGCCCGTTTTGGATAAAAACTGATTAATTAGCGCGATACAGAAGGCATACAGGTTTTGAGCACGCAAAACATGACATGTGCGATCATACCAGCACTAATGCATCGAATCCCATCAGAACTCCGCAGTTAAGCGTGATTCGGCGAGAGTAGTACTAGGATTGGTGACCTCCTAGAAAATCCTCGTGTTGCACCTCTCTTTTTGTATGTTTTCCAGTCCGTATTGGATAAAAACTGATTAATTAGTGTGCTACTGAAAACATACAGGATTTGAGCAAACAAAACGTGATAGGTGCGATCATACCAGCACTAATGCACCGAATCCCATCAAAACTCCGAAGATAAGCGTGCTTGGGCGAGAGTAGTACTAGGATGGGTGACCTCCTGGGAACTCCTCGTGTTGCACCTCTCTTTTTGTAACTTTTCCAGTCCGTTTTAGATAAAAACTGATTAAATAGCGCGCTACAGAAAGCATATAGGATTTCAGAACGCAAAACATGACAGGTGCGATCATACTAGCACTGATGCACCGGATTCCATCAAAACTCCGTAGTTAAGCAGGGTAGGGCGATAGTAGTACTAGGATGGGTGACCTCCTGGGAAGTCCTTGTGTTGCACCTCTCTTTTTGTAAGTTTTCCAGCCCGTTTTGGATAAAAACTGATTAATTTGCGCACTACAGAATGCATACAGGTTTTGAGCACGCAAAACATGACATGTGCGATCATACCAGCACTAATGCATCGCATCCCATCAGAAGTCCGCAGTTAAGCGTGATTCGGCGAGAGTAGTACTAGGATTGGTGACCTCCTAGAAAATCCTCGTGTTGCACCTCTCTTTTTGTAAGTTTTTCAGTCCATATTGGATAAAAACTGATTAATTAGTGTGCTACAGAAAGCATACAGGATTTGAGCACACAGAACATGAAAGCAGCTATCATACCAGCACTAATGCACCGTATCCCATCAGAACTCTGAAGTTAAGCGTGCTTGGGTGAGAGTAGCACTAGGATGGGTGACCTCTTGGGAAGCCCTCGTGTTGCACCTCTCTTTTTGTAAGTTTTCCAGCCCGTTTTGGATAAAAACTGATTAATTAGCGCGCTACAGAAGGCATACAGGTTTTGAGCACGCAAAACATGACATATGCGATCATACCAGCACTAATGCATCGCATCCCATCAGAACTCCGCAGTTAAGCGTGATTCGGGGAGAGTAGCACTAGGATTGGTGACCTCCGAGAAAATCCTCGCGTTGCACCTCTCTTATTTTAAGTTTTCCAGTCCGTATTGGAGAAAAACTGATTAATTCGTGTGCTACAGAAAGCATACAGGATTTGAGCACACAAAACCTGACAGGTGCGATCATACAAGTACTAATGCACCGGATCCCATCAGAACTCCGAAGTAAAGCGTGCTTGGGCGAGAGTAGTACTAGGATGGGTGACCTCCTGGGAAGTCCTCGTGTTGTACCTCTCTTTTTGTAACTTTTCGAGTCCGTTTTGGATAAAAACAGATTAATTAGCGCGCTACAAAAAGCATACAGGATTTGAGCACGCAAATCATACCAGGTGCGATCATACCAGCACTAGTGCACTGGATCCTATCAAAACTCCGTAGTTAAGCGTGGTAGGGCGAGAGTAGTACTAGGATGGGTGACCTCCTTCGAAGTCCTCGTGTTGCACCTCTCTCTTTGAAAGTTTTCCAGCCCGTTTTGGATAAAAAGAGAATAATTAGCACGCTACAGAAGGCATAGAGGTTTTGAGCACGCAAAACATGACATGTGCGATCAACCAGCACTAATGCATCGGCTCCCATCAGAACTCCGCAGTTAAGCGTGATTCGGCGAGAGTAGTACTAGGATTGGTGACCTCCTAGAAAGTCCTCGTGTTGCACCTCTCTTTTTGTAAGTTTTCCAGTCCGTATTGGATAAAAACTGATTAATTAGTGTGCTACAGAAAGCATACAGAATTTGAGCACACAAAACGTGACAGGTGCGATCATACCAGCACTAATGTACCGGATCCCATCAGAACTCCGACGCTAAGCGTGCTTGGGCGAGAGTAGTACTAGGATGGGTGACCTCCTGGGAAGTCCTTGTGTTGCACCTCTCTTTTTGTAACTTTTCCAGTCCGTTTTGGATAAAAACTGATTAAATAGCGGGCTACAGAAAGCATATAGGATTTGAGAACGCAAAACATGACAGGTGCGATCATACTTGCATTGATGCACCGGATTCCATCAAAACTCCGTAGTTAAGCAGGGTAGGGCGATAGTAGTACTAGGATGGGTGACCTCCTGGGAAGTCCTTGTGTTGCACCTCTATTTTTTTAAGTTTTCCAGTCCGTTTTGGATAAAAAGTGATTAATTAGCGCGCTACAGAAGGCATAGAGGTTTTGAGCACGCATAACATGACAAATGCGATCAAACCAGCACTAATGCATCGGATCCCATCAGAACTCCGTAGTTAAGCGTGCTTCGGCGAGAGTAGTACTAGGATTGGTGACCTCCTAGAAACTCCTCGTGTTGCACCTCTCTTTTTGTAAGTTTTCCAGTCCGTATTGGATTAAAACTAATTAATTAGTGTGCTACAGAAAGCATACAGGATTTGAGCACTCAAAACATGACAGGTGCGATCATACTAGCACTAATGCACCGGATCCCATCAGAACTCCGTAGTTAAGCGTGGCTGGGCGAGAGTAATACTCGGATGGGTGACCTCCTAGGAAGTACAATGTTGCACCTCTCTTTTTGTAAGTTTTCCACTCCGTTTTGGATAAAAAGTGATTAATTAGCGCGCTACAGAAGGCATAGAGGTTTTGAGCACGCAAAACATGACATGTGCGATCATACCAGCACTAATGCATCGGATCCCATCAGAACTCCGCCGTTAAGCGTGCTTCGGCGAGAGTAGTACTAGGATTGGTGACCTCCTAGAAAGTCCTCGTGTTGCACTCTCTTTTTGTAAGTTTTCCAGCCCGGTTTGGATAAAAAGTGGTTAATTAGCGCACATCAGAAGGCATAGAGGATTTGAGCACGCAAAACATGACAGGTGCGATCATACCAGCACTAATACACCGGATGCCATCAGAACATTGTAGTTAAGTGTGCTTGGTCGAGAGTAGTACTAGGATGGGTGACCTCCTGGGAAGTCCTCGTGTTGCACCTCTCTTTTTGTAAGTTTTAGCATATAGGTTTTGCGCACGCGAAACATGACAGGTGCGATCATACCAGCACTAATGAACTCCGCAGTTAAGCGTGCTTATGCAAGAGTAGTACTAGGATGGGTGTCCTCCTGGGAAGTCCTCGTGTTGCACCTCTCTTTTTGTAAGTTTTCCAGCCCGTTTTGGATAAAAAGTGATTAATAAGCGCGCTACAGAAGGCATAGAGGTTTTGAGCACGCAAAACATGACATCTGCGATCATACCAGCACTAATGCATTGCATCCCATCAGAACTCCGCAGTTAAGCGTGATTCGGCGAGAGTAGTACTAGGATTGGTGACCTCCTAGAAAATCCTCATATTGCACCTCTGTTTTTGTAAGTTTTCCAGTCCGTATTGGATAAAAACTGATTAATTACTGTGCTACAGAAAGCATATAGGATTTGAGCACACAAAACGTGACAGGTGCGATCATACCAGCACTAATGCACCGGATCCCATCAGAACTCCGAAGTTAAGCGTGCTTGGGCGAGAGTAGTACTAGGATGGTTGACCTCCTGGGAAGTCCTCGTGTTGCACCTTTCTTTTTGTAACTTTTCCAGTCCGTTTTGGATAAAAACTGATTAAATAGCGCGCTACAGAAAGCATATAGGATTTGAGAAGGCAAAACATGACGGGTGCGATCATAGTAGCACTGATGCACCGGATTCCATCAAAACTCCGTAGTTAAGCAGGGTAGGGCGATAGTAGTACTAGGATGGGTGACCTCCTGGGAATTCCTTGTGTTACATCTCTATTTTTTTAATTTTTCCAGTCTGTTTTGTATAAAAACTTATTAATTAGCGTGCTACCGAAAGCATACAGGATTTGAGCACGCAAATCATGATAGGTGTGATCATACCAGCACTAATGCACCGGATTCCATCAGAACTCCGTAGTTAAGCGTGGTTGGGCGAGAATAGTAGTAGGATGGGTGACCTCCTGGGAATTCCCCGTGTTGCACCTCTCTTTTTGTATGTTTTCCAGTCCGTTTTGGATAAAAACTTTTTAATTAGCGTGCTATAGAAAGCATATAGGATTTGAGCACGCAAATCATAACAGGTGCGATCATGCCACCACTAACGCACCGGATTCCATCAGAACTCCGTAGTTAAGCATTGTTGGGCGAGAGTAGTACTAGGATAGGTGACCTCCTGGGAAGTCCTCGTGTTGCACCTCTCTTTTTGTATGTTTTCCATTCCGTTTTGGATAAAATGTGATTAATTAGCGTGCTACAGAAGGCATAGAGGTTTTGAGCACGCAAAACATGACATGTGCGATCATACCAGCACTAATGCCTCGGATCCCATCAGCACTCCGCAGTTAGGCATGCTTCGGCGAGAGTAGTACTAGGATTGGTGACCTCTTAGAAAGTACTCGTGTTGCACCTCTCTTTTTGTATGTTTTCCAGCCCGGTTTGGATAGAAAGTGATTAATTAGCGCACATCAGAAGGCATAGAGGTTTTGAGCACGCAAAACATGACAGGTGCGATCATACCAACACTAATACACCGGATCCCATCAGAACTTCGTAGTAAAGTGTGCTTGGGCGAGAGTAGTACTAGGATGGGTGACCTCCTGGGAAGTCCTCGTGTTTTACCTCTCTTTTTGTAAGTTTTCCAGTCCGTATTGGATAAAAACTAATTAATTAGTGTGCTACAGAAAGCATACTTGCACCTCTCTTTTTGTAAGTTTTCCAGCCTGTTTTGGATAAAAAGTGATTAATTAGCGCGCTACAGAAGGCATAGAGGTTTTGTGCACGCAAAACATGACATGTGCGATCATACCAGCACTAATGCATTGCGTCCCATCAGAATTCTGCAGTTAAGCGTGATTCGGCGAGAGTAGTACTAGGATTGGTGACCACCTAGAAAATCCTCATGTTGCACCTCTCTTTTTATAAGTTTTCCAGTCCGTATTGGATAAAAACTGATTAATTAGTGTGCTACAGAAAGCATACAGGATTTGAGCACAGAAAACCTGACAGGTGCGATCATACCAGCACTAATGCACCGGATCCCATCAGAACTCCGAAATTAAGCGTGCTTGGGCGAGAGTAGTACTAGGATGGGTGACCTTTAATTAGCGTGCTACAGAAAGCATACAGGATTTGAGCATGCAAATCATGACAGCTGTGATCATACCAGCACTAATGCACCGGATTCCATCAGAACTCCGTAGTTAAGTGTGGTTGGGCGAGAATAGTACTAGGATGGGTGACCTCCTGGGAAGTCCTCTTGTTGCACCTCTCTTTTTGTATGTTTTCCAGTCCGTTTTGGATAAAAAGTGATTAATTAGCGCGCTACAGAAGGCATAGAGGTTTTGAGCACGCAAAACATGACATGTGCGACCATACCAGCACTAATGCATCGGATCCCATCAGAACTCCGCAGTTAAGCGTTCTTCGGCGAGAGTAGTAATAGGATTGGTGACCTCTTAGAAAGTCCTCGTGATGCACCTCTCTTTTTGTAACTTTTCCAGTCCGTATTGGATAAAAACTGATTAATTAGTGTGCTACTAAAAGCATACAGGATTTGAGCACACAAAACATGACAGGTGCGGTCTTACCAGCACTAATGCACCGGCTCTCGTCAGAACTCCGTAGTGAAGCGTGCTTAGGCGAGGGTAGTATTGGGATGGGTGACCTCCTGGGAAGTCCTTGTTTTGCACCTCTCTTTTTGTAAGTTTTCCAGTCCGTTTTGGATAAAAAGTGATTAATTAGCGCACTACAGAAGGCATAGAGGTTTTGAGCACGCAAAACATGACATGTGCGATCATACCAGCACTAATGCATCGGATCCCATTAGAACTCCGCAGTTAAGCGTGCTTCGGCGAGAGTAGTACTAGGATTGGTGACCTCCAAGAAAGTCCTTGTGTTGCACCTCTCTTTTTTTAAGTTTTCCAGTCCGTATTGGATAAAAATTAATTAATTAGTGTGCTACATAAAGTATACAGGATTTGAGCACGCAAAGCATGACAGGTGCGATCATACTAGCACTAATGCACTGGATCCCATCAGAACTCCGTAGTTAAGCGTGGCTGGGCGAGAGTAGTACTCGGATGGGTGACCTCCTGGGAAGTCCTCGTGTTGCACCTCTCTTTTTGTAAGTTTTCCAGTCCGTTTTGGATAAAAAGTGATTAATTAGCGCGCTACAAAAGGCATAGAGATTGCATCGGATCCCATCAGAATTCCGCAGTTAAGCGTGCTTCAGCGAGAGTAGTACTAGGATTGGTGACCTCTTAGAAAGTCCTCGTGTTGCACGTCTCTTTTTGTAAGTTATCCAGCCCGGTTTGGATAAAAAGTGATTAATTAGCCCACATCAGAAGGCATAGAGGATTTGAGCACGCAAAACATGACTGGTGCGATCATACCAGCACTAATGCATCAGATGCCATCAGAGTTTTCCAGCCCGTTTTGGATTAAAAGTGATTAATTAGCGCGCTATAGAAAACATATAGGTTTTGAGCACGCAAAACATGACAGGTGCGATCATACCAGCACTAATGCACTTCGCAGTTAAGCGTGCTTGGGCAAGAGTAGGACTAGGATGGGTGACCTCCTGGGAAGTCCTCGTGTTGCACCTCTCTTTTTGTAAGTTTTCCAGTCCGTTTTGGATAAAAAGTGATTAATTAGCGCGCTACAAAAGGCATAGAGGTTTTGAGCACGCAAAACATGACATGTGCGATCATACCAGCACTAATGCATCGGATCCCATCAGAACTCCGCAGTTAAGCATGCTTCGGCGAGAGTAGTACTAGGATTGGTGACCTCCTAGAAAGTCCTCGTGTTGCACCTCTCCTTTTGTAAGTTTTCCAGTCCGTATTGGATAAAAACTAATTAATTAGTGTGCTACACAAAGCATACAGGATTTGAGCACGCAAAACATGACAGGTGATATCATACTAGCACTAATGCACCGGATCCCATCAGAACTCCGTAGTTAAGCGTGGCTGGGCGAGAGTAGTACTCGCATGGGTGACCTCCTAGGAAGTCCTCGTGTTGCACCTCTCTTTTTGTAACTTTTCCAGTTCGTTTTGGATAAAAACTGATTAATTAGTGTGCTACAGAAAGCATACAGGATTTGAGCACACAAAACGTGACAGGTGTGATCATACTTGTACTAATGCACCGGATCCCATTGAAACTCCGAAGTTAAGCGTGCTTGGTTGAGAGTAGTACTATGATGGGTGACCTCCTGGGAAGTCCTTGTGTTGCACCTCTATTTTTTATGTTTTCCAGTCCGTTTTGGATAAAAACTGATTAAATAGCGCGCTACATAAAGCATATAGGATTTGAGCACGCAAAACGTGACAGGTGCGATCATACCAGCACTAATGCACCGGATCCCATCAGAACTCCGCAGTTAAGCGTTGTTCGGCGAGAGTAGTACTAGGATGGGTGACCTCCTGGAAAGTCCTCGTGTTGCACCACTCTTTTTGTACGTTTTCCAGTCCGTTTTGGATAAAAACTTATTAATTAGCACGCTACAAAAAGCATAACGCTTGGGCGAGAGTAGTACTAGGTTGGGTGACCTCCTGGGAAGTCCTCGTGTTGAACCTCTCTTTTTGTAAGTTTTCCAGTCCGTTTTGGATAAAAAGTGATTAATTAGCGCGCTATAGAAAGCATATAGGTTTTGAGCACGCAAAACAAGACAGATGGATCATACCAGCACTAACGCACCGGATCCCATCTGAACTTCGCAGTTGAGCGTGCTTCGGCGAGAGTAGTACTAGGATTGGTGACCTCCTGGAGAGTCCTCGTGTTGCACCTCTCTTTTTGTAAGTTTTCCAGTCGGTTTTGGATAAAAACTTATTAATTAGCGTGCTACAAAAAGCATACAGGATTTGAGCACGCAAAACATGACAGGTGCGATCTTACCAGCACTAATGCACCGGATCCCATCAGAACTCCGTATTTAAGCTTGCTTGGGCGAGACTAGTACTAGGATGGGTGACCTCCTGCGAAGTCCTCGTGTTGCACCTCTCTTTTTGTAATTTTTCCAGTCCGTTTTGGATAAAAACTTATTAATTAGCACGCTAAAGAGAGCATACAGGATTTGTGCACGCAATACATGACGGTTGCGATCATACCAACACTAATGCATCGGATCCCATCAGAACTCCGCAGTTAAGCATTCTTGGGCGAGAGTAGTACTAGGATGGGTAACCTCCTGGGAAGTCCTCGTGTTGCACCTCTCTTTTTGTAAGTTTTCCAGTCCGTTTTGGATAAAAAGTGATTAATTAGCGCGCTACAGAAGGCGTATAGGTTTTGAGCACGCAAAACATGACAGGTGCGATCATACCAGCACTAATGCACCGGATCCCATCAGAACTCCGCAGTTAAGCGTTGTTCGGCGAGAGTAGTACTAGGATGGGTGACCTCCTCGAAATTCCTCGTGTTGCACCTCTCTTTTTGTAATTTTTCTAGTCCGTTTTGGATAAAAACTTATTAATTAGTGCGCTAAAGAAAGCATAATGGATTTGAGCACGCAAAATATGACAGGTGCGATCATACCAGCACTAACACACCGGATCCTATCAGAACTGCGCAGTTAAGCGTGCTTGGGCGAGAGTAGTACTAGGATGGGTGACCTCCTAGGAAGTCCTCGTCTGCTTTAATGCATCGGATCCCATCAGAACTCCGCAGTTAAGCGTGCTTCGGCGAGAGTAGTACTAGGATTGGTGACCTCCTGGAAAGTCCTCGTGTTGCACCTCTCTTATTGTAAGTTTTCCAGTGCGTTTTGGATAAAAGCTTATTAATTAGGATGCTACAGAAAGCATAAAGGATTTGAGCACGCAAAACATGACAGTTGGGATCATACCGTCACTAATGCACCGGATTCCATCAGAACTCCGTAGTTAAGCGTCCTTGGGCGAGAGTAGTACTAGGATGGGTGAGATCCTGGGAAGTCCTCTTGTTGCACCTCTATTTTTGTATGTTTTCCAATCCGTTTTGGATAAAAACTTATTAATTAGCATGCTAAAGAGAGCATACAGGATTTGTGCACGCAATACATGACGGGTGCGATCATAGCAGCACTAATGCACCGAATTCCATCAGAACTCCGCAGTTAAGCATTTTTAGGCGAGAGTAGTACTAGGATGGGTGACCTCCTGGGAAGTCCTCGTGTTGCACCTCTCTTTTTGTAAGTTTTCCAGTCTGTTTTGGATGAAAAGTGATTAATTAGCGCGCTACAGAAGGCATATAGGTTTTGAGCACGCAAAACAAGACAGGTGCGATCATACCAGCACTAATGCACCGGATCCCATCAGAACTCCGCAGTTAAGCGTTGTTCGGCGAGAGTAGTACTAGGATGGGTGACCTCCGGGAAAGTGCTTGTGTTGCACCCTTCTTTTTGTAAGTTTTCCAGTCCGTTTTGGATAAAAACTTATTAATTAGCACACTAAAGAAATCATAATGGATTTGAGCACGCAAAACATGACAGGTGCGATCATACCAGCACTAATGCACCGGATCCCATCAGAAATCCGCAGTCAAGCGTGCTTGGGCGGGAGTAGTACTAAGATGGGTGACCTCTGGGAAGTCCTCGTGTTGCTCCTCTCTTTTTGTATGTTTTCCAATCCGTTTTGGATAAAAACTTATTAATTAGCGCGCTACAGAAAGCATACAAGATTTGAGCACGCAAAACATGACAGTTGCGATCATACCGTCACTAATGCACCGCATTCCATTAGAACTCTGTAGTTAAGCGTGCTTGGGCGAGAGTAGTACTAGGTTGGGTGACCTGAACCTCTCTTTTTGTTAGTTTTCCAGTCCGTTTTGGATAAAAAGTGATTAATTAGCGCGCTATTGAAAGCATATAGGTTTTGAGCACGCAAAACAAGACAGGTGCGATCATACCAGGACTAATGCACTCCGCAGTTAAGCGTGCTTGGGCAAGAGTAGTACTAGGATTGGTGACCTCCTAGGAAGTCCTCGTATTGCATCTCTATTTTTTTAAGTTTTCCAGTCTGTTTTGGATAAAAACTTATTAATTAGCGCGCTAAAGAAAGGATAATGGATTTGAGCACGCAAAACATGACAGGTGCGATCATACCAGCACTAACGCGCCGGATCCCATCAGAACTCCGTAGTTAAGCGTGCTTGGGCGAGAGTAGTACTAGGATGGGTGACCTCTTGGGAAGTCCTCGTGTGCACCAATGCATCGGATCCCATCAGAACTCCGCATTTAAGCGTGCTTCGGCGAGAGTAGTACTAAGATTGGTGACCTCCTTGAAAGTCCTCGTGTTGCACCTCTCTTTTTGTAAGTTTTCCAGTCCGTTTTGGATAAAAACTTATTAATTAGCGCGCTACAGAAAGCATACAGGATTCGAGCACGCAAAATATGACAGTTGCGATCATACCGTCACTAATGCACCGCATTCCATCAGAACTCCGTAGTTAAGCGTGTTGGGCGAGAGTAGTAGTAGGATTGGTGACCTCCTGGAAAGTCCTCGTGTTGCACCTCTCTTTTTGTAAGTTTTCCAGTCCGTTTTGGATAAAAACTGATTAATTTGCGTGCTATAGAAAGCATACAGGATTTGAGCACGCAAAACATGACAGGTGCGATCATACCAACACTAATGAACTTGATCCCATTAGAACTCCGTAGTTAAGCGTGCTTGGGCGAGGGTAGTACTAGGATGGGTGACCTCCTCGGAAGTCCTCGTGTTGAACCTCTCTTTTTGTAAGTTTTCTAGTCCGTTTTGAATAAAAAGTGATTAATTAGCGGGCTACATAAAGCATATAGGTTTTGAGCACGCAAAACATGACAGCTGCGATCAAACCAGCACTAATGAGATCCGAACTCCGCAGTTAAGCGTGCTTGGGCGAGAGTAGCATTGGGATGGGTGACCTCCTTGGAAGTCCTCGTGTTGCACCTCTCTTTTTGGAAGTTTTCCAGTCAATTTTGGATAAAAACTTATTAAATAGCGCGCTACAGAAAGCATACAGGATTTGAGCACGCAAAACATGAACTAATGCACCGGATCCCATCAGAACTTTGTAGTGAAGCGTGCTTGGGCGTGAGTAGTACTAGGATGGGTGACCTCCTGGGAAGTTCTCGTGATGCACTTCTCTTTTTGTAAGTTTTCGAGTCCGTTTTGGATAAAAACTTATTAATTAGCGCACTACAGAAAGCATACAGGATTTGAGCACGCAAAACAAGACCGGTGTCATCATACCAGCACTAATGCACCGGATCCCATCTGAACTCCGAAGTTAAGCGTGCTTGGGGGAGAGTAGTACTAGGATGGGTGTTCTCCTAGGAAGTCCTCATGTTGCACCTCTCTTTTTATAAGTTTTCCAGTCCGTTTTGGATAAAAACTTATTAATTAGCGCGCTAAAGAAAGCATACAGGATTTGAGCACGCAAAACATGACAGGTGCGATCATACCAGTAATAATGCACCGTTTCCCATCAGAACTCCGTAGTTAAGCGTTCGTGGGCTAGGTTGGGTGACCTCCTGGGAAGTCCTTGTGTTGCACCTCTCTTTTTATAAGTTTTCCATTCCGTTTTGGATAAAAACTTATTAATTAGCGCGCTAAAGAAAGCATACAGGATTTGAGCACGCAAAAGATGACAGGTGCGATCATACCAGTAGTAATGCACCATATCACATCATAACTCCGCAGTTAAGCGTGCTTGGGTGAGAGTAGTACTAGGATGGGTGACCTCCTCGGAAGTCCTCGTGTTGCACCTCTCTTTTTGTAAGTTTTCCAGTCCGTTTTGGATAAAAACTTATTAATTAGTGCGCTAAATAAAGCATACAGGATTTGAGCACGCAAAACATGACAGGTGCGATCATACCAGTACTAATGCAACGGATCCCATCATAACTCCGTAATTAAGCGTGCTTGGGAGAGAGTAGTACTAGGATGGGTAACCTCCTGGGAAGTCCTCGTGTTGCACCTCCCTTTTTGTAAGTTTTCCAGTCCGTTTTGGATAAAAACTTATTAATTAGCGCGCTACAGAAAGCATACAGCTCTAATGCACCGGATCCCATCAGAACTCCACAACTAAGCGTGCTTGGGCGAGACTAGTACTAGGATGGGTGACCTCCTGGGAAGTCCTCGTGTTGCACCTCTCTTTTTGAAAGTTTTCCAGTCCGTTTTGGATTAAAACTTATTAATTAGAGCACTAAAGAAAGCATATAAGATTTGAGCACGCAAAACATGACAGGTGCGATCATACCAGCTCTAATGCAGTGGATCCCATCAGAACTTGCACCTCTCTTTTTGTAAGTTTTCCAGTTCGTTTTGGATAAAAAGTGATTAATTAGCGCGCTACAGAAAGCATATAGGTTTTGAGCACGACATGTGCGATCATACCAGCACTAATGCACCGGATACCAACAGAACTCCGCATTTAAGCGTTCTTGGGCGAGAGTAGTACTAGGATGGGTGACTGCGCTACAGAAAGAAATCCGTAGTTAAGAGTGCTTGGGCGAGAGTAGTACTAGGATGGGTGATCTCCTGGGAAGTCCTCGTGTTGCACTTCTCTTTTTGTATGTTTTTCAGTCCATTTTGGATAAAAATTGATTAATTAGAGCGCTACAGAAAGCATATAGGAATTGAGCACGCAAAACTTGACAGGTGCGATCATACCAGCACTAATGCACCGGATCCCATTAGAACTCCGCAGTTAAGCGTGCTTGTGCGAGAGGAGTACTAGGATGGGTGACCTCCTGGGAAGTCCTCGTGTTGCACCTGTCTGAACTCCGTATTTTAGCGTGCTTGGGCGAGAGTAGTACTAGGATGGGTAAAGCATATAGGTTTTGAGCACGCAAAACATGACAGGTGCGATCATACCAGCACTAATGCACCGGATCCCATCAGAACTCCACTGTTAAGCGTGCTTGGGGGAGAGTAGTACTAGAATTAGTGACCTCCTGCGAAGTTTTCGTGTTGCACCTCTCTTTTTGTAAGTTTTCCAGTCCATTTGTGATAAAAACTTTTTAATTAGCGCGCAACAAAAAGCATACAGGATTTGAGCACGCAAAACATGACAGGTGCGATCATACCAGCACTAATGCACCGGATCCCATCAGAACTCCGCAGTTAAGTGTGTTTGGGCGAGAGTAGTACAAGGATGGGCGACCTCTTGGGAAGTCCTCGTGTTGCACGTTTCTTTTTTAAGTTTTCCAGTCCATTTCGGATAAAAACTGATTAATTAGTGCGCTACAGAAAGCATATAGGATTTGAGCACGCAAAACATGACAGGAGCTATCATACAAGCACTAATGCACCGGATCCCATCAGAACTCCGCAATTAATCGTGCTTGGGCGAGAGTAGTACTATGATGCGTGACCTCCTGGGAAGTCCTCGTGTTGGATAAAAACTGATTAAATAGCACGCTACAGAAATCATATAGGATTTGAGCACGCAAAACATGACAGGTGTGATCATACCAACACTAATGCACTGGTTCCCATGAGAACTCCGTAGTTAAGCTTGCTTGGGCGAGAGTAGTACTATGATGGGTAACCTCATGGGAAGTCCTCGTGTTGCACCTCCCTTTTTGTAAGTTTTCCAGTCCGTTTTGGATAAAAACTTTTTAATTATCGCGCTACAGAAAGCATACAGGATTTGAGCACGCAAAACATGACAGGTGCGATCATACCAGCACTAATGCACCGGATCCCATCAGAACTCCGCAGTTAAGCATTGTTCGGCGAGAGTAGTACTAGGATGGGTGACCTCCTGGAAAGTCCTCGTGTTGCACCTCTGTTTTTGTAAGTTTTGCGGTCCGTTTTGGATAAAAACTTATTAATTACTGCGCTAAAGAAAGCATAATGGATTTGAGCACGCAAAATATGACTGGTGCGATCATACCAGCACTAACACACCGGATCCTATCAGAACTCCGCAGTTAAGGAATCTTGGACGAGAGTAGTACTAGGATGGGTGACCTCCTGGGAAGTCCTCGTGTTGCACCTCTCTTTTTGTAAGTTTTCCAGTCCGTTTTGGATAAAAAGTGATTAATTAGCGCGCTATAGAAAGCATATAGGTTTTGAACACGCAAAACATGACAGGTGCGATCATACCAGCACTAATGCACTCCGCAGTTAAGCGTGCATGGGCAAGAGTAGTACTAGGATGGGTGACCTCCTGGGAAGTCCTCGTGTTGCACCTCTCTTTTTGTAAGTTTTCCAGTCCGTTTTGGATAAAAAGTGATTAATTAGCGCGCTATAGAAAGCATATAGGTTTTGAACACGCAAAACATGACAGGTGCGATCATACCAGCACTAATGCACTCCGCAGTTAAGCGTGCTTGGGCGAGAGTAGTACTAAGAAGGGTGACCTCCTAGGAAGTCCTCGTCTGCACTAATGCATCGGATCCTATCAGAACTCCGCAGTTAATCGTGCTTCGGCGAGAGTAGTACTAGGATAGGTGATCTCCTGAAAAGTCCTTGTGTTGCACCTCTCTTATTGTAAGTTTTCCAGTCCGTTTTGGATAAAAACTTATTAATTGGCATGCTACAGAAAGCATACAGGATTTGAGCACGCAAAACATGACAGTTGGGATCATACCGTCACTAATGCACCGGATTCCATCAGAACTCCGTAGTTAAGCGTGCTTGGGCGAGAGTAGTACTAGAATGGTTGACCTCCTGGGAAGTCCTCTTGTTGCACCTCTATTTTTGTATGTTTTCCAATCCGTTTTGGATAAAAACTCATTAATTAGCACGCTAAAGAGAGCATACAGGATTTGTCCACGCAATACATGACGTGTGCGATCATACCAGTATAAATGCACCGGATCCCATCAGAACTCCGCAGTTAAGGAATCTTGGACGAGAGTAGTACTAGGATGGGTGACCTCCTGGGAAGTCCTCGTGTTGCACCTCTCTTTTTGTAAGTTTTCCAGTCCGTTTTGGATAAAAAGTGATTAATTAGCGCGCTATAGAAAGCATATAGGTTTTGAACACGCAAAACATGACAGGTGCGATCATACCAGCACTAATGCACTCCGCAGTTAAGCGTGCATGGGCAAGAGTAGTACTAGGATGGGTGACCTCCTGGGAAGTCCTCGTGTTGCACCTCTCTTTTTGTAAGTTTTCCAGTCTGTTGTGGATAAAAAGTGATTAATTAGCGCCCTACAGAAGGCATTAGGTTTTGAGCACGCAAAACATGACAGGTGCAATCATACCAGCACTAATGCACCGGATCCCATCAAAACTCCGCAGTTAAGCGTTGTTCGGCGAGAGTAGTACTAGGATGGGTGACCTCCTGGAAAGTCCTCGTGTTGCACAACTCTTTTTGTACGTTTTCCAGTCCGTTTTGGATAAAAACTTATTAATTAGCACGCTAAAGAAATCATAATGGATTTGAGCACGCAAAACATGACAGGTGCGATCATACCAGCACTAATGCACCGGATCCCATCAGAAATCCACAGTCAAGCGTGCTTGGGCGGGAGTAGTACTACGATGGGTGACCTCTGGGAAGACCTCGTGTTGCACCTCTCTTTTTGTAAGTTTTCCAGTCCGTTTTGGATAAAACTTATTAATTAGCGCGCTACAGAAAGCATAACGCTTGGGCGAGAGTAGTACTAGAATGGGTGACCTCTTGGGAAGTCCTCGTGTTGCATCTCTCTTTTTCAAAGCTTTCCAGTCCGTTTTGGATAAAAAGTGATTAATTAGCGCGCTATAGAAAGCATATAGGTTTTGAGCACGCAAAACATGACAGGTGTGATCATACCAGCACTAATGCACTCCGCAGTTAAGCGTGCTTGGGCAAGAGTTGTCCTAGGAGGGTGACCTCCTGGGAAGTCCTCGTGTTGCACCTCTCTTTTTGTAAGTTTTCCAGTCTGTTTTGGATGAAAAGTGATTAATTAGCGCGCTACAGAAGGCATATAGGTTTTGAGCACGCAAAACATGACAGGTACGATCATACCAGCACTAATGCACCGGATCCCATCAGAACTCCGCAGTTAAGCGTTGTTCGGCGAGAGTTGTACTAGGATGGGTGACCTCCGGGAAAGTGCTCGTGTTGCACCCCTCTTTTTGTAAGTTTTCCAGTCCGTTTTGGATAAAAACTTATTAATTAGCACGCTAAAGAGAGCATACAAGATTTGTGCACGCAATACAAGACGGGTGCGATCATACCAGCACTATTGCACCGGATTCCATCAGAACTCCGTAGTTAAGCATTCTTAGGCGAGAGTAGTACTTGGATGGGTGACCTCTTGGGAACTCCTCGTGTTGCACCTCTCTTTTTTTAAGTCCGTTTTGGATAAAAACTGATTAAATAGCGCGCTACAAAAAGCATATAGGATTTGAGCACGCAAAACATGACAGGTGCGATCATACCCGCACTAATGCACTGAATCCCATCAAAACTCCGTAGTTAAGCGTGGTAGGGCGAGAGTAGTACTAGGATGGGTGACCTCCAAGGAAGTCCTCGTGTTGCCCCTCTCTTTTTGTAAGTTTTCCTGTCCGTTTTGGATAAAAAGTGATTAATTAGCGCGCTACAGAAGGCATATAGGTTTTGAGCACGCAAAACATGACAAGTGCGATCATACCAGCACTAATGCACCTGATCCCATCAGAACTTCGTAGTTAAGCGTGCTTGGGCGAGAGTAGTACTAGGATGGGTGACCTCCTAGGAAGTCTTCGTGTTGCACCTCTGTTGTTGCGATCATACCGTCACTAAAGCACCGGATTCCATCAGAACTACGCAGTTAAGCATTCTTAGGCAAGAGTAGTACTAGGATGGGTGACCTCCTGGGAAGTCCTCGTGTTGCACCTCTCTTTTTGTAAGTTTTCCAGTCCGTTTTGGATAAATAGTGATGAATTAACGCACTACAGAAAGCATATAGGTTTTGAGCACGCAAAACATGACAGGTGTGATCATACCAGCACTAATGCACTCCGTAGTTAAGCGTGGTTGGGCAAGAGTAGTACTAGGATGGGTGACCTCCTGGGAAGTCCTCGTGTTGCACCTCTCTTTTTGTAACTTTTCCAGTCCGTTTTGGATAAAAACTGATTAACTAGCGCGCTACAGAAAGCATACAGGATTTGAGCACGCAAATCATGACAGGTGCGATCATACCAGCACTAATGCACCGGATCCCATCAAAACTCCGTAATTAAGCGTGGTAGGGCGAGAGTAGTACTAGGATGCGTGACCTCCTGGGAAGTCCTCGTGTTGCGCCTCTCTTTTTGTAAGTTTTCCAGCCCGTTTTGGATAAAAAGTGATTAATTAGCGCGCTACAGAAAGCATAGAGGTTTTGAGCACACAAAACATGACATGTGCGATCATACCAGCACTAATGCATCGGATCCCATCAGAACTCCGCAGTTAAGCGTGCTTCCGCGAGAGTAGTACTATGATTGCTGACCTCCTAGAAAGTCCTCGTGTTGCACCTCTCTTTTTGTAACTTTTCCAGTCCGTATTGGATTAAAACTGATTAATTTGTGTGCTACAGAAAGCATACAGGATTTGAGCTCGCAAAACGTGATAGGTGCGATCATACCAGCACTAATGCACCAGATTCCATCAGAACTGCGAAGCTAAGCGTGCTTGGGCCAGAGTAGTACTAGGAAGGGTGACCTCCTAGGAAGTCCTCGTGTTGCACCTCTCTTTTTGTAACTTTTGCAGTCCGTTTTGGATAAAAACTGATTAATTAGCGCGCTACAGAAAGCATACAGGATTTGAGCACGCAAATCATGACCGGTGCAATCATACCAGCACTAATGTACCGGATTCCATTAGAACTCCGTAGTTAAGCGTGGTTGGGCAAGAGTAGTACTAGGATGGGTGACCCCCTGGGAAGTCCTCGTGTTGCACCTGTCTTTTTGTACGTTTTCCAGTCCGTTTTGGATAAAAAGTGATTAATTAGCGCGCTACAGAAACCATACAGGATTCGAGCACGCAAATCATGACAGGTGCGATCATACCAGCACTAATGCACCGAATTCCATCAGAACTCCGTAATTAAGCGTGGTAGGGCGAGAGTAGTACTAGGATGGGTGACCTCCTGGGAAGTCCTCGTGTTGCACCAGTCTTTTTGTTAGTTTTCCAGTCCGTTTTGGATAAAAAGTGATTAATTAGCGCGCTACAGAAGGCATAGAGGTTTTGAGCACGCAAAACATGACATGTGCGATCATACCAGCACTAATGCATCGGATCCCATCAGAACTCCGCAGTTAAGCGTGCTTCGGCGAGAGTAGTACTAGGATTGGTGACCTCCTAGAAAGTCCTCGTGTTGCACCTCTCTTTTTGTAAGTTTTCCAGTCCGTATTGGATAAAAACTAATTAAATAGTGCGCTACAGAAAGCATACAGGATTTGAGCATGCAAAATATGACAGGTGCGATCATACCAGCACTAATGCACCGGATCCCATCAGAACTCCGCAGTTAAGCGTTCTTCAGGGAGAGTAGTACTATGATTGGTGACCTCCTAGAAAGTCCTCGTGTTGCACCTCTCTTTTTGTAAGTTTTCCAGTCCGTATTGGATAAAAACTGATTAATTAGTGTGCTATAGAAAGCATACAGGATTTGAGCTCGCAAAACGTGATAGGTGCGATCATACCAGCACTAATGCACCTGATCCCATCAGAACTCCGAATTAAGCGTGCTTGGGCGGGAGTAGTACTAGGAAGTCCTCGTTTTGCACCTCTCTTTTTGTAAGTTTTCCAGTCCGTTTTGGATAAAAACTTATTAATTAGCGCGCTAAAGAAAGCATAATGGATTTGAGCACGCAAAACATGACAGGTGCGATCATACCCGCACTAATGCACCGGATCCCATCAGAACTCCGTCGTTAAGCGTGCTTGGGAAAGTGATTAATTAGCGCGCTATAGAAAGCATATAGGTTTTGAGCACGCAAAACATGACAGGTTGGATCATTCCAGCACTAATGCACTCCGCAGTTAAGCGTGCTTGGGCAAGAGTAGTACTAGGATGGGTGACTTCCTGGGAACTCCTCGTGTTGCACCTCTCTTTTATTAATTTTCCAGTCCGTGTTGGATATAAACTGATTAAATAGCGCACTACCGAAAGCATATAGGATTTGAGCACGCAAAACAGGACAGGTGCGATCATACTAGCACTAATGCACCGGATCCCGTCAATACTCCGTAGTTAAGCATGGTAGGGCGAGAGTAGTACTAGGATGGGTGACCTCCTGGGAACTCCTCGTGTTGCACCTCTCTTTTTGTAACTTTTCCAGTCCGTTTTGGATAAAAACTTATTAAATAGCGTGCTACAGAAAGCATACAGGATTTGAGCCCGCAAATCATGACAGGTGCGACCATACCAGCACTAATGCACCGGATTCCATTAGAACTCCGTAGTTAAGCATGGTTGGGCGAGAGTAGTACAAGGATGGGTGACCTCCTGGGAAGTCCTCGTGTAGCACCTCTCTTTTTGTATGTTTTCTAGTCCGTTTTGGATAAAAAGTGATTAATTAGCGCGCTACAGAAGGCATAGAGGTTTTGAGCACGCAAAACATGACATGTGCGATTATACCAGCACTAATGCATCGGATCCCATCAGAACTCCGCCGTTAAGCGTGCTTCGGCGAGAGTAGTACTAGGATTGGTGACCTCCTAGAAAGTCCTCGTGTTGCACCTCTCTTTTTGTAAGTTTTCCAGTCCGTATTGGATAAAAACTAATTAATTAGTGTGCTACAGAAAGCATACAGGATTTGAGCACGAAAAACATGACAGGTGCGATCATACCAGCACTAATGCACCAGATCCCATCAGAACTCCGTAGTTAAGCGTGCTTGGGTGAGAGTAGTACTCGGATGGGTGACCTCTTGGGATGTCCTTGTGTTGCACCTCTCTTTTTGTAAGTTTTCCAGTTCGTTTTGGATAAACAGTGATTAATTAGTGCGTTACATAAGGCATAGAGGTTTTGAGCACGCAAAACATGACATGTGCGATCATACCAGCACTAATGCATCGGATCCCATTAGAACTCCGTAGTTAAGCATGGTTGGGCGAGAGTAGTACAAGGATGGGTGACCTCCTGGGAAGTCCTCGTGTAGCACCTCTCTTTTTGTATGTTTTCTAGTCCGTTTTGGATAAAAAGTGATTAATTAGCGCGCTACAGAAGGCATAGAGGTTTTGAGCACGCAAAACATGACATGTGCGTTTTGGATAAAAACTTATTAAATAGCGTGCTACAGAAAGCATACAGGATTTGAGCCCGCAAATCATGACAGGTGTGACCATACCAGCACTAATGCACCGGATTCCATTAGAACTCCGTAGTTAAGCGTGCTTGGGTGAGAGTAGTACTCGGATGGGTGACCTCCTGGGATGTCCTTGTGTTGCACCT
The DNA here is from genome assembly GCA_037177725.1 of Cyamopsis tetragonoloba. Lineage (NCBI taxonomy): Eukaryota > Viridiplantae > Streptophyta > Magnoliopsida > Fabales > Fabaceae > Cyamopsis > Cyamopsis tetragonoloba. The sequence continues at coordinate 47,734,555 of CM074119.1, read as the reverse complement.
CTCTTTTTGTATGTTTTCCAGTTCGTTTTGGATAAACAGTGATTAATTAGTGTGTTACATAAGGCATAGAGGTTTTGAGCACGCAAAACATGACATGTGCGATCATACCAGCACTAATGCATCGGATCCCATCAGAACTCCGCAGTTAAGCGTGCTTCGGCGAGAGTAGTACTAGGATTGGTGACCTCCTAGAAAGCCCTCGTGTTGCACCTCTCTTTTTGTAAGTTTTCCAGTCCATATTGGATAAAAACTAATTAATTAGTGTGCTATAGAAAGCATACAGGATTTGAGCACGCAAAACATGACAGGTGCGATCATACCAGCACTAATGCACCAGATCCCATCAAAACTCCGTAGCTAAGCGTTCTTGGGCGAGAGTAGTACTCGGATGGGTGACCTCCTGAGATGTCCTCGTGTTACACCTCTCTGTTTGTAAGTTTTCCAATCCGTTTTGGATAAAAAGTGATTAATTAGTGCGATACAGAAGGCATAGAGGTTTTGAGCACGCAAAACATGACATGTGCGATCATACCAGCACTAATCCATCGGATCCCATCAGAACTCCGCAGTTAAGCGTGTTTCGGCGAGAGTAGTACTAGGATTGGTGACCTCCTAGAAAGTCCTCGTGTTCCACCTCTCTTTTTGTAAGTTTTCCAGCCCGGTTTGGATAAAAATTGATTAATTGGTGCACATCAGAAGGCATAGAGGTTTTGAGCACGGAAAACATGACATGTGCGATCATACCAGCACTAATGCATCGGATCCCATGAGAACTACGCAGTTAAGCGTGCTTCGGCGAGAGTAGTACTAGGATTGGTGACCTCCTAGAAAGTCCTCGTGTTGCACCTCTCTTTTTGTAAGTTTTCCAGTCCGTATTGGATAAAAACTAATTAAATAGTGCGCTACAGAAAGCATACAGGATTTGAGCATGCAAAATATGACAGGTGCGATCATACCAGCACTAATGCACCGGATCCCATCAGAACTCCGCAGTTAAGCGTTCTTCAGGGAGAGTAGTACTATGATTGGTGACCTCCTAGAAAGTCCTCGTGTTGCACCTCTCTTTTTGTAAGTTTTCCAGTCCGTATTGGATAAAAACTGATTAATTAGTGTGCTACAGAAAGCATACAGGATTTGAGCTCGCAAAACGTGATAGGTGCGATCATACCAGCACTAATGCACCTGATCCCATCAGAACTCCGAAGTTAAGCGTGCTTGGGCGGGAGTAGTACTAGGAAGTCCTCGTGTTGCACGTCTCTTTTTGTAAGTTTTCCAGTCCGTTTTGGATAAAAACTTATTAATTAGGGCGCTAAAGAAAGCATAATGGATTTGAGCACGCAAAACATGACAGGTGCGATCATACCCGCACTAATGCACCGGATCCCATCAGAACTCCGTCGTTAAGCGTGCTTGGGAAAGTGATTAATTAGCGCGCTATAGAAAGCATATAGGTTTTGAGCACGCAAAACATGACAGGTTGGATCATTCCAGCACTAATGCTCTCCGCAGTTAAGCGTGCTTGGGCAAGAGTAGTACTAGGATGGGTGACTTCCTGGGAACTCCTCGTGTTGCACCTCTCTTTTTGTAACTTTTCCAGTCCGTTTTGGATATAAACTGATTAAATAGCGCACTACCGAAAGCATATAGGATTTGAGCACGCAAAACAAGACAGGTGCGACCATACCAGCACTAATGCACCGGATTCCATTAGAACTCCGTAGTTAAGCATGGTTGGGCGAGAGTAGTACAAGGATGGGTGACCTCCTGGGAAGTCCTCGTGTTGCACCTCTCTTTTTGTATGTTTTCTAGTCCGTTTTGGATAAAAAGTGATTAATTAGCGCGCTACAGAAGGCATAGAGGTTTTGAGCACGCAAAACATGACATGTGCGATTATACCAGCACTAATGCATCGGATCCCATCAGAACTCCGCAGTTAAGCGTGCTTCGGCGAGAGTAGTACTAGGATTGGTGACCTCCTAGAAAGTCCTCGTGTTGCACCTCTCTTTTTGTAAGTTTTCCAGTCCGTATTGGATAAAAACTGATTAATTAGTGCGCTACAGAAAGAATACAGGATTTGAGCACGCAAATCATGACAGGTGCGATCATACCAGCACTAATGCACCGGATTCCATTAGAACTCTGTAGTTAAGCGTGGTTGGGCAAGAGTAGTACTAGGATGGGTGACCTCCTGGGAAGTCCTCGTGTTGCACCTCTCTTTTTGTAACTTTTCCAGTCTGTTTTGGATAAAAACTGATTAATTAGCTCGCTACAGAAAGCATACAGGATTTGAGCACGCAAATCATGACAGGTGCGATCATATCAGCACTAATGCACCGGATCCCATCAAAACTTCGTAATTAAGCGTGGTAGGGCGAGAGTAGTACTAGGATGGGTGACCTCCTGGGAAGTCCTCGTGTTGCGCCTCTCTTTTATTAAGTTTTCCAGCCCGTTTTGGATAAAAAGTGATTAATTAGCGCGCTACAGAAGGCATAGAGGTTTTGAGCATGCTCATCAGAACTCCGCAGTTAAGCGTGCTTCGGCGAGAGTAGTACTATGATTGCTGACCTCCATGAAAGTCCTCGTGTTGCACCTCTCTTTTTGTATGTTTTCCAGTCCGTATTGGATAAAAACTGATTAATTAGTGTGCTACAGAAAGCATACAGGATTTGAGCTCGCAAAACGTGATAGGTGCGATCATACCAGCACTAATGCACCAGATTCCATCAGAACTCCGAAGCTAAGTGTGCTTGGGCCAGAGTAGTACTAGGAAGGGTGACCTCCTGGGAAGTCCTCGTGTTGCACCTCTCTTTTTGTAACTTTTCCAGTCCGTTTTGGATAAAAACTGATTAATTAGCGCGCTACAGAAAGCATACAGGATTTGAGCACGCAAATCATGACAGGTGCGATCATACCAGCACTAATGCACCGGATCCCATCAAAACTCCGTAATTAAGCGCGGTAGGGCGAGAGTAGTACTAGGATGGGTGACCTCCTGGGAAGTCCTCATGTTGCACCTGTCTTTTTCTACGTTTTCCAGTCCGTTTTGGATAAAAAGTGATTAATTAGCGCCCTACAGAAGGCATGGAGGTTTTGAGCACGCAAAACATGACATGTGCGATCATACCAGCACTAATGCATCGGATCCCATCAGAACTCCGCAGTTAAGCGTGCTTCGGCGAGTGTAGTACTAGGATTGGTGACCTCCTAGAAAGTCCTCGTGTTGCACCTCTCTTTTTGTAAGTTTTCCAGTCCGTATTGGATAAAAACTAATTAAATAGTGTGCTACAGAAAGCATACAGGATTTGAGCACGCAAAACATGACATGTGCGATCATACCAGCACTAATGCATCGGATCCAATCAGAACTCCGCAATTAAGCGTGCTTCGGCGAGAGTAGTACTAGGATTGGTGACCTCCTAGAAAGTCCTCGTGTTGCACCTCTCTTTCTGTATGTTTTCCAGTCCGTATTGGATAAAAACTGATTAATTAGTGTGCTACAGAAAGGATACAGGATTTGAGCATGCAAAACGTGATAGGTGCTATCATACCAGCACTAATGTACTAGATTCCATCAGAACTCCGAAGCTATGCGTGCTTGGGCCAGAGTAGTACTAGGATGGGTGACCTCCTGGGAAGTCCTCGTGTTGCACCTCTCTTTTTGTAACTTTTCCAGTCCGTTTTGGAAAAAACTAATTAATTAGCGCGCTACAGAAAGCATACAGGATTTGAGCACGCAAATGATGACAGGTGCGATCATACCAGCACTAATGCACCGGATTCCATTAGAACTCCGTAGTTAAGCGTAGTTGGGCAAGAGTAGTACTAGGATGGGTGACCTCCTGGGAATTCCTCGTGTTGCAGCTCTCTTTTTGTAAGTTTTCTAGCCGGTTTTGGATAAAAAGTGATTAATTAGCGCGCTACAGAAGGCATAGAGGTTTTGAGCACGCAAAACATGACATGTGCGATCATACCAGCACTAATGCATCAGATCCCATCAGAACTCCGCAGTTAAGCGTGCTTCGGCGAGAGTAGTACTATGATTGGTGACCTCCTAGAAAGTCCTCGTGTTGCACCTCTCCTTTTGTAAGTTTTCCAGTCCGTATTGGATAAAAACTGATTAATTAGTGTGCTACAGAAAGCATACAAGATTTGAGCTCGCAAAACGTGATAGGTGTGATCATACCAGCACTAATGCACTAGATTCCATCAGAACTCTAAAGCTAAGCGTGCTTGGGCGAGAGTAGTACTAGGATCGGTGACCTCCTGGGAAGTCTTCGTGTTGCACCTCTCTTTTTGTAACTTTTCCAGTCCGTTTTGGATAAAAACTGATTAATTAGCGCGCTACAGAAAGCATACAGGATTTGAGCACGCAAATCATGACAGGTGCGATCAAACCAGCACTAATGCACTGGATCCCATCAAAACTCCGTAATTAAGCATGGTAGGGCGAGAGTAGTACTAGGATGGGTGACCTCCTGGGAATTCCTCGTGTTGCACCTCACTTTTTGTAAGTTTTCCAGTCCGTATTGGATAAAAACTAATTAAATAGTGTGCTACAGAAAGCATACAGGATTTGAGCACGCAAAACATGACAGGTGCGATCATACCAGCACTAATGCACCGGATCCCATCAGAACTCCGTAGTGAAGCGTGCTTGGGCAAGAGTAGTACTAGGATGGGTGACCTCCTGGGAATTCCTCGTGTTGCACCTCATTTTTTGTAAGTTTTCCAGTCCGTATTGGATAAAAACTAATTAAATAGTGTGCTACAGAAAGCATACAGGATTTGAGCACGCAAAACATGACAGGTGCGATCATACCAGCACTAATGCACCGGATCCCATCAGAACTCCGTAGTGAAGCGTGCTTGGGCGAGAGTAGTACTAGGATGGGTGACCTCCTGGGAAGTCCTCGTGTTGCACCTCTATTTTTGTAAGTTTTCCAGTCCGTATTGGATAAAAACTAATTAAATAGTGTGCTACAAAAAGCATACAGGATTTGAGCACGCAAAACATGACAGGTGCGATCATACCAGCACTAATGCACCGGATCACATCAGAACTCCGTAGATAACCGTGCTTGGGCGAGAGTTGTACTCGGATGGGTGACCTCCTGGGAAGTCCTCGTGTCGCACCTCTCTTTTTGTAAGTTTTCCAGTCCGTTTTGGATAAAAAGTGATTAATTAGCGCGCTACAGAAAGCATAGAGGTTTTGAGCACGCAAAACATGACATGTGCGATCATACCAACACTAATGCATCGGATCCCATCAGAACTCCGCAGTTAAGCGTGCTTCGGCGAGAGTAGTACTTGGATTGGTGACCTCCTAGAAAGTCCTCGTGTTGCACCTCTCTTTTTGTAAGTTTTCCAGCCCGGTTTGGATAAAAAGTTATTAATTAGTGCACTACAGAAGGCATAGAGGTTTTGAGCACGCAAAACATGACTTGTGCGATAATACCAGCACTAATGCATCGGATCCCATCAGAACTCCGCAGTTAAGCGTGCTTCGGCGAGAGTAGTACTAGGATTGGTGACCTCCTAGAAAGTCCTCGTGTTGCACCTCTCTTTTTGTAAGTTTTCCAGTCCGTATTGGATAAAAACTGATTAATTAGTGTGCTACAGAAAGGATACAGGATTTGAGCATGCAAAACGTGATAGGTGCTATCATACCAGCACTAATGTACTAGATTCCATCAGAACTCCGAAGCTATGCGTGCTTGGGCCAGAGTAGTACTAGGATGGGTGACCTCCTGGGAAGTCCTCGTGTTGCACCTCTCTTTTTGTAACTTTTCCAGTCCGTTTTGGAAAAAACTGATTAATTAGCGCGCTACAGAAAGCATACAGGATTTGAGCACGCAAATCATGACAGGTGCGATCATACCAGCACTAATGCACCGGATTCCATTAGAACTCCGTAGTTAAGCGTAGTTGGGAAAGAGTAGTACTAGGATGGGTGACCTCCTGGGAATTCCTCGTGTTGCAGCTCTCTTTTTGTAAGTTTTCCAGCCGGTTTTGGATAAAAAGTGATTAATTAGCGCGCTACAGAAGGCATAGAGGTTTTGAGCACGCAAAACATGACATGTGCGATCATACCAGCACTAATGCATCAGATCCCATCAGAACTCCGCAGTTAAGCGTGCTTCGGCGAGAGTAGTACTATGATTGGTGACCTCCTAGAAAGTCCTCGTGTTGCACCTCTCTTTTTGTAAGTTTTCCAGTCCGTATTGGATAAAAACTGATTAATTAGTGTGCTACAGAAAGCATACAAGATTTGAGCTCGCAAAACGTGATAGGTGTGATCATACCAGCACTAATGCACTAGATTCCATCAGAACTCTAAAGCTAAGCGTGCTTGGGCGAGAGTAGTACTAGGATGGGTGACCTCCTGGGAAGTCTTCGTGTTGCACCTCTATTTTTGTAACTTTTCCAGTCCGTTTTGGATAAAAACTGATTAATTAGCGCGCTACAGAAAGCATACAGGATTTGAGCACGCAAATCATGACAGGTGCGATCAAACCAGCACTAATGCACTGGATCCCATCAAAACTCCGTAATTAAGCATGGTAGGGCGAGAGTAGTACTAGGATGGGTGACCTCCTGGGAATTCCTCGTGTTGCACCTCACTTTTTGTAAGTTTTCCAGTCCGTATTGGATAAAAATTAATTAAATAGTGTGCTACAGAAAGCATACAGGATTTGAGCACGCAAAACATGACAGGTGCGATCATACCAGCACAAATGCACCGGATCCCATCAGAACTCCGTAGTGAAGCGTGCTTGGGCGAGAGTAGTACTAGGATGGGTGACCCCCTGGGAAGTCCTCGTGTTGCACTTCTCTTTTTGTATGTTTTCCAGTCCGTTTTGGATAAAAAGTGATTAATTAGCGCGCTACAGAAAGCATACAGGATTTGAGCACGCAAATCAAGATAGGTGCGATCATACCAGCACTAATGCATCGGATTCCATTAGAACTCCGTAGTTAAGCGTTGTTGGGCGAGAGTAGTACTAGGATGGGTGACCTCCTGGGAAGTCCTCGTGTTGCACCTCTATTTTTGTAAGTTTTCCAGTCCGTATTGGATAAAAACTAATTAAATAGTGTGCTACAAAAAGCATACAGGATTTGAGCACGCAAAACATGACAGGTGCGATCATACCAGCACTAATGCACCGGATCACATCAGAACTCCGTAGATAACCGTGCTTGGGCGAGAGTAGTACTCGGATGGGTGACCTCCTGGGAAGTCCTCGTGTTGCACCTCTCTTTTTGTAAGTTTTCCAGTCCGTTTTGGATAAAAAGTGATTAATTAGCGGGCTATAGAAAGCATATAGGTTTTGAGCACGCAAACTATTGCAGGTGCGATCATACCAGCACTGATGCACTCCGCAGTTAAGCGTGCTTAGACAAGAGTAGTACTAGGATGGGTGACCTCCTGGGAAGTCCTCGTGTTGCAACTCTCTTTTTGTAAGTTTTCCAGTTCGTTTGTGATAAAAAGTGATTAATTAGCGCGCTACAGAAGGCATAGACGAGCACGCAAAACATGACATGTGCGATCATACCAGCACTAATGCATCGGATCCCATCAGAACTCCGCAGTTAAGCGTGCTTCGGCGAGAGTAGTTCTAGGATTGGTGACCTCCTAGAAAGTCCTTGTGTTGCACCTCTCTTTTTGTAAGTTTTCCAGTCCGTATTGGATAAAAACTGATGTATTAGTGTGCTACAGAAAGCATACAGGATTTGAGCACACAAAACATGACAGGTACTATCATACCAGCACTAATGCACGGATCCCATCACAACTCCGTAGTTAAGCGTGCTTGGGCGAGAGTAGTACTAGGATGGGTGACCTCCTGGGATGTCCTCGTGTTGCACCTTTCGTTTTGTAAGTTTTCCAGTCCGTTTTGGATAAAAAGTGATTAATTAGTGCGCTACAGAAGGCATAGAGGTATTGAGCACGCAAAACATGACATGTGCGATCATACCAGAACTATTGCATCAGATCCCATCAGCACTCCGCAGTTAAGCGTGCTTCGGCGAGAGTAGTACTAGGACTGGTGACCTCCTAGAAAGTCCTCGTGTTGCACCTCTCTTTTTGTAAGTTTTCCAGCCCGGTTTGGATAAAAAGTGATTAATTAGCGCACATCAGAAGGCATAGAGGTTTTGAGCACGCAAAACATGACAGGTGCGATCATACCAGCACTAATGCATCGGATCCCATCAGAACTCCGCAGTTAAGCGTGCTTCGGCGAGAGTAGTTCTAGGATTGGTGACCTCCTAGAAAGTCCTTGTGTTGCACCTCTCTTTTTGTAAGTTTTCCAGTCCGTATTGGATAAAAACTGATGTATTAGTGTGCTACAGAAAGCATACAGGATTTGAGCACACAAAACATGACAGGTACGATCATACCAGCACTAATGCACCGGATTGCATCAGAACTCCGTAGTTAAGCGTGCTTGGGCGAGAATAGTACTAGGATGGGTGACCTCTTGGGAAGTCCTCGTGTTGCACCTCTCTTTTTGTATGTTTTCCAGTCCGTTTTGGATAAAAAGTGATTAATTAGCACGCTACAGAAGGGATAGAGGTTTTGAGCATGCAAAACATGAAATGTGCGATCATACCAGCAGTCGGCGAGAGTAGTACTAGGATTGGTGACCTCCTAGAAAGTCCTCGTGTTGCACCTCTCTTTTTGTAAGTTTTCCAGTCCGTATTGGATAAAAACTAATTAATTAGTGTGCTACATAAAGCATACAGGATTTGAGCACGCAAAACATGACAGGTGCGATCATACTAGCACTAATGCACCGGATCCCATCAGAACTCCGTAGTTAAGCGTGGCTGGGCGAGAGTAGTACTAGGATGGGTGACCTCCTGGAAAGTCCTTGTTTTGAACCTCTCTTTTTGTAAGTTTTCGAGTCCGTTTTGGATAAAAAGTGATTAATTAGCGCGCTAGAGAAGGCATAGAGGTTTTGAGCACGCAAAACATGACATGTGCGATCATACCAGCACTAATGCATCGAATACCATCAGAACTCCGCAGTTAAGCATTCTTCGGCGAGAGTAGTACTTTGATTGGTGACCTTCTAGAAAGTCCTCGTGTTGCACCTCTCTTTTTGTAAGTTTTCCAGTCCGTTTTGGAATAAAAGTGATTAATTAGCGAGCTATAGAAAACATACAGGATTTGAGCACGCAAAACATGACAGGTGCGATCATACCAGCACTAATGCATCGGATCCCATCAGCACTCCGCAGTTAAGCGTGCTTCAGCGAGAGTAGTACTTGGATTGGTGACCTCCTAGAAAGTCCTCCTGTTGCATCTCTCTTTTTGTAAGTTTTCCAGTCCGTTTTGGAATAAAAGTGATTAATTAGCGAGCTATAGAAAGCATACAGGATTTGAGCACGCAAAACATGACAGGTGCGATCATACCAGCACTAATGCATCGAATCCCATCAGAACTCCGCAGTTAAGCGTGCTTCGGCGAGAGTAGTACTAGGATTGGTGACCTCCTAGAAAGTCCTCGTGTTGCACCTCTCTTTTTGTAAGTTTTCCAGTCCGTATTGGATAAAAACTGATTAATTAGTGTGTTACAGAAAGCATACAAGATTTGAGCACAAAAAACATGACAGGAGCGATCATACCAGCACTAATGCACCGGATCCCATCAGAACTCCGTAGTTAAGCGCGCTTGGTCGAGAGTAGAACTAGGATGGGTGACCTCCTGGGAAGTCCTTGTGTTGCACCTCTCTTTTTGTAAGTTTTCCTGTCCGTTTTGGATAAAAAGTGATCAATTAGCGCGCTACAGAAGGCATAGAGGTTTTGAGCACGCAAAACATGACATGTGCGATCATACCAGCACTAATGCATCGAATACCATCAGAACTCCGCAGTTAAGCATTCTTCGGCGAGAGTAGTACAATGATTGGTGACCTTCTAGAAAGTCCTCGTGTTGCACCTCTCTTTTTGTAAGTTTTCCAGTCCGTATTGGATAAAAACTAATTAATTAGTGTGCTACATAAAGCATACAGGATTTGAGCACGCAAAACATGACAGGTGCGATCATACTAGCACTAATGCACCGGATCCAATCAGAACTCCGTAGTTAAGCGTGGCTGGGCGAGAGTAGAACTCGGATGGGTGATCTCCTAGGAAGTCCTCGTGTTGCACCTCTCTTTTTGTAAGTTTTCCAGTCCGTTTTGGATTAAAAGTGATTAATTAGCGCGCTATAGAAAGCATATAGGTTTTGAGCACGCAAAACATGACAGGTGCGATCATACCAGCACTAATGCACTCCGCAGTTAAGCGTGCTTGGGCAAGAGTAGTACTAGGATGGGTGACCTCCTGGGAACTCCTCGTGTTGCACCTCTCTTTTTGTAACTTTTCCAGTTCGTTTTGGATAAAAACTGATTAAATAGCGCGCTACAAAAAGCATATAGGATTTGAGCACGCAAAACATGACAGGTGCGATCATACCAGCACTAATGCACCGGATCCCATCAAAACTCCGTAGTTAAGCGTGGTAGGGCGAGAGTAGTACCAGCATGGGTGACCTCGTTGCACCTCTCTTTTTGTAAGTTTTCCAGCCCGTTTTGGATAAAAAGTGATTAATTAGCGCGCTACAGAAGGCATAGAGGTTTTGAGCACGGAAAACATGACATGTGCGATCAACCAGCACTAATGCATCGGCTCCCATCAGAACTCCGCAGTTAAGCGTGATTCAGCGAGAGTAGTACTAGGATTGGTGACCTCCTAGAAAGTCCTCGTGTTGCACCTCTCTTTTTGTAAGTTTTCCAGTCCGTTTTGGATAAAAACTTATTAATTAGCGTGCTACAGAAAGCATACAGGATTTGAGCACGCAAATCATGACAGGTGCGATTATACCAGCACTAATGCACCGGATTCCATCAGAACTCCGTAGTTAAGCGTGGCTGGGCGAGAGTAGTACCCGGATGGGTGACCTCGTGGGAAGTGCTTGTGTTGCACCTCTCTTTTTGTATGTTTTCCAGTCCGTTTTGGATAAAAAGTGATTAATTAGCGCGCTACAGAAGGCATAGAGGTTTTGAGCACGCAAAACATGACATGTGCGATCATACCAGCACTAATGCATCGGATCCCATCAGAACTCCGCAGTTAAGCCTGCTTCGGCGAGAGTAATATTAGGATTGGTGACCTCCTAGAAAGTCCTCGTGATCCACCTCTCTTTTTGTAACTTTTCCAGTCCGTATTGGATAAAAACTGATTAATTAGTGTGCTACTAAAAGCATACAGGATTTGAGCACAAAAAACATGACAGGTGCGGTCTTACCAGCACTAATGCACCGGCTCCCGTCATAACTCTGTAGTGAAACGTGCTCGGGCGAGAGTAGTACTAGGACGGGTGACCTCCTGGATAGTCCTTGTTTTGGACCTCTCTTTTTGTAAGTTTTCGAGTCCGTTTTGGATAAAAAGTGATTAATTAGCGCGCTACAGAAGGCATAGAGGTTTTGAGCACGCAAAACATGACATGTGCGATCATACCAGCACTAATGCATCGGATCCCATCAGAACTCCGCAGTTAAGCGTGCTTCGGCGAGAGTAGTACTAGGATTGGTGACCTCCTAGAAAGTCCTCGTGTTGCGCCTCTCTTTTTGTAAGTTTTCCAGTCCGTATTGGACAAAAACTAATTAATTAGTGTGCTACATAAAGCATACAGGATTTGAGCACGCAAAACATGACAGGTGCGATCATACTAGCACTAATGCACCGGATCCCATCAGAACTCCGTAGTTAAGCGTGGCTGGGCGAGAGTAGTACCCGGATGGGTGACCTCCTGGGAAGTCCTCGTGTTGCACCTCTCGAATTCCGCAGTTAAGCGTGCTTCGGCGAGAGTAGTACTAGGATTGCTGACCTCTTAGAAAGTCCTCGTGTTGCACCTCTCTTTTTGTAAGTTATCCAGCCCGGTTTGGATAAAAAGTGATTAATTAGCGCACATCAGAAGGCATAGAGGATTTGAGCACGCAAAACATGACAGGTGCGATCATACCAGCACTAATGCATCGGATGCCATCAGAGTTTTCCAGCCCGTTTTGGATTAAAAGTTATTAATTAGCGCGCTATAGAAAGCATATAGGTTTTGAGCACGCAAAACATGACAGGTGCGATCATACCAGCACTAATGCACTTCGCAGTTAAGCGTGCTTGGGCAAGAGTAGGACTAGGATGGGTGACCTCCTGGGAAGTCCTCGTGTTGCACCTCTCTTTTTGTAAGTTTTCCAGTCCGTTTTGGATAAAAAGTGATTAATTAGCGCGCTACAAAAGGCATAGAGGTTTTGAGCACGCAAAACATGACATGTGCTATTATACCAGCACTAATGCATCGGATCCCATCAGAACTCCGCAGTTAAGCGTGCTTCGGCGAGAGTAGTAGTGGGATTGGTGACCTCCTAGAAAGTCCTCGTGTTGCACCTCTCTTTTTGTAAGTTTTCCAGTCCGTAGTGGATAAAAACTAATTAATTAGTGTGCTACAGAAAGCATACAGGATTTGAGCACGCAAAACTTGACAGGTGCGATCATACCAGCACTAATGCAACGGATCCCATCAGAACTCCGAAGTTAAGCGTGCTTGGGCGAGATGTTGCACCTCTCTTTTTGTAACTCTTCCAGTCCGTTTTGGATAAAAACTGATTAAATAGTGCGCTACAGAAAGCATATAGGATTTGATAACGCAAAACATGACAGGTGCGATCATACTAGCATTGATGCACCGGATTCCATCAAAACTCCGTAGTTAAGAAGGGTAGGGCGATAGTAGTACTAGGATGGGTGACCTCCTGGGTAGTCCTTGTGTTGCACCTCTATTTTTTTAAGTTTTCGTGTCCGTTTTGTATAAAAACTTATTAATTAGCGTACTACAGAAAGCATACAGGATTTACGCAAATCATGACAGGTGTGATCATACCAGCACTAATGCATCGGATTCCATCAGAACTCCGTAGTTAAGCGTGGTTGGGCGAGAGTAGTACTAGGATGGGTGACCTCCTGGGATGTCCCCGTGTTGCATCTCTCTTTTTGTATGTTTTCCTGTCCGTTTTGGATAAAAACTTATTAATTAGCGCGCTACAGAAAGTATACAGGATTTGAGCACGCAAATCATGACAGGTGCGATCATACCAGCACTAATGCACCGGATTCCATCAGAACTCCGTAGTTAAGCGTGGTTAGGCGAGAGTACTACTAGGATGGGTGACCTCCTGGGATGTCTCCGTGTTGCACCTCTCTTTTTGTATGTTTTCCAGTCCGTTTTGGATAAAAACTTATTAATTAGCGTGCTATAGAAAGCCTACAGGATTTGAGCACGCAAATCATGACAGGTGCGATCATACCAGCACTAATGCACCGAATCCCATCAGAACTCCGTAGTTAAGCGCGCTTGGTGGAGAGTAGAACTAGGATGGGTGACCTCCTGGGAAGTCCTTGTGTTGCACCTCTCTTTTTGTAAGTTTTCCAGTCCGTTTGGGATAAAAAGTGATCAATTAGCGCGCTACAGAAGGCATAGAGGTTTTGAGCACGCAAAACATGACATGTTCGATCATACCAGCACTAATGCATCAGATCCCATCAGAACTCCGCAGTTAAGCGTGCTTCGGCGAGAGTAGTACTAGGATTGGTGACCTCCTAGAAAGTCCTCGTGTTGCACCTCTCTTTTTGTAAGTTTTCCAGTCCGTATTGGATAAAAACTAATTAATTAGTGTGCTACATAAAGCATACAGGATTTGAGCACGCAAAACATGAAAGGTGCGATCATACTAGCATTAATGCACCGGATCCCTTCAGAACTCCGTAGTTAAGCGTGGCTGGGCGAGAGTAGTACTCGGATGGGTGACGTCCTAGGAAGTCCTCGTGTTGCACCTCTCTTTTTGTAAGTTTTCCAGTCCGTTTTGGATTAAAAGTGATTAATGAGCGCGCTATAAAAAGCATATAGGTTTTGAGCACGCAAAACATGACAGTTGCGATCATACCGTCACTAATGCTCCGCATTCTATCAGAACTCCGTAGTTAAGCGTGCTTGGGCGAGAGTAGTAGTAGGATTGGTGACCTCCTGGAAAGTCCTCGTGTTGCACCTCTCTTTTTGTAAGTTTTCCAATCCGTTTTGGATAAAAACTGATTAATTTGTGTGCTACAGAAAGCATACAGGATTTGAGCACACAAAATGTGACAGCTGCGATCATACCAGTACTAATGCATCGGATCCCATTAAAACTCCGAAGTTAAGCGTGCTTGGGCGAGAGTAGTACTAGGATGGGTGACCTCCTGGGAAGTCCTTGTGTTGCACCTCTATTTTTTTAAGTTTTCCAGTCCGTTTTGGATAAAAACTTATTAATTAGCGCGCTACAGAAAGCATACAGGATTTGAGCACGCGAAACATCTTAGTTGCGATCATACCGTCACTAATGCACTGGATTCCATCAGAACTCCGTAGTTAAGCGTGCTTGGGCGAGAGTAGTACTAGGATGGATGACCTCTTGGGAAATCCTCGTGTTGCACCTCTCTTTTTGTAAGTTTTCCATACCAGCACTAATGCATCGGATCCCATCAGAACTCCGCAGTTAAGTGTGCTTGGGCAAGAGTAGTACTAGGATGGGTGACCTCCTGGGAAGTCCTCGTGTTGCACCTCTCTTTTTGTAAGTTATCCAGTCCGTTTTGGATAAAAAGTGATTAATTAGCGCGCTACAGAAGGCGTATAGGTTTTGAGCACGCAAAACATGACAGGTGCGATCATACTAGCACTAATGCACCGGATCCCATCAGAACTCCGCTGTTAAGCGTTGTTCGGCGAGAGTAGTACTAGGATGGGTGACTTCCTCGAAATTCCTCGTGTTGCACCTCTCTTTTTGTAAGTTTTCTAGTCTATTTTGGATAAAAACTTATTAATTAGTGCGCTAAAGAAAGCATAATGGATTTGAGCACGCAAAACATGACAGGTGCGATCATACCAGCACTAATGCACCGGATCCTATCAGAACTCCGCAGTTAAGCGTGCTTGGGCGAGAGTAGTACTAGGATGGGTGACCTCCTAGGAAGTCCTCGTCTGCTTTAATGCATCGGATCCCATCAGAACTCCGCAGTTAAGCGTGCTTCGGCGAGAGTAGTACTAGGATTGGTAACCTCCTGGAAAGTCCTCGTGTTGCACCTCTCTTATTGTAAGTTTTCCAGTGCGTTTTGGATAAAAACTTATTAATTAGCACGCTAAAGAAATCATAATGGATTTGAGCACGCAAAACATGACAGGTGCGATCATACCAGCACTAATGCACCGGATCCCATCAGAAATCCGCAGTCAAGCGTGCTTGGGCGGGAGTAGTACTAGGATGGGTGATCTCCTGGGAAGTCCTCTTGTTACACCTCTATTTTTGTATGTTTTCCAATCCGTTTTGGATAAAAACTTATTAATTAGCACCCTAAAGAGAGCATACAAGATTTGTGCACGCAATACATGACGGGTGTGATCATACCAGCACTAATGCACCGGATCCCATCAGAACTCCGCAGCTAAGCAATCTTGGGCGAGAGTAGTACTAGGATGGGTGACCTCCTGGGAAGTCCTCGTGTTGCACCTCTCTTTTTTTAAGTTTTCCAGTCCGTTTTGGATAAAAAGTGATTAATTAGCGCGCTATAGAAAGCATATAGGTTTTGAGCACGCAAAACATGACAGGTGCGATCATACCAGCACTAATGCACGCCGCAGTTAAGCGTGCTTGGGCAAGAGTAGTACTAGGATGGGTGACCTCCTGGCAAGTCCTCGTGTTGCACCTCTCTTTTTGTAAGTTTTCCAGTCTGTTTTGGATGAAAAGTGATTAATTAGCGCGCTACAGAAGGCATATAGGTTTT
The DNA here is from genome assembly GCA_037177725.1 of Cyamopsis tetragonoloba. NCBI lineage: Eukaryota > Viridiplantae > Streptophyta > Magnoliopsida > Fabales > Fabaceae > Cyamopsis > Cyamopsis tetragonoloba. The sequence continues at coordinate 47,718,699 of CM074119.1, read as the reverse complement.
GAGCACGCAAAACAAGACAGGTGCGATCATACCAGCACTAATGCACCGGATCCCATCAGAACTCCGCAGTTAAGCGTTGTTCGGCGAGAGTAGTACTAGGATGGGTGACCTCCAGGAAAGTGCTCGTGTTGCACCCCTCTTTTTGTAAGTTTTCCAGTCCGTTTTGGATAAAAACTTATTAATTAGCACGCTAAAGAAATCATAATGGATTTGAGCACGCAAAACATGACAGGTGCGATCATACCAGCACTAATGCACCGGATCCCATCAAAAATCCGCAGTCAAGCGTGCTTGGGCGGGAGTAGTACTAGGATGGGTGACCTCTGGGAAATCCTCGTGTTGCACCTCTCTTTTTGTAAGTTTTCGAGTCCGTTTTGGATAAAAACTTTTTAATTAGCGCGCTACAGAAAGCATAACGCTTGGGCGAGAGTAGTACTAGGTTGGGTGACCTCCTGGGAAGTCCTCGTGTTGAACCTCTCTTTTTGTAAGTTTTCCAGTCCGTTTTGGATAAAAAGTGATTAATTAGCGTGCTACAGAAAGCATACAGGATTTGAGCACGCAAAACATGACAGTTGCGATCATACCGTCACTAATGCACCGCATTCCATTAGAACTCTGTAGTTATGCGTGCTTGGGCGAGAGTAGTACTAGGTTGGGTGACCTCCTGGGAAGTCCTCGTGTTGAACCTCTCTTTTTGTAAGTTTTCCAGTCCGTTTTGGATAAAAAGTGATTAATTAGCGCGCTATTGAAAGCATATTGGTTTTGAGCACGCAAAACATGACAGGTTCGATCATACCAGCACTAATGCACTCCGCAGTTAAGCGTGCTTGGGCAAGAGTAGTACTAGGATTGGTGACCTCCTAGGATGTCCTCGTATTGCATCTCTATTTTTTTAAGTTTTCCAGTCCGTTTTGGATAAAAACTTATTAATTAGCGCGCTAAAGAAAGGATAATGGATTTGAGCACGCAAAACATGATAGTTTCGATCATACCATCTCTAATGCACCGCATTCCATCAGAACTCCGTAGTTAAGTGTGCTTGGGTGAGAGTAGTACTAGGTTGGGTGACCTCCTGGGTAGTCCTCGTGTTGAACCTCTCATTTTGTAAGTTTTCCAGTCTGTTTTGGATAAAAAGTGATTAATTAGCGCGCTATAGAAAGCATATAGGTTTTGAGCACGCATAACATGACAGGTGCGATCATACCAGCACTTATGCACTCCGCAGTTAAGCGTGCTTGGGCAAGAGTAGTACTAGGATGGGTGACCTCCTAGGAAGTCCTCGTATTGCACCTCTATTTTTTTAATTTTTCCAGTCCGTTCTGGATAAAAACATTAATTAGCGCGCTATAGAAAGCATATAGGTTTTGAGCACGCAAAACATGACAGGTGCGATCATACCAGCACTAACGCACCGGATCCCATCAGAACTCCGCAGTTAAGCGTGTTTGGGCGAGAGTAGTACTAGGATGGGTGACCTCTTGGGTAGTCCTCGTGTGCACCAATGCATCGGATCCCATCAGAACTCCGCATTTGAGCGTGCTTCGGCGAGAGTAGTACTAGGATTGGTGACCTCCTGGAAAGTCCTCGTGTTGTACCTCTCTTTTTGTAAGTTTTCAAGTCCGTTTTGGTTAAAAACTTATTAATTAGCGCGCTACAGAAAGCATACAGGATTTGTGCACGCAATACATGACGGGTGCGATCATACCAACACTAATGCACCGCATTCCATCAGAACTCCGTAGTTAAGCGTGCTTGGGCGAGAGTAGTAGTAGGATTGGTGACCTCCTGGAAAGTCCTCGTGTTGCACCTCTCTTTTGTAAGTTTTCCAGTCCGTTTTGGATAAAAACTGATTAATTTGCGTGCTACAGAAAGCATACAGGATTTGAGCACGCAAAACATGACAGATGCGATCATACCAGCACTAATGCAACGGTTCCTGTTAGAACTCCGTAGTTAAGCGTGCTTGGGCGAGAGTAGTACTAGGATGGGTGACCTCCTGGGAAGTCCTCGTGTGCACTAATGCATCGGATCCCATCAGAACTCCGCAGTTAAGCGTGCTTAACATGACAGTTGCGATCATACCAGCACTAATGCACTCCGCAGTTAAGCGTGCTTGGGCAAGAGTAGTACTAGGATGGGTGACCTCCTAGGAAGTCCTCGTATTGCACCTCTATTTTTTTAATTTTTCCAGTCCGTTTTGGATAAAAACTTATTAATTAGCGCGCTATAGAAAGCATATAGGTTTTGAGCACGCATAACATGACAGGTGCGATCATACCAGCACTAATGCACTCCGCAGTTAAGCGTGCTTGGGCAAGAGTAGTACTAGGATGGGTGACCTCCTAGGAAGTCCTCGTATTGCACCTCTATTTTTTTAATTTTTCCAGTCCGTTTTGGATAAAAACTTATTAATTAGCGCGCTATAGAAAGCATATAGGTTTTGAGCACGCAAAACATGACAGGTGCGATCATACCAGCACTAACGCACCGGATCCCATCAGAACTCCGCAGTTAAGCGTGTTTGGGCGAGAGTAGTACTAGGATGGGTGACCTCTTGGGTAGTCCTCGTGTGCACCAATGCATCGGATCCCATCAGAACTCCGCATTTGAGCGTGCTTCGGCGAGAGTAGTACTAGGATTGGTGACCTCCTGGAAAGTCCTCGTGTTGTACCTCTCTTTTTGTAAGTTTTCAAGTCCGTTTTGGTTAAAAACTTATTAATTAGCGCGCTACAGAAAGCATACAGGATTTGAGCACGCAAAATATGACAGTTGCGATCATACCGTCACTAATGCTCCGCATTCCATCAGAACTCCGTAGTTAAGCGTGCTTGGGCGAGAGTAGTAGTAGGATTGGTGACCTCCTGGAAAGTCCTCGTGTTGCACCTCTCTTTTTGTAAGTTTTCCAGTCCGTTTTGGATAAAAACTGATTAATTTGCGTGCTACAGAAAGCATACAGGATTTGAGCACGCAAAACATGACAGATGCGATCATACCAGCACTAATGCAACGGTTCCCGTTAGAACTCCGTAGTTAAGCGTGCTTGGGCGAGAGTAGTACTAGGATGGGTGACCTCCTGGGAAGTCCTCGTGTGCACTAATGCATCAGATCCCATCAGAACTCCGCAGTTAAGCGTGCTTCGGCGATAGTAGTACTAGGATTGGTGACCTCCTGGAAAGTCCTCGTGTTCCACCTCTCTATTTGTTAGTTTTCCAGTCTGTTTAGGATAAAAACTTATTAATTAGCGTGCTACAGAAAGCAAACAAGATTTGAGCACGCAAAACATGAGAGTTGCGATCATACCATCAGCAATGCACCGGATTCCACCAGAACTCCGTAGTCAAGCGTGCTTGGGCGAGAGTAGTACTAGGATGAGTGACCTCCTGGGAAGAACTCGTGTTGCACCTCGCATTCAGGATTTGTGCACGCAATACATGACGGGTGCGATCATACCAACACTAATGCATCGCATTCCATCAGAACTCCGTAGTTAAGCGTGCTTGGGCGAGAGTAGTAGTAGGATTGGTGACCTCCTGGAAAGTCCTCGTGTTGCACCTCTCTTTTTGTAAGTTTTCCAGTCCGTTTTGAATAAAAACTGATTAATTTGCGTGCTACAGAAAGCATACAGGATTGGAGCACGCAAAACATGACAAATGCGATCATACCAGCACTAATGCAACGGTTCCCGTTAGAACTCCGTAGTTAAGCGTGCTTGGGCGAGAGTAGTACTAGGATGGGTGACCTCCTGGGAAGTCCTCGTGTGCACTAATGCATCGGATCCCATCAGAACTCCGCAGTTAAGCGTGCTTCGACGAGAGTAGTACTAGGATTGGTGACCTCCTGGAAAGTCCTCGTGTTCCACCTCTCTATTTGTTAGTTTTCCTGTCTGTTTAGGATAAAAACTTATTAATTAGCGTGCTACAGAAAGCATACAGGATTTGAGCACGCAAAACATGACAGTTGCGATCATACCGTCAGCAATGCACCGGATTCCATCAGAACTCCGTAGTTAAGCGTGCTTGGGCGAGAGTAGTACTAGGATGAGTGACCTCCTGGGAAGAACTCGTGTTGCACCTCGCATTCAGGATTTGTGCACGCAATACATGACGGGTGCGATCATACCAACACTAATGCACCGCATTCTATCAGAACTCCGTAGTTAAGCGTGCTTGGGCGAGAGTAGTAGTAGGATTGGTGACCTCCTGGAAAGTCCTCGTGTTGCAGCTATCTTTTTGTAAGTTTTTCAGTCCGTTTTGTATAAAAACTGATTAATTTGCGTGCTACAGAAAGCATACAGGATTTGAGCACGCAAAACATGACAGATGCGATCATACCAGCACTCATGCAACGGTTCCCGTTAGAATTCCGTAGTTAAGCGTGCTTGGGCGAGAGTAGTACTAGGATGGGTGACCTCCTGGGAAGTCGTCGTGTGCACTAATGCATCGGATCCCATCAGAACTCTGCAGTTAAGCGTGCTTCGGCGAGAGTAGTACTAGGATTGGTGACCTCCTGGAAAGTCCTCGTGTTCCACCTCTCTATTTGTTAGTTTTCCAGTCTGTTTAGGATAAAATCTTATTAATTAGCGTGCTACAGAAAGCATACAGGATTTGTGCACCTCGCATTCAGGATTTGTGCACGCAATACATGACGGGTGCGATCATACCAACACTAATGCACCGGATCCCATCAGTACTCCGCAGTTAAGCATTCTTGGGCGAGAGAAGTACTAGGATGGGTGACCTCATGGGAAGTCCTCGTGTTGCACCTCTATTTTTGTAAGATTTCCAGTCCGTTTTGGATAAAAACTGATTAAATAGCGCGCCACAGAAAGCATATAGGTTTTGAGCACGCAAAACACGACAGGTGCGATCATACCAGCACTAATGCACCGGATGCCATCAAAACTCCGTAGTTAAGCGTTGTAGGGCGAGAGTAGTACGAGGATCGGTGACCTCCTGGGAAGTCCTCGTGTTGCTCCTCTATTTTTTTAAATTTTCCAGTCCGTTTTGGATAAAAACTTATTAATAGCGCGCTACAGAAAGCATACAGGATTTGAGCACGCAAAACATGACAGTTGCGATCACACCGTCACTAATGCACCGGATTCCATCAGAACTCCGTAGTTAAGCGTGCTAGGGCGAGAGTAGTACTAGGTTGGGTTGACCTCCTGGGAAGTCCTCGTGTTGCACCTCCCTTTTTGTAAGTTTTCCAGTCCGTTTTGGATAAAAATTGATTAATTAGCGCGCTACAGAAGGCATATAGGTTTTGAGCACGCAAAACATGACAGATGCGATCATACCAGCACTATTGCACCGGATCCCATCAGAATTCCGTAGTTAAGCGTTCTTGGGCGAGAGTAGTACTAGGATGGGTGACCTCATGGGAAGTCTTTGTGTTCTTGGGCGAGAGAAGTACTAGGATGCGTGACCACCTGGGAAGTCCTCGTGTGGCACCTCCCTTTTTGTAAGTCCGTTTTGGATAAAAACTGATTAAATAGCGCGCTACAGAAAGCATATAGGATTTGAGCACGCAAAACATGACAGGTGCCATCATACCAGCACTAATGCACTGAATCCCAGCAAAACTCTGTAGTTAAGCGTGGTTGGGCGAGAGTAGTACAATGATGGGTGACCTCCTGGGAAGTCCTCGTGTTGCGCCTCTCTTTTTGTAAGTTTTCCAATCCGTTTTGGATAAAAAGTGATTAATTAGCGCCCTACAGAAGGCATATAGGTTTTGAGCAAGCACAACATGACATGTGCGACCATACCAGCACTAATGCATCGGATCCCATAAGAACTCCGCAGTCAAGCGTGCTTTTCCGAGAGTAGTACTAGTTGGGTGACCTCTTGGGAAGTCCTCTTGTTGCACCTTTCTTTTTGTATGTTTTCCAGTCCGTTTTGGATAAAAAATTAATTAGAGCACTATTGAAAGCATAATGGATTTGAGCACGAAAAACATGATAGGTGCGATCATACCAGCACTAATCCACCGGATCCCATCAGAACTCCACAGTCAAGCGAGCTTGGGCGAGAGTAGTACTAGGATGGGTGACCTCCTGGGAAGTCCTCGTGTTGCACCTGTCTTTTGGAAAGTTCTCCAGTCCGTTTTAGATAATAAGTGATTAATTAGCGCGCTACAGAAGGCATATAGGTTTTGAGCATGCAAAACATGACATGTGCGATCATACCAGCACTAATGCATCGGATCCCATCAGAACTCCGCAGTTAAGCGTGCTTCGGCGAGAGTAGTACTAGGATTGGTGACCTCCTAGAAAGTCCTCGTGTTGCACCTCTCTTTTTGTAAGTTTTCCAGTCCGTTTTGGATAAAAACTTATTAATTAGCGTGCTACAGAAAGCATACAGGATTTGAGCACGCAAAAATGACAGGTGCGATCATACCAGCACTAATGCACCGGATCCAATCAGAACTCCGTAGTTAATCGTGCTTGGGCGAGAGTAGTACTAGGATCGGTGACCTCTTGGGAAGTCCTCGTGTTGCACCTCTCTTTTTGTAAGTTTTCCAGTCCGTTTTGGATAAAAACTTATTAATTAGAGCGCTACAGAAAGCATACAGGATTTGAGCATGCAAAACATGACAGTTGCGATCATACCGTCACTAATGCACAGGATTCCATCAGAACTCCGTAGTTAAGCGTGCTTGGGCGAGAGTAGTACTAGGATGGTTGACCTCCTGGGAAGTCCTCGTGTTGCACCTCTATTTTTGTAAGTTTTCCAGTCCGTTTTGGATCAAAACTTATTAATTAGCACGCTAAAGAGAGCATACAGGATTTGTGCACCCAATACATGACAGGTGCGCTCATACGAGCCCTAATGCACCGGATCGCAACTCCGCAGTTAAGCATTCTTGGGCGAGAGTAGTACTAGGATGGGTGACCTCCTGGGAAGTCCTCGTGTTGCAACTCTCTTTTTCTAAGTTTTCCAGTCCGTTTTGGATAAAAATTTATTAATTAGCGCGCTACAGAAAGCATACAGGATTTGAGCACGCAAAACATGACAAGTGCGATCATACCAGCACTATTGCTCCGGATCCCATCAAAACTCCGTAGTTAAGCGTGGTAGGGCGAGAGTAGTACTAGGATGGGTGACCTCCTGGGAAGTCCTCGTGTTGCACCTCTATTTTTTTATGTTTTCCAGTCCGTTTTGGATAAAAACTTATTACTTAGCGCGCTACAGAAAGCATACAGGATTTGAGCACGCAAAACATGACAGGTGCGATCATACCAGCACTAATGCACCAGATTCCATTAGAACTCCGTAGTGTAGTGTGGTTGGGCGAGAGTAGTACTAGGATGGGTCACCTCCTGGGATGTCCTCGTGTTGCACCTCTCTTTTTGTAAGTTTTCTAGTTCGTTTTGGATAAAAATTGATAAATTAGCGCGCTACAGAAGGCATATAGGTTTTGAGCACGCAAGACATGGAAGGTGCGATAATACCAGCACTAATGCACCGGATCCCATCAGAACTCTGTAGTTAAGCGTGCTTGGGTGAGAGTAGTACTAGGATGGCTGATCTCCTGGGAAGTCCTCGTGTTGCACCTCACTTTTTGTAAGTTTTCTAGCCAGTTTTGGATAAAAACTGATTAACTAGCGCGCTACAGAAAGCATATAGGACTTGAGCACGCAACACATGACAGGTGCGATCATACCAGTAGTAATGCACCGGATCCCATCAGAACTACGCAGATAAGCGTGCTTGGGCGAGAGTAGTACTAGGATGGGTGCCTACCTGGGAAGTCCTCGTGTTGCACCTCTCTTTTTGTATGTTTTCTAGCCCGTTTTGGATAAAAACTGATTAACTAGCGGGCTACAGAAAGCATATAGGACTTGAGCACGCAAAACATGACAGGTGCGATCATACCAGCAGTAATGCACCGGATACCATCAGAACTACGCAGATAAGCGTGCTTGGGCGAGAGTAGTACTAGGATGGGTGATCTCCTGGGAAGTCCTCGTGTTGCACCTCTCTTTTTGTAAGTTTTCCAGTCCGTTTTGGATAAAAACTGATTAATTAGCGCGCTACAGAAAGCATATAGGATTTGAGCACGCAAAACATGACAGGTGCGATCATACTAGCACTAATGCATTGGATCCCATCAGAACTCCACAATTAAGCGTGGTTGGGCGAGAGTAGTACTAGGATGGGTGCCCTCCTGGGAAGTCCTCGTGTTGCACCTCTATTTTGGTAAGTTTTCCAGCCAGTTTTGGATAAAAACTAATTAACTAGCGCGCTACAGAAAGCATATAGGATTTGAGCACGCAAAACATGACAGGTGCGATTATACCAGCAGTAATGCACCGGATCCCATCAGAACTACGCAGATAAGCGTGCTTGGGCGAGAGTAGTACTAGGATGGGGGCCTTCCTGTGAAGTCCTCGTGTTGCACCTCTCTTTTTGTAAGTTTTCTAGCCTGTTTTGGATAAAAACTAATTAACTAGCGTGCTACAGAAAGCATATAGGACATGAGCACGAAAAACATGACAGGTGCGATCATACCAGCAGTAATGCATCGGATCCCATCAGAACTACGCAGATAAGCGTGCTTGGGCGAGAGTAGTACTAGGATGGGTGCCCTCCTAGGAAGTCCTCGTGTTGCACCTCTCTTTTTGTAAGTTTTCTAGCCCGTTTTGGATAAGAATTGATTAACTAGCATGCTACAGAAAGCATATAGGATTTGAGCACGCAAAACATGACAGGTGCGATCATACCAGCACTAATGCACTCCGCAGTTAAGTGTGCTTCGTCGAGAGTTGTACAAGGATGGGTGACCTCTTGGGAAGTCCTCGTGTTGCACCTCTCTTTTTGTAACTTTTCCAGTTCGTTTTGGAAAAAAACTGATTAATTAGCGCGCTACAGAAAGCATAGAGGATTTGAGTACGCAAGACATGACAGGTGCGATCATACCAGCACTAATGCACCGGATCCCATAAGAAATCCGCAGACAAGCATGCTTGGGATAGAGTAGTACTAGGATGGGTGACCTCCTGGGAAGTCCTCGTGTTGCACCTCTCTTTTTGTAAGTTTTCCAGCCAGTTTTTGATAAAAACTGATGAACTAGCGCGCTACAGAAAGCATATAGGACTTGAGCACGCAAAACATGATAGGTGCGATCATACCAGCAGTAATGCGCCGGATCCCATTAGAACTACGCAGATAAGCGTGCTTGGGCGAGAGTAGTACTAGGATGGGTGCCTTCCTGGGAAGTCCTCGTGTTGCACCTTTCTTTTTGTAAGTTTTCTAGCCCGTTTTGGATAAAAACTGATTAACTAGCGCGCTACAGAAAGCATATAGGACTTGAGCACGCAAAAGATGATAGGTGCGATCATACCAGCATTAATGCACTGGATCCCATCAGAACTCCACAGTTAAGCACGCTTGGGCGTGAGTAGTACTAGGATGGGTGATCTCCTGGGAAGTCCTCGTGTTGCACCTCTCTCTTTGTAAGTTTTCCAGTCTGTTTTGGATAAAAATTGATTAATTAGCGTTCTACAGAAAGCATATAGCATTTGAGCATGCAAAACATGACATGTGCGATCATACCAGCACTAACGCATTGGAACCCATCAGAACTCCGCAGTTCAGCGTGCTTGGGCGAGAGTAGTACTAGGATGGATGCCCACCTGGGAAGTCCTCGTGTTGCACCTCTCTTTTTGAAAGTTTTCCAGCGAGTTTTGGATAAAAATTGATTAACTAGCACGTTACAGAAAGCATATAGGACTTGAGCACGCAAAACATGACAGGTGCGATCATACCAGCAGTAATGCACCGGATCCCCTAAGAAATCTGCAGACAAGCATGGTTGGGATAGAGTAGTACTAGGATAGGTGACCTCCTGGGAATTCCTCTTGTTGCACCTCTCTTTCTGTAAGTTTTCCAACCCGTTTTGGATAAAAACGGATTAACTAGCGCGATACAGAAAGCATATAGGACTTGAGCACGCAAAACATGACAGGTTCGATCATACCAGCACTAATGCACCAGATCCCATCAGAACTCCGCAGATAAGCGTGCTTGGGAGAGAGTAGTACTAGGATGGGTGCCCTCCTGGGAAGTCCACGTGTTGCACCTCTCTAATTGTAAGTTTTCCAGTTCGTATTGGATAAAAACTGATTAATTAGTGTGCTACAGAGAGCATACAGGATTTGAGCACGCAAAACATGACAGGTGCGATCATACCAGCACTGATGCACCGGATCCCATCAGAACTCGGAAGTTAAGCGTGCTTGGGCGAGAGTAGTACTAGGATGGGTGACCTCCTTGGAAGTCCTCGTGTTGCACTTCTTTTTTTGTAACTTTTCCAGTCCGTTTTGGATAAAACTGATTAAATAGCGCGCTACAGAAAGCATATAGGATTTGAGAACGCAAAACATGACAGGTGCGATCATACTAGCACTGATGCACCGGATTCCATCAAAACTCCGTAGTTAAGCAGGGTAGGGCGATAGTAGTACTAGGATGGGTGACCTCCTGGGAAGTCCTTGTGTTGCACCTCTATTTTTTTAAGTTTTCCAGTCCGTTTTGGATAAAAACTTATTAATTAGTGCGCTACAGAAAGCACACAGGATTTGAGCACGCAAATCTTGACAGGTGCGATCGTACCAGCACTAATGCACCGGATTCCATTAGAACTCTGTAGTTAAGCGTGGTAGGGCGAGAGTAGTACTAGGATGGGTGACCTCTTGGGAAGTCCTCGTGTTGCACCTTGATTTTTGTAAGTTTTCCAGCCCGTTTTGGATAAAAATTGATTAATTAGCGCGCTACAAAAGGCATTCAGGTTTTGAGCACGCAAAACATGACATGTGCGATCATACCAGCACTAATGCATCGGATCCCATCAGAACTCCGCAGTTAAGTGTGATTTGGCGAGAGTAGTACTAGGATTGGTGACATCCTAGAAAATCCTCGTGTTGCACCTCTCTTTTTGTAAGTTTTCCAGTCCGTATTGGTTAAAAACTGATTAATTAGTGTGCTACAGAAAGCATACAGGATTTGAGCACACAAAACGTGACAAGTGCGATCATACCAGCACTAATGCACCGGATCCCATCAGAACTCCGAAGTTAACCATGCTTGGGCGAGAGTAGTACTAGGATGGGTGACCTCCTGGGAAATGCTCGTGTTGCACCTCTCTTTTTGTAACTTTTCCAGTCCGTTTTGGATAAAACTGATTAAATACCGCGCTACAGAAAGCATATAGGATTCCATCAAAACTCCGTAGTTAAGCAGGGTAGGGCGATAGTAGTACTAGGATGGGTGACCTCCTGGGAAGTCCTTGTGTTGCACCTCTATTTTTTTAAGTTTTCCAGTCCGTTTTGGATAAAAACTTATTAATTAGTGTTCTACAGAAAGCACAGAGGATATGAGCACGCAAATCTTGACAGGTGAGATCGTACCAGCACTAATGCACCGGATTCCATCAGAACTCCGTAGTTAAGCATAGTTGGGTGAGAGTAGTACTAGGATGGGTGACCTCCTGGGAAGTCCTCATGTTGCACCTCGTTTTTTGTAAGTTTTCTAGCCCGTTTTGGATAAAAACTTATTAATTAGCGTGCTACAGAAAGCATACAGGATTTGAGCACACAAAACGTGACAAGTGCGATCATACCAGCACTAATGCACTAGATCCCATCAGAACTCCGAAGTTAATTGTGCTTGGGCGAGAGTAGTACTAGGATGGGTGACCTCCTGGGAAGTCCTCGTGTTGCACCTCTCTTTTTGTAACTTTTCCAGTCCGTTTTGGATAAAATATGATTAATTAGTGTGCTTCAGAAAGCATACAAGATTTGAGCACACAAAACGTGACAGGTGCGATCATACCAACACTAATGCATTGGATCCCATCAGATCTTCGAAGTTAAGTGTGCTTGGGCGAGAGTAGTACTAAGATGGGTGACCACCTGGGAAGTCCTCGTTTTGCACCTCTTTTTTTGTAACTTTTCCAGTCCGTTTTGAATTAAAACTGATTAAATAGCGCGCTAGAGAAAGCATATAGGATTTGAGAACGCAAAACATGACAGGTGCAATCGTACTAGCATTGATGCACCGGATTCCATTAAAACTCTGTAGTTAAGCAGGGTAGGGCGTTAGTAGTACTAGGATGGGTGACCTCCTGGGATGTCCTTGTGTTGCACCTCTATTTTTTTAAGTTTTCCAGTCCGTTTTGGATAAAAACTTATTAATTAGCGTGCTACAGAAAGCATACAGGATTTGAGCACGCAAATCTTGACAGGTGCAATCATACCAGCACTAATGCACCGGATCCCATCAGAACTCTGAAGTTAAGCGTGCTTGGGCGAGAGTAGTACTAGGATGGGTGACCTCTTAGGAAGTCCTCGTGTTAAGCGTGATTCGGCGAGAGTAGTACTAGGATTGGTGACCTCCTAGAAAGTCCTCGTGTTGCACCTCTCTTTTTGTAAGTTTTCCAGTCCGTATTGGATAAAGACTGATTAATTAGTGTGTTACAGAAAGCATACAGGATTTGAGCACACAAAACGTGACAGGTGCGATCATACCAGCACTGATGCACCGGATCCCATCAGAACTCGGAAGTTAAGCGTGCTTGGGCGAGAGTAGTACTAGGATAGGTGACCTACTCGGAAGTCCTCGTGTTGCACCACTTTTTTTGTAACTTTTCCAGTCCGTTTTGGATAAAACTGATTAAATAGCGCGCTACAGAAAGCATATAGGATTTGAGAACGCAAAACATGACAGGTGCGATCATACTAGCACTGATGCACCGGATTCCATCAAAACTCCGTAGTTAAGCAGGGTAGGGCGATAGTAGTACTAGGATGGGTGACCTCCTGGGAAGTCCTTCTGTTGCACCTCTATTTTTTTAAGTTTTCCAGTCCGTTTTGGACAAAAACTTATTAATTAGCGTGCTACAGGAAGCACACAGGATTTGAGCACGCAAATCTTGACAGGTGCGATCGTACCAGCACTAATGCACCGGATTCCATCAGAACTCCGTAGTTAAGCGTGGTTGGGCGAGAGTAGTACTAGAATGGGTGACCTCCTGGGAAGTCCTCGTGTTGCACCTCTCTTTTTGTATGTTTTCCAGTCCGTTTTGGATAAAACGTGATTAATTAGCGCGCTACAGAAGGATAGAGGTTTTGAGCACGCAAAACATGACATGTGCGATCATACCAGCACTAATGCATCGGATCCCATCAGAACTCCGCAGTTAAGCGTGCTTCAGCGAGAGTAGTACTAGGATTGGTGACCTCCTAGAAAGTCCTCGTGTTGCACCTCTCTTATTGTAAGTTTTCCAGTTCGTATTGGATAAAAACTGATTAATTAGTGTGCTACAGAGAGCATACAGGATTTGAGCACGCAAAACATGACAGGTGCGATCATACCAGCACTAATGCTCCGGATCCCATCAGAACTCCCTAGTTAAGCGTGCTTGGGCGAGAATTGTATTCGGATGGGTGACCTCCCATCGGATCCCATCAGAACTCCGCAGTTAAGCGTGCTTCGGCGAGAGTAGTACTAGCATTGGTGAACTCCTAGAAAGTCCTCGTGTTGCACCTCTCTTTTTGTAACTTTTCCAGTCCGTATTGGATAAAAACTGATTAATTAGCGCTACAGAAAGCATATAGGATTTGAGAACGCAAAACATGACAGGTGCGATCATATTAGCACTGATGCACCGGATTCCATCAAAACTCCGTAGTTAAGCAGGGTAGGGCGATAGTAGTACTAGGATGGGTGACCTCCTGGGAAGTCCTTGTGTTGCACCTCTATTTTTTTAAGTTTTCCAGTCCGTTTTGGATAAAAACTTATTAATTAGTGCGCTACAGAAAGCATACAGGATTTGAGCACGCAAATCATGACTGGTGCGATCATACCAGCACTAATGCACCGGATTCCATTAGAACTCCGTAGTTAAGCGTGGTAGGGCGAGAGTAGTACTAGGATGGGTGACCTCTTGGGAAGTCCTCGTGTTGCACCTCGATTTTCGTAAGTTTTCCAGCCCGTTTTGGATAAAAATTGATTAATTAGCGCGCTACAAAAGGCATTCAGGTTTTGAGCACGCAAAACATGACATGTGCGATCATACCAGCACTAATGCACCGGATCCCATCAGAACTCCGAAGTTAACCGTGCTTGGGCGAGAGAAGTACTAGGATGGATGACCTCCTGGGAAGTCCTTGTGTTGCACCTCTCTTTTTGTAACTTTTCCAGTCCGTTTTGGATAAAAACTGATTAAATAGCGCGCTACAGTAAGCATATAAGATTTGAGAACGCAAAACATGACAGGTCCGATCATACTAGTACTGATGCACCGGATTCCATCAAAACTCCGTAGTTAAGCAGGGTAGGGCGTTAGTAGTACTAGGATGGGTGACCTCCTGGGAAGTCCTTGTGTTGCACCTCTATTTTTTTAAGTTTTCCAGTCCGTTTTGGATAAAAACATATTAATTAGAGTGCTACAGAAAGCATACAGGATTTGAGCACGCAAATCTTGACAGGTGCGATCATACCAGCACTAATGCGCCGGATCCCATCAGAACTCTGAAGTTAAGCGAGAGTAGTTCTAGGATTGGTGACTTCCTAGAAAGTCCTCGTGTTGCACCTCTCTTTTTGTAAGTTTTCCAGTCCGTATAGGATAAAGACTGATTAATTAGTGTGCTACAGAAAGCATACAGGATTTGAGCACAGAAAACGTGACAGGTGCGATCATACCAGCACTGATGCACCGAATCCCATCAGAACTCGGAAGTTAAGCGTGCTTGGGCGAGAGTAGTACTAGGATGGGTGACCTCCTCGGAAGTCCTGGTGTTGCACCTCTTTTTTTGTAACTTTTCCAGTCCGTTTTGGATAAAACTGATTAAATAGCGCGCTACGGAAAGCATATAGGATTTGAGAACGCAAAACATGACAGGTGCGATCATACTAGCACTGATGCACCGGATTCCATCAAAACTCCGTAGTTAAGCAGGGTAGGGCGACAGTAGTACTAGGATGGGTGACCTCATGGGAAGTCCTTGTGTTGCATCACTATTTTTTTAAGTTTTCCAGTCCGTTTTGGATAAAAACTTATTAATTAGCGTGCTACAGAAAGCACACTGGATTTGAGCACGCAAATCTTGACAGGTGCGATCGTACCAGCACTAATGCACCGGATTCCATCAGAACTCCGTAGTTAAGCGTGGTTGGGCGAGAGTAGTACTAGAATGGGTGACCTCCTGGGAAGTCCTCGTGTTGCACCTCTCTTTTTGTATGTTTTCCAGTCCGTTTTGGATAAAACGTGATTAATTAGCGCGCTACAGAAAGCATACAGGACTTGAGCACGCAAATCTTGACAGGTGCGATCGTACCAGCACTAATGCACCGGATTCAATCAGAACTCCGTAGTTAAGCGTGGTTGGGCGAGAATAGTACTAGGATGGGTGACCTCCTGGGAAGTCCTCGTGTTGCACCTCGTTTTTTGTATGTTTTCCAGTCCGTTTTGGATAAAAACTGATTAAATAGCGCGCTACAGAAAGCATATAGGATTTGAGAACGCAAAACGTGACAGGTGCGATCGTACTAGCACTGATGCACCAGATTCCATCAAAACTCTGTAGTTAAGCAGGGTCCTTGTGTTGCACCTCTATTTTTTTAAGTTTACCAGTCCGTTTTGGATAAAAACTTATTAATTAGCGTGCTATAGAAAGCATACAGGATTTGAGCACGCAAATCTTGACAGTTGCGACCGTACCAGCACTAATGCACCGGATTCCATTAGAACTCCATAGTTAAGCGTGGTTGGGCGAGAGTAGTACTAGGATGGGTGACCTCTTGGGAAGTCCTCGTGTTGCACCTCTCTTTTTGTATGCTTTCCAGTCCGTTTTGGATAAAAACTTATTAATTAGCGTGCTATAGAAAGCATACACGATTTGAGCACACAAAACATGAAAGGTGCGATCATACCAGCACTAATGCTCCGGATCCCATCAGAACTCCGTAGTTAAGCGTGGCAGGGCGAGAGTAGTACTAGGATGGGTGACCGCCTGGGAAGTCCTCGTGTTGCACCTCTCTTTAGGTAACATTTCCTGCCCGTTTTGGATAAAAACTGATTAATTAGCGCGCTATAGAAGGCATACAGGTTTTGAGCAAGCAAAACATGACATGTGCGATCATACCAGCACTAATGCATCGCATCCCATCAGAATTTCGAAGTTAAGCGTGCTTGGGCAAGAGTAGTACTAGGATGGGTGACCACCTGGGAAATCCTCGTGTTGGACCTCTCTTTTTGTAACTTTTCCAGTCCGTTTTGGATTAAAACTGATTAAATAGCGCGCTACAGAAAGCATATAGGATTTTAGAACGCAAAACATAACAGGTGCGATCGTACTAGCACTAATGCACCGGATTCCATTAGAACTCTGTAGTTAAGTGTGGTTGGGCGAGAGTAGTACTAGGATGGGTGACCTCCTGGGAAGTCCTCGTGTTGCACCTCTCTTTTTGTATGCTTTCCAGTCCATTTTTGATAAAAACTTATTAATTAGCGTGCTATAGAAAGCATACAGGATTTGAGCACACAAAACATGAAAGGTGCGATCATACCAGCACTAATGCACCGGATCTCATCAAAACTCCGTAGTTAAGCGTGGTAGGGCGAGAGTAGTACTAGGATGCGTGACCTCCTGGGAAGTCCTCGTGTTGCACCTCTCTTTATGTAACTTTTCCAGCCCGTTTTGGATAAAAACTGATTAATTAGCGCGCTACAGAAGGCATACAGGTTTTGAGCAAGCAAAACATGACATGTGCGATCATACCAGCACTAATGCATCGCATCCCATCAGAACTCCGCAGTTAAGAGTGATTCGGCGAGAGTAGTACTAGGATTGGTGACCTCCTAGAAAATCCTCGTGTTGCACCTCTCTTTTTGTAAGTTTTCCAGTCCGTATTGGATAAACACTGATTAATTAGTGTGCTACAGAAAGCATACAGGACATGAGCACACAAAACATGACAGGTGTGATCATACCAGCACTAATGCACCGGATCCCATCACAACTCCGAAGTTAAGCGTGCTTGGGCGAGAGTAGAACTAGGATGGGTGCTCTCCAGGGAAGTCCTCGTGTTGCACCTCTCTTTTTGTAACTTTTCTAGTCCGTTTTGGATAAAAACTGATTAAATAGCACGCTACAGAAAGCATGCAGGATTTAAGCACGCAAAACATGACAGGTGCCATCATACCAGCATAAATGCACCGGATCCCCTCAGAACTCCGCAGGTAAGCGTGTTTGGGCGAGAGTAGTACTAGGATGGGTGATCTCTTGGGAAGTTCTCGTGTAGCACCTCTCTTTTTGTAAGTTTTCTAGTCCGTTTTAGATAAAAACTGATTAATTAGCGTGCTACGGAAAGCATATAGGATTTGAGCACGCAAAACGTGATGGGTGCGATCATTCCAGCACTAATGCATTGGATCCCATCGGAACTCCGCAGTTAAGCGTGCTTGGGCGAGAGTAGTACTAGATGGGTGTCCTCCTGGGAAGTCCTCGTGCTGCACCTCTCTTTTTGTAAGTTTTCCAGTCCGTTTTGGACCAAAACAGATTAATTAGCGCGCTACAGAAAGCATTTAGGATTTGAGCACGCAAAACATGACAGGTGCGATCATACCAACACTAATGCACCGGATCCCATCAAAACTCCACAGTTAAGTGTTCTTGGGCGAGAGTAGTAATAGGATGGGTGACCTCCTAGGAAGTCCTCGTGTTGCACCTCTACTTTTGTAAGATTTCCTGTCCGTTTTGGATAAAAACTTTTTAATTAGCGCGCTACAGAAAGCATATAGGATTTGAGAACGAAAAAACATGATAGGTTCGATCATACCAGCACTAATGCACCGGATCCCATCAGAACTCCGCAGTTAAGAGTGCTTGGGCGTGAGTAGTACTAGGATGGGTGATCTCCTGGGAAGTCCTAGTGATGCACCTCTCTTTTTTAAGTTTTCCAGTCGGTTTTGGATAAAAACTGATTAATTAGTGCGCTACAGAAAGCATATAGGATTTGAGCACGCAAAACATGACAGGTGCCATCATACCAGCATAAATGCACCGGATCCCATCAGAACTCCGCAGTTAAGCGTGCTTCGGAGAGAGTAGTACTAGGATGGGTGTCCACCTCGGAAGTCGTCGTGTTGCACCTCTCTTTTTGTAAGTTTTCTTGTCCGTTTTGGATAAAAACTGATAAATTAGCGCGCTACAGAAAGCATATAGGATTTGAGCACGCAAAAAATGACACGTGCCATCATACCAGCACTAATGCACCGGATCCCATCAGAACTCCGCAGTTAAGCTTGCTTGGGCGAGAGTTGTACTAGGATGGGTGTCCTCCTGGGAAGTCCTCGTGATGGACCTCTCTTTTTATAAGTTTTCCAGTCCGTTTTGGATAAAAACTGATTAATTAGCGCGCTACAGAAAGCATATTGGATTTGAGAACGCAAAACATGACAGGTGCGATCATACTAGCACTGATGCACCGGATTCCATCAAAACTCCGTAGTTAAGCAGGGTAGGGCGTTAGTAGTACTAGGATGGGTGACCTCCTGGGAAGTCCTTGTGTTACACCTCTATTTTTTTAAGTTTTCCAGTCCGTTTTGGATAAAAACTTATTAATTAGCGTGCTACAGAAAGCATACAGGATTTGAGCACGCAAATCTTGACAGGTGCGACCGTACCAGCACTAATGCACCGGATTCCATTAGAACTCCGTAGTTAAGCGTGGTTAGGCGAGAGTAGTACAGTCCGTTTTGGGTTAAAACTGATTAAATAGCGCGCTACAGAAAGCATATAGGATTTGAGAACGCAAAACATGACAGGTGCGATTGTACCAGCACTAATGCACCGGATTCCATTAGAACTCCGTAGTTAAGCGTGGTTGGGCGAGAGTAGTACTAGGATGGGTGACCTCCTGGGAAGTCCTCGTGTTGCACCTCTCATTTTGTATGTTTTCCGGTCCGTTTTGGATAAAAACTTATTAATTAGCGTGCTATAGAAAGCATACAGGATTTGAGCACACAAAACATGGAAGGTGCGATCATACTAGCACTAATGCACCGGATCCCATCAGAACTCCGAAGTTAAGCGTGCTTGGGCGAGAGTAGTACTAGGATGGGTTACCTCCTTGGAAGTCCTCGTGTTGCATGTCTCTTTATGTAACTTTTCCAGCCCGTTTTGGATAAAAACTGATTAATTAGCGCGCTACAGAAGGCATACAGGTTTTGCGCACGCAAAACATGACATGTGCGACCATACCAGCACTAATGCATCGCATCCCCTCAGAACTCCGCAGTTAGGCGTGACTCGGCGAGAGTAGTACTAGGATTGGTGACCTCCTAGAAAATCCTCGTGTTGCACCTCTCTTTTTGTATGTTTTCCAGTCCGTATTGGATAAACATTGATTAATTAGTGTGGAACAGAAAGCATACAGGATTTGAGCACACAAAACATGACACGTGTGATCATACCAGCACTAATGCACCGGATCCCATCAAAACTCCGAAGTTAAGCAGGGTAGGGCGATAGTAGTACTACGATGGGTGACCTCCTGGGAAGTCCTTGTCTTGCACCTCTATTTTTTTAAGTTTTCCAGTCCGTTTTGGATAAAAACTTATTAATTAGCGTGCGACAGAAAGCACACAGGACTTGCCCACGCAAATCTTGACAGGTGCGATCGTACCAGCACTAATGCACCGGATTCCATCAGAACCCCGTAGTTAAGCATGGTTGGGCGAGAGTAGTACTAGGATGGTTGACCTCCTGGGAAGTCCTCATGTTGCACCTCGTTTTCTGTAAGTTTTCAAAGCCGTTTTGGATAAAAACTGATTAATTAGCGCGCTACAGAAGGCATACAGGTTTTGAGCACGCAAAACATGACATGTGCGATCATACCAGCACTAATGCATCGCATCCCCTCAAAAAACTCCGCAGTTAAGCGTGACTCGGCGAGAGTAGTACTAGGATGGGTGACCTCCTAGAAAATCCTCGTGTTGCACCTCTCTTTTTGTAAGTTTACCAGTCCGTATTGGATAAAAACTGATTAATAAGTGTGCTACAGAGAGCATACAGGATTTGAGCACGCAAAACATGACAGGTGCGATCATACCAGCACTAATGCACCGGATCCGATCAGAACACCCTAGTTAAGCATGCTTGTGCGAGAGTTGTATTCGGATGGGTGACCTCCCATCGGATCCCATCAAAACTCCGCAGTTAAGCGTGCTTCGGCGAGAGTAGTACTAGGATTTGTGACCTCCTAGAAAGACCTCGTGTTGCACCTCTCTTTTTGTAAGTTTTCCAGCCCGGTTTGGATAAAAAGTGATTAATTAGCGCACATCAGAAGTCATAGAGGTTTTGAGCACGCAAAACATGAAAGGTGCGATCATAACAGCACTAATGCACCGGATCCCATCAGAACTTCGTAGTTAAGTGTGTTTGGGCGAGAGAAGTACTAGGATGGGTGACCTCCTGGGAAGTCCTCGTGTCCCATCTCTCTTTTTGTAAGTTTTCCTGTCCGTTTTGGATTAAAAGTGATTAATTAGCGCGCTATAGAAAGCATATAGGTTTTGACCACGCAAAACATGACAAGCGCGATCATACCAGCACTAATGCACTCTGCAGTTAAGCGTGCTTGGGCAAGAGTAGTACTAGGATGGGTGACCTCCTGGGAACTCCTCGTGTTGCACCTCTCTTTTTGTAACAAAACTCCGTAGTTAAGCGTGGTAGGGCGAGAGTACTACTAGGATGGGTGACCTCCTGGAAAGTCCTCGTGTTGCACCTCTCTTTTTGTAAGTTTTCCATCCCGTTTTGGATAAAAAGTGATTAATTAGCGCGCTATAGAAGACATAGAGGTTTTGAGCACGCAAAACATGACATGTGCGATCATACCAGCAGTAATGCATCGGATCCCATCAGAACTCCGCAGTTAAGCGTGCTGCGGCGAGAGTAGTACTGGGATTGGTGATCTCCTAGAAAGTCCTCGTGTTGCACCTCTCTTTTTGTAAGTTTTCCAGTCCGTATTGGATAAAAACTGATTAATTAGTGTGCTACAGAAAGCATACAGGATTTGAACACGCAAAACGTGACAGGTGCGATCATACTAGCACTGATGCACCGGATTCCATCAAAACTCCGAAGTTAAGCGTGTGTTGCACCTCTCTTTTTGTAACTTTTCCAATCCGTTTTGGATAAAAATTGATTAATTAGCGCGCTACAGAATGAATACAGGATTTGAGCACGCAAATCATGACAGGTGCGATCATACCAACACTAATGCACCGGATTCCATCAGAACTCCGTAGTTAAGCGTGGTTGGGCGAGAGTAGTACTAGGATTGGTGACCTCCTGGGAAGTCCTTGTGTTGCAGCTCTCTTTTTGTAAGTTTTCCAGTTCGTTTTGGATAAAAAGTGATTAATTAGCGCGCTACAGAAGGCATAGAGGTTTTGAGCCCGCAAAACATGACATGTGCGATCATACCAGCACTAATGCATCGGATCCCATCAGAACTCCGCAGTTAAGCGTGCTTCGGCGAGAGTAGTACTAGGATCGGTGACCTCCTAGAAAGCCCTCGTGTTGCACCTCTCTTTTTGTAAGTTTTCCAGTCCGTATTGGATAAAAACTGATTAATTAGTGTGCTACAGAAAGCATACAGGATTTGAGCACGTAAAACATGACAGCTGCGATCATAACAGCACTAATGCACCGGATCCCATCAGAACTCTGTAGTTAAGCTGCCTTGGGCGAGAGTATTACTATGATGGGTGACCTCCTGGGAAGTCCTCGTGTTGCACCTCTCTTTTTGTAAGTTTTCCAGTTCGTTTTGGATAAAAAGTGATCAATTAGCGCGCTACAGAAGGCATAGAGGTTTTGAGCACGCAAAACATGACATATGCGATCATACCAGCACTAATGCATCGGATCCCATCAGAACTTCGCAGTTAAGCGTGCTTCGGCGAGGGTAGTACTAGGATTGGTGATCTCCTAGAAAGTCCTCGTGTTGCACCTCTCATTTTGTAAGTTTTCCAGTCCGTATTGGATAAAAACTAATTAATTAGTGTGCTACAGAAAGCATATAGGATTTGAGCACGCAAAACATGACAGGTGCAATCATACCAGCCCTAATGCACCGGATCCCATCAGAACTCCCAAGTTAAGCGCGCTTGGGCGAGAGTAGTATTCGGATGGGTGACCTCCTGTGATGTCCTCGTGTTGTACCTCTTTTTTTGTAAGTTTTCCAGTCCGTTTTGGATAAAAAGTGATTAATTAGCGCGCTACATAAGGCATAGTGGTTTTGAGCACGCAAAACATAACATGTGCGATCATACCAGCACTAATGCATCGGATCCCATCAGAACTCCGCAGTTAAGCGTGCTTCGGCGAGAGTAGTACTAGGATTGGTGACCTCCTAGAAAGCCCTCGTGTTGCACCTCTCTTTTTGTAAGTTTACCAGTCCGTATTGGATAAAAACTGATTAATTAGTGTGCTACAGAGAGCATACAGGATTTGAGCACGCAAAACATGACAGGTGCGATCATACCAGCACTAATGCACCGGATCCCATCAGAACTCCCTAGTTAAGCGTGCTTGGGCGAGAGTTGTATTCGGATGGGTGACCTCCCATCGGATCGCATCAGAACTCCGCAGTTAAGCGTGCTTCGGCGAGAGTAGTACTAGGATTTGTGACCTCCTAGAAAGACCTCGTGTTGCACGTCTCTTTTTGTAAGTTTTCCAGCCCGGTTTGGATAAAAAGTGATTAATTAGCGCACATCAGAAGTCATAGAGGTTTTGAGCACGCAAAACATGACAGGTGCGATCATAACAGCACTAATGCACCAGATCCCATCAGAACTTCGTAGTTAAGTGGGTTTGGGCGAGAGAAGTACTAGGATGGGTGACCTCCTGGGAAGTCCTCGTGTCCCATCTCTCTTTTTGTAGGTTTTCCAGTCCGTTTTGGATTAAAAGTGATTAATTAGCGCGCTATAGAAAGCATATGGGTTTTGAACACGCAAAACATGACAGGCGCGATCATACCAGCACTAATGCACTCTGCAGTTAAGCGTGCTTGGGCAAGAGTAGTACTAGGATGGGTGACCTCCTGGGAACTCCTCGTGTTGCACCTCTCTTTTTGTAACAAAACTCCGTAGTTAAGCGTGGTAGGGCGAGAGTACTACTAGGATGGGTGACCTCCTGGAAAGTCCTCGTGTTGCACCTCTCTTTTTGTAAGTTTTCCAGTTCGTTTTGGATAAAAAGTGATTAATTAGCGCGCTACAGAAGGCATAGAGGTTTTGAGCCCGCAAAACATGACATGTGCGATCATACCAGCACTAATGCATCGGATCCCATCAGAACTCCGCAGTTAAGCGTGCTGCGGCGAGAGTAGTACTGGGATTGGTGATCTCCTAGAAAGTCCTCGTGTTGCACCTCTCTTTTTGTAAGTTTTCCAGTCCGTATTGGATAAAAACTGATTAATTAGTGTGCTACAGAAAGCATACAGGATTTGAACACGCAAAACGTGACAGGTGCGATCATACTAGCACTGATGCACCGGATTCCATCAAAACTCCGAAGTTAAGCGTGTGTTGCACCTCTCTTTTTGTAACTTTTCCAGTCCGTTTTGGATAAAAATTGATTAATTAGCGCGCTACAGAAAGAATACAGGATTTGAGCACGCAAATCATGACAGGTGCGATATACCAACACTAATGCACCGGATTCCATCAGAACTCCGTAGTTAAGCGTGGTTGGGCGAGAGTAGTACTAGGATTGGTGACCTCCTGGGAAGTCCTTGTGTTGCAGCTCTCTTTTTGTAAGTTTTCCAGTTCATTTTGGATAAAAAGTGATTAATTAGCGCGCTACAGAAGGCATAGAGGTTTTGAGCACGCAAAACATGACATGTGCGATCATACCAGCACTAATGCATCGGATCCCATCAGAACTCCGCAGTTAAGCGTGCTTCGGCGAGAGTAGTACTAGGATTGGTGACCTCCTAGAAAGCCCTCGTGTTGCACCTCTCTTTTTGTAAGTTTTCCAGTCCGTATTGGATAAAAACTGATTAATTAGTGTGCTACAGAAAGCATACATGATTTGAGCACGCAAAACATGACAGCTGCGATCATAACAACACTAATGCACCGGATCCCATCAGAACTCTGTAGTTAAGCTGGCTTGGGCGAGAGTATTACTATGATGGGTGACCTCCTGGGAAGTCCTCGTGTTGCACCTCTCTTTTTGTAAGTTTTCCAGTTCGTTTTGGATAAAAAGTGATTAATTAGCGCACATCAGAAGTCATAGAGGTTTTGAGCACGCAAAACATGACAGGTGCGATCATAACAGCACTAATGCACCAGATCCCATCAGAACTTCGTAGTTAAGTGGGTTTGGGCGAGAGAAGTACTAGGATGGGTGACCTCCTGGGAAGTCCTCGTGTCCCATCTCTCTTTTTGTAGGTTTTCCAGTCCGTTTTGGATTAAAAGTGATTAATTAGCGCGCTATAGAAAGCATATGGGTTTTGAACACGCAAAACATGACAGGCGCGATCATACCAGCACTAATGCACTCTGCAGTTAAGCGTGCTTGGGCAAGAGTAGTACTAGGATGGGTGACCTCCTGGGAACTCCTCGTGTTGCACCTCTCTTTTTGTAACAAAACTCCGTAGTTAAGCGTGGTAGGGCGAGAGTACTACTAGGATGGGTGACCTCCTGGAAAGTCCTCGTGTTGCACCTCTCTTTTTGTAAGTTTTCCAGTTCGTTTTGGATAAAAAGTGATTAATTAGCGCGCTACAGAAGGCATAGAGGTTTTGAGCCCGCAAAACATGACATGTGCGATCATACCAGCACTAATGCATCGGATCCCATCAGAACTCCGCAGTTAAGCGTGCTGCGGCGAGAGTAGTACTGGGATTGGTGATCTCCTAGAAAGTCCTCGTGTTGCACCTCTCTTTTTGTAAGTTTTCCAGTCCGTATTGGATAAAAACTGATTAATTAGTGTGCTACAGAAAGCATACAGGATTTGAACACGCAAAACGTGACAGGTGCGATCATACTAGCACTGATGCACCGGATTCCATCAAAACTCCGAAGTTAAGCGTGTGTTGCACCTCTCTTTTTGTAACTTTTCCAGTCCGTTTTGGATAAAAATTGATTAATTAGCGCGCTACAGAAAGAATACAGGATTTGAGCACGCAAATCATGACAGGTGCGATATACCAACACTAATGCACCGGATTCCATCAGAACTCCGTAGTTAAGCGTGGTTGGGCGAGAGTAGTACTAGGATTGGTGACCTCCTGGGAAGTCCTTGTGTTGCAGCTCTCTTTTTGTAAGTTTTCCAGTTCATTTTGGATAAAAAGTGATTAATTAGCGCGCTACAGAAGGCATAGAGGTTTTGAGCACGCAAAACATGACATGTGCGATCATACCAGCACTAATGCATCGGATCCCATCAGAACTCCGCAGTTAAGCGTGCTTCGGCGAGAGTAGTACTAGGATTGGTGACCTCCTAGAAAGCCCTCGTGTTGCACCTCTCTTTTTGTAAGTTTTCCAGTCCGTATTGGATAAAAACTGATTAATTAGTGTGCTACAGAAAGCATACATGATTTGAGCACGCAAAACATGACAGCTGCGATCATAACAACACTAATGCACCGGATCCCATCAGAACTCTGTAGTTAAGCTGGCTTGGGCGAGAGTATTACTATGATGGGTGACCTCCTGGGAAGTCCTCGTGTTGCACCTCTCTTTTTGTAAGTTTTCCAGTTCGTTTTGGATAAAAAGTGATTAATTAGCGCGCTACAAAAGGCATAGAGGTTTTGAGCACGCAAAACATGACATCTGCGATCATACCAGCACTAATGCATCGGATCCCATCAGAACTTCGCAGTTAAGCGTGCTTCGGCGAGGGTAGTACTAGGATTGGTGATCTCCTAGAAAGTCCTCGTGTGGCACCTCTCATTTTGTAAGTTTTCCAGTCCGTATTGGATAAAAACTAATTAATTAGTATGCTACAGAAAGCATATAGGATTTGAGCACGCAAAACATGACAGGTGCAATCATACCAGCGCTAATGCACCGGATCCCATCAGAACTCCCCAGTTAAGCGCGCTTGGGCGAGAGTAGTATTCGGATGGGTGACCTCCTGGGATGTCCTCGTGTTGTACCTCTTTTTTTGTAAGTTTTGCAGTCCGTTTTGGATAAAAAGTGATTAATTAGCGCGCTACAGAAGGCATAGTGGTTTTGAGCACGCAAAACATGACATGTGCGATCATACCAACACTAATGCATCGGATCCCATCAGAACTCCGCAGTTAAGCGTGTTTCGGCGAGAGTAGTACTAGGATTGGTGACCTCCTGGGAAGTCCCCGTGTTGCACCTCTCTTTTCGTAAGTTTTCCATTCCGTTTTGGATAAAAAGTGATTAATTAGCGCACATCAGAAAGCATATAGGATTTGAGAACGCAAAACATGACAGGTGCGATCATACTAGCACTGATGCACCGGATTCCATCAAAACTCCGTAGTTAAGCAGGGTAGGGCGATAGTAGTACTCCTTGTGTTGCACCTCTATTTTTTTAAGTTTTCCAATCCGTTTTGGATAAAAACGTATTAATTAGCGCGCTACTGAAAGCATACAGGATTTGAGCACGCAAATCATGACAGGTGCGATCATACCAGCACTAATGCACCTGATTCCATCAGAACTCCGAAGTTAAGCGTGGTTGAGCGAGAGTAGTACTAGGATGGGTGACCTCCTTGGAAGTCCTCGTGTTGCACCTCTCTTTTTGTAAGTTTTCCAGTCTGTTTTGGATAAAAAGTGATTAAATAGCGCGCTACAGAAAGCATATAGGATTTGAGCACGCAAAACATGACAGGCGCGATCATACCAGCACTAATGCATCGGATCCCATCAGAACTCCGCAGTTATGCGTGCTTCGGCGAGAGTAGTACTAGGATTGGTGACCTCCTAGAAAGTCCTCTGGTTGCACCTCTCTTTTTGTAAGTTTTCCAGTCCGTATTGGATAAAAATTGATTAATTAGCGCGCTACAGAAGGCATATAGATTTTGAGCACGCAAAACATGCCAGGTGCGATCATACCAGCACTTATGCACTGGATCCCATCAATACTCCGTAGTTAAGCGTGGTAGGGCGAGAGTAGTACTAGGATGGGTGACCTCTTGGGAAGTCCTCGTGTTGCACCTCTCTTTTTGTAAGTTTTCCAGCCCGTTTTGGATAAAAAGTGATTAATTAGCGTGCTACAGACGGCATAGAGGTTTTGAGCACGCAAAACATGACATGTGCGATCATACCAGCACTAATGCACCGGATCCCATCAGAACTCCGCAGTTAAGCGTGCTTCGGCGAGAGTAGTACTAGGATTAGTGACCTCCTAGAAAGTCTTCGTGTTGCACCTCTCTTTTTGTAAGTTTTCCCGTCCGTATTGGATAAAAACTGAGAACTCCGAAGTAAAGCGTGCTTGGGTGAGAGTAGTACTAGGATGGGTGACCTCCTGGGAAGTCCTAGTGTTGCACCTCTCTTTTTGTAACTTTTCCAGTCCGTTTTGGATAAAAACTGATTAAATAGCGCGCTACAGAATGCATATAGGATTTGAGAACGCCAAACATGACAGGTGCGATCATACTAGCATTGATGCACCGGATTCCATCAACACTCCGTAGTTAAGCAGGGTAAGGCGATAGTAGTACTAGGATGGGTGACCTCTTAGGAAGTCCTTGTGTTGCACCTCTATTTTTTTAAGTTTTCCAGTCCGTTTTGGATAAAAAATTATTAATTAGCGCGCTACAGAAAACTTACAGGATTTGAGCACGCAAATCATGACAGGTGCGATCATACCAGCACTAATGCACCGGATTCCATTTGAACTTCGTAGTTAAGCGTGGTTGGGCGAGAGTAGTACTAGGATGGGTGACCTCCTGGGAAGTCCTCGTGTTGCACCTCTCTTTTGGTAAGTTTTCCTGTCCGTTTTGGATAAAAAGTGATTAATTAGCGCGCTACAGAAGGCACAGAGGTTTTGAGCACGCAAAACATGACATGTGCGATCATACCAGCACTAATGCATCGGATCCCATCAGAACTCTGTGTTGCACCTCTCTTTTTGTAAGTTTTCCAGTCCGTATTGGATAAAAACTGATTAATTAGTGTGCAACAGAAAGCATACAGGTTTTTAGCACGCAAAGCATGAGAGGTGCGATCATACCAGCACTAATGCACTCGATCCCATTAGAACTTCGTAGTTAAGCGTGCTTGGACGAGAGTAGTACTAGGATGGGTGACCTACTGGGAAGTCCTTGTGTTGCACCTCTCTTTTTGTAACTTTTCCATCAGAACACCGCAGTTAAGCGTGCTTCGGCGAGAGTAGTACTAGGATTGGTGACCTCCTGGGAAGTCCCCGTGTTGCACCTCTCTTTTCGTAAGTTTTCCATTCCGTTTTGGATAAAAAGTGATTAATTAGCGCACATCAGAAAGCATATAGGATTTGAGAACGCAAAACATGACAGGTGCGATCATACTAGAACTGATGCACCGGATTCCATCAAAACTCCGTAGTTAAGAAGGGTAGGGCGATAGTAGTACTCCTTGTGTTGCACCTTTATTTTTTTAAGTTTTCCAGTCCGTTTTGGATAAAAACGTATTAATTAGCGCGCTACTGAAAGCATACAGGATTTGAGCACGCAAATCATGACAGGTGCGATCATACCAGCACTAATGCACCTGATTCCATCAGAACTCCGAAGTTAAGCGTGGTTGAGCGAGAGTAGTACTAGGATGGGTGACCTCCTTGGAAGTCCTCGTGTTGCACCTCTCTTTTTGTAAGTTTTCCAGTCTGTTTTGGATAAAAAGTGATTAAATAGCGCGCTACAGAAAGCATATAGTATTTGAGCACGCAAAACATGACAGGCGCGATCATACCAGCACTAATGCATCGGATCCCATCAGAACTCCGCAGTTATGCGTGCTTCGGCGAGAGTAGTACTAGGATTGGTGACCTCCTAGAAAGTCCTCTGGTTGCACCTCTCTTTTTGTAAGTTTTCCAGTCCGTATTGGATAAAAATTGATTAATTAGCGCGCTACAGAAGGCATATAGATTTTGAGCACGCAAAACATGCCAGGTGCGATCATACCAGCACTAATGCACTGGATCCCATCAATACTCCGTAGTTAAGCGTGGTAGGGCGAGAGTAGTACTAGGATGGGTGACCTCTTGGGAAGTCCTCGTGTTGCACCTCGTTTTCTGTAAGTTTTCAAGGCCGTTTTGCATAAAAACTGATTAATTAGCGCGCTACAGAAGGCATACAGGTTTTGAGCACGCAAAACATGACATGTGCGATCATACCAGCACTAATGCATCGCATCCCCTCAAAACTCCGTAGTTAAGCGTGACTCGGCGAGAGTAGTACTAGGATTGGTGACCTCCTAGAAAATCCTCGTGTTGCACCTCTCTTTTTGTATGTTTTCCAGTCCGTATTGGATAAACATTGATTAATTAGTGTGGAACAGAAAGCATACAGGATTTGAGCACACAAAACATGACACGTGTGATCATACCAGCACTAATGCACCGGATCCCCTCAGAACTCCGCAGGTAAGCGTGTTTGGGCGAGAGTAGTACTAGGATGGGTGATCTCTTGGGAAGTTCTCGTGTAGCACCTCTCTTTTTGTAAGTTTTCTAGTCCGTTTTAGATAAAAACTGATTAATTAGCGTGCTACGGAAAACATATAGGATTTGAGCACGCAAAACGTGATGGGTGCGATCATTCCAGCACTAATGCATTGGATCCCATCGGAACTCCGCAGTTAAGCGTGCTTGGGCGAGAGTAGTACTAGATGGGTGTCCTCCTGGGAAGTCCTCGTGCTGCACCTCTCTTTTTGTAAGTTTTCCAGTCCGTTTTGGACCAAAACAGATTAATTAGCGCGCTACAGAAAGCATTTAGGATTTGAGCACGCAAAACATGACAGGTGCGATCATACCAACACTAATGCACCGGATCCCATCAAAACTCCACAGTTAAGTGTTCTTGGGCGAGAGTAGTAATAGGATGGGTGACCTCCTAGGAAGTCCTCGTGTTGCACCTCTACTTTTGTAAGATTTCCTGTCCGTTTTGGATAAAAACTTTTTAATTAGCGCGCTACAGAAAGCATATAGGATTTGAGAACGAAAAAACATGATAGGTTCGATCATACCAGCACTAATGCACCGGATCCCATCAGAACTCCGCAGTTAAGAGTGCTTGGGCGTGAGTAGTACTAGGATGGGTGATCTCCTGGGAAGTCCTAGTGATGCACCTCTCTTTTTTAAGTTTTCCAGTCGGTTTTGGATAAAAACTGATTAATTAGTGCGCTACAGAAAGCATATAGGATTTGAGCACGCAAAACATGACAGGTGCCATCATACCAGCATAAATGCACCGGATCCCATCAGAACTCCGCAGTTAAGCGTGCTTCGGAGAGAGTAGTACTAGGATGGGTGTCCACCTCGGAAGTCGTCGTGTTGCACCTCTCTTTTTGTAAGTTTTCTTGTCCGTTTTGGATAAAAACTGATAAATTAGCGCGCTACAGAAAGCATATAGGATTTGAGCACGCAAAACATGACACGTGCCATCATACCAGCACTAATGCACCGGATCCCATCAGAACTCCGCAGTTAAGCTTGCTTGGGCGAGAGTTGTACTAGGATGGGTGTCCTCCTGGGAAGTCCTCGTGATGGACCTCTCTTTTTATAAGTTTTCCAGTCCGTTGTGGATAAAAACTGATTAATTAGCGCGCTACAGAAAGCATATTGGATTTGAGAACGCAAAACATGACAGATGCGATCATACTAGCACTGATGCACCGGATTCCATCAAAACTCCGTAGTTAAGCAGGGTAGGGCGTTAGTAGTACTAGGATGGGTGACCTCCTGGGAAGTCCTTGTGTTACACCTCTATTTTTTTAAGTTTTCCAGTCCGTTTTGGATAAAAACTTATTAATTAGCGTGCTACAGAAAGCATACAGGATTTGAGCACGCAAATCTTGACAGGTGCGACCGTACCAGCACTAATGCACCGGATTCCATTAGATCTCCGTAGTTAAGCGTGGTTGGGCGAGAGTAGTACAGTCCGTTTTGGATTAAAACTGATTAAATAGCGCGCTACAGAAAGCATATAGGATTTGAGAACGCAAAACATGACAGCTGCGATTGTACCAGCACTAATGCACCGGATTCAATTAGAACTCCGTAGTTAAGCGTGGTTGGGCGAGAGTAGTACTAGGATGGGTGACCTCCTGGGAAGTCCTCGTGTTGCACCTCTCATTTTGTATGTTTTCCAGTCCGTTTTGGATAAAAACTTATTAATTAGCGTGCTATAGAAAGCATACAGGATTTGAGCACACAAAACATGAAAGGTGCGATCATACCAGCACTAATGCACCAGATCCCATCAGAACTCCGAAGTTAAGCGTGCTTGGGCGAGAGTAGTACTAGGATGGGTTACCTCCTGGGAAGTCCTCGTGTTGCATGTCTCTTTATGTAACTTTTCCAGCCCGTTTTGGATAAAAACTGATTAATTAGCGCGTTACAGAAGGCATACAGGTTTTGAGCACGCAAAACATGACATGTGCGACCATACCAGCACTAATGCATCGCATCCCCTCAGAACTCCGCAGTTAGGCGTGACTCGGCGAGAGTAGTACTAGGATTGGTGACCTCCTAGAAAATCCTCGTGTTGCACCCCTCTTTTTGTATTTTTTCCAGTCCGTATTGGATAAACATTGATTAATTAGTGTGGAACAGAAAGCATACAGGATTTGAGCACACAAAACATGACACGTGTGATCATACCAGCACTAATGCACCGGATCCCATCAAAACTCCGAAGTTAAGCAGGGTAGGGCGATAGTAGTACTACGATGGGTGACCTCCTGGGAAGTCCTTGTCTTGCACCTCTATTTTTTTAAGTTTTCCAGTCCGTTTTGGATAAAAACTTATTAATTAGCGTGCTACAGAAAGCACACAGGACTTGCCCACGCAAATCTTGACAGGTGCGATCGTACCAGCAATAATGCACCGGATTCCATCAGAACCCCGTAGTTAAGCATGGTTGGGCGAGAGTAGTACTAGGATGGTTGACCTCCTGGGAAGTCCTCATGTTGCACCTCGTTTTCTGTAAGTTTTCAAGGCCGTTTTGCATAAAAACTGATTAATTAGCGCGCTACAGAAGGCATACAGGTTTTGAGCACGCAAAACATGACATGTGCGATCATACCAGCACTAATGCATCGCATCCCCTCAAAACTCCGTAGTTAAGCGTGACTCGGCGAGAGTAGTACTAGGATGGGTGACCTCCTAGAAAATCCTCGTGTTGCACCTCTCTTTTTGTAAGTTTACCAGTCCGTATTGGATAAAAACTGATTAATTAGTGTGCTACAGAGAGCATACAGGATTTGAGCACGCAAAACATGACAGGTGCGATCATACCAGCACTAATGCACCGGATCCGATCAGAACTCCCTAGTTAAGCATGCTTGGGCGAGAGTTGTATTCGGATGGGTGACCTCCCATCGGATCCCATCAAAACTCCGCAGTTAAGCGTGCTTCGGCGAGAGTAGTACTAGGATTTGTGACCTCCTAGAAAGACCTCGTGTTGCACCTCTCTTTTTGTAAGTTTTCCAGCCCGGTTTGGATAAAAAGTGATTAATTAGCGCACATCAGAAGTTATAGAGGTTTTGAGCACGCAAAACATGACAGGTGCGATCATAACAGCACTAATGCACCGGATCCCATCAGAACTTCGTAGTTAAGTGTGTTTGGGCGAGAGAAGTACTAGGATGGGTGACCTCCTGGGAAGTCCTCGTGTCCCATCTCTCTTTTTGTAAGTTTTCCAGTCCGTTTTGGATTAAAAGTGATTAATTAGCGCGCTATAGAAAGCATATGGGTTTTGAACACGCAAAACATGACAGGCGCGATCATACCAGCACTAATGCACTCTGCAGTTAAGCGTGCTTGGGCAAGAGTAGTACTAGGATGGGTGACCTCTTGGGAACTCCTCGTGTTGCACCTCTCTTTTTGTAACAAAACTCCGTAGTTAAGCGTGGTAGGGCGAGAGTACTACTAGGATGGGTGACCTCCTGGAAAGTCTTCGTGTTGCACCTCTCTTTTTGTAAGTTTTCCATCCCGTTTTGGATAAAAAGTGATTAATTAGCGCGCTACAGAAGGCATAGAGGTTTTGAGCACGCAAAACATGACATGTGCGATCATACCAGCACTAATGCATCGGATCCCATCAGAACTCCGCAGTTAAGCGTGCTGCGGCGAGAGTAGTACTGGGATTGGTGATCTCCTAGAAAGTCCTCGTGTTGCACCTCTCTTTTTGTAAGTTTTCCAGTCCGTATTGGATTAAAACTGATTAATTAGTGTGCTACAGAAAGCATACAGGATTTGAACACGCAAAACGTGACAGGTGCGATCATACTAGCACTGATGCACCGGATTCCATCAAAACTCCGAAGTTAAGCGTGTGTTGCACCTCTCTTTTTGTAACTTTTCCAGACCGTTTTGGATAAAAATTGATTAATTAGCGCGCTACAGAAAGAATACAGGATTTGAGCACGCAAATCATGACAGGTGCGATCATACCAACACTAATGCACCGGATTCCATTAGAACTCCGTAGTTAAGCGTGGTTGGGCGAGAGTAGTACTAGGATTGGTGACCTCCTGGGAAGTCCTTGTGTTGCAGCTCTCTTTTTGTATGTTTTCCAGTTCGTTTTGGATAAAAAGTGATTAATTAGCGCGCTACAGAAGGCATAGAGGTTTTGAACACGCAGAACATGACATGTGCGATCATACCAGCACTAATGCATCGGATCCCATCAGAACTCCGCAGTTAAGCGTGCTGCGGCGAGAGTAGTACTGGGATTGGTGATCTCCTAGAAAGTCCTCGTGTTGCACCTCTCTTTTTGTAAGTTTTCCAGTCCGTATTGGATAAAAACTGATTAATTAGTGTGCTACAGAAAGCATACAGGATTTGAACACGCAAAACGTGACAGGTGCGATCATACTAGCACTGATGCACCGGATTCCATCAAAACTCCGAAGTTAAGCGTGTGTTGCACCTCTCTTTTTGTAACTTTTCCAGTCCGTTTTGGATAAAAATTGATTAATTAGCGTGCTACAGAAAGAATACAGGATTTGAGCACGCAAATCATGACAGGTGCGATCATACCAACACTAATGCACCGGATTCCATCAGAACTCCGTAGTTAAGCGTGGTTGGGCGAGAGTAGTACTAGGATTGGTGACCTCCTGGGAAGTCCTTGTGTTGCAGCTCTCTTTTTGTAAGTTTTCCAGTTCGTTTTGGATAAAAAGTGATTAATTAGCGCGCTACAGAAGGCATAGAGGTTTTGAGCACGCAGAACATGACATGTGCGATCATACCAGCACTAATGCATCGGATCCCATCAGAACTCCGCAGTTAAGCGTGCTGCGGCGAGAGTAGTACTGGGATTGGTGATCTCCTAGAAAGTCCTCGTGTTGCACCTCTCTTTTTGTAAGTTTTCCAGTCCGTATTGGATAAAAACTGATTAATTAGTGTGCTACAGAAAGCATACAGGATTTGAACACGCAAAACGTGACAGGTGCGATCATACTAGCACTGATGCACCGGATTCCATCAGAACTCCGAAGTTAAGCGTGTGTTGCACCTCTCTTTTTGTAACTTTTCCAGTCCGTTTTGGATAAAAATTGATTAATTAGCGCGCTACAGAAAGAATACAGGATTTGAGCACGCAAATCATGACAGGTGCGATATACCAACACTAATGCACCGGATTCCATCAGAACTCCGTAGTTAAGCGTGGTTGGGCGAGAGTAGTACTAGGATTGGTGACCTCCTGGGAAGTCCTTGTGTTGCAGCTCTCTTTTTGTAAGTTTTCCAGTTCGTTTTGGATAAAAAGTGATTAATTAGCGCGCTACAAAAAGCATAGAGGTTTTGAGCACGCAAAACATGACATGTGCGATCATACCAGCACTAATGCATCGGATCCCATCAGAACTCCGCAGTTAAGCGTGCTTCGGCGAGAGTAGTACTAGGATTGGTGACCTCTTAGAAAGCCCTCGTGTTGCACCTCTCTTTTTGTAAGTTTTCCAGTCTGTATTGGATAAAAACTGATTAATTAGTGTGCTACAGAAAGCATACATGATTTGAGCACGCAAAACATGACAGCTGCGATCATAACAACACTAATGCACCGGATCCCATCAGAACTCTGTAGTTAAGCTGGCTTGGGCGAGAGTATTACTATGATGGGTGACCTCCTAGGAAGTCCTCGTGTTGCACATCTCTTTTTGTAAGTTTTCCAGTTCGTTTTGGATAAAAAGTGATTAATTAGCGCGCTACAAAAGGCATATAGGTTTTGAGCACGCAAAACATGACATGTGCGATCATACCAGCACTAATGCATCGGATCCCATCAGAACTTCGCAGTTAAGCGTGCTTCGGCGAGGGTAGTACTAGGATTGGTGATCTCCTAGAAAGTCCTCGTGTGGCACCTCTCATTTTGTAAGTTTTCCAGTCCGTATTGGATAAAAACTAATTAATTAGTATGCTACAGAAAGCATATAGGATTTGAGCACGCAAAACATGACAGGTGCAATCATACCAGCACTAATGCACCGGATCCCATCAGAACTCCCCAGTTAAGCGCGCTTGGGCGAGAGTAGTATTCGGATGGGTGACCTCCTGGGATGTCCTCGTGTTGTACCTCTTTTTTTGTAAGTTTTCCAGTCCGTTTTGGATAAAAAGTGATTAATTAGCGCGCTACAGAAGGCATAGTGGTTTTGAGCACGCAAAACATGACATGTGCGATCATACCAACACTAATGCATCGGATCCCATCAGAACTCCGCAGTTAAGCGTGCTTCGGCGAGAGTAGTACTAGGATTGGTGACCTCCTGGGAAGTCCCCGTGTTGCACCTCTCTTTTCGTAAGTTTTCCATTCCGTTTTGGATAAAAAGTGATTAATTAGCGCACATCAGAAAGCATATAGGATTTGAGAATGCAAAACATGACAGGTGCGATCATACTAGCACTGATGCACCGGATTCCATCAAAACTCCGTAGTTAAGCAGGGTAGGGCGATAGTAGTACTCCTTGTGTTGCACCTCTATTTTTTTAAGTTTTCCAGTCCGTTTTGGATAAAAACGTATTAATTAGCGCTCTACTGAAAGCATACAGGATTTGAGCACGCAAATCATGACAGGTGCGATCATACCAGCACTAATGCACCTGATTCCATCAGAACTCCGAAGTTAAGCGTGGTTGAGCGAGAGTAGTACTAGGATGGGTGACCTCCTTGGAAGTCCTCGTGTTGCACCTCTCTTTTTGTAAGTTTTCCAGTCTGTTTTGGATAAAAAGTGATTAAATAGCGCGCTACAGAAAGCATATAGGATTTGAGCACGCAAAACATGACAGGCGCGATCATACCAGCACTAATGCATCGGATCCCATCAGAACTCCGCAGTTATGCGTGCTTCGGCGAGAGTAGTACTAGGATTGGTGACCTCCTAGAAAGTCCTCTGGTTGCACCTCTCTTTTTGTAAGTTTTCCAGTCCGTATTGGATAAAAATTGATTAATTAGCGCGCTACAGAAGGCATATAGATTTTGAGCACGCAAAACATGCCAGGTGCGATCATACCAGCACTAATGCACCGGATCCCATCAATACTCCGTAGTTAAGCGTGGTAGGGCGAGAGTAGTACTAGGATGGGTGACCTCTTGGGAAGTCCTCGTGTTGCACCTCTCTTTTTGTAAGTTTTCCAGCACGTTTTGGATAAAAAGTGATTAATTAGCATGCTACAGACGGCATAGAGGTTTTGAGCACGCAAAACATGACATTTGCGATCATACCAGCACTAATGCACCGGATCCCATCAGAACTCCGCAGTTAAGCGTGCTTCGGCGAGAGTAGTACTAGGATTAGTGACCTCCTAGAAAGTCTTCGTGTTGCACCTCTCTTTTTGTAAGTTTTCCCGTCCGTATTGGATAAAAACTGAGAACTCCGAAGTAAAGCGTGCTTGGGTGAGAGTAGTACTAGGATGGGTGACCTCCTGGGAAGTCCTAGTGTTGCACCTCTCTTTTTGTAACTTTTCCAGTCCGTTTTGGATAAAAACTGATTAAATAGCGCGCTACAGAATGCATATAGGATTTGAGAACGCCAAACATGACAGGTGCGATCATACTAGCACTGATGCACCGGATTCCATCAACACTCCGTAGTTAAGCAGGGTAAGGCGATAGTAGTACTAGGATGGGTGACCTCTTGGGAAGTCCTTGTGTTGCACCTCTATTTTTTTAAGTTTTCCAGTCCGTTTTGGATAAAAAATTATTAATTAGCGCGCTACAGAAAACTTACAGGATTTGAGGACGCAAATCATGACAGGTGCGATCATACCAGCACTAATGCACCGGATTCCATTTGAACTTCGTAGTTAAGCGTGGTTGGGCGAGAGTAGTACTAGGATGGGTGACCTCCTGGGAAGTCCTCGTGTTGCACCTCTCTTTTGGTAAGTTTTCCAGTCCGTTTTGGATAAAAAGTGATTAATTAGCGCGCTACAGAAGGCACAGAGGTTTTGAGCACGCAAAACATGACATGTGCGATCATACCAGCACTAATGCATCGGATCCCATCAGAACTCTGCAGTTAAGCGTGCTTCGGCGAGAGTAGTACTAGGATTGGTGACCTCCTAGAAAGTCCTCGTGTTGCACCTCTCTTTTTGTAAGTTTTCCAGTCCGTATTGGATAAAAACTGATTAATTAGTGTGCTACAGAAAGCATACAGGTTTTTAGCACGCAAAACATGAGAGGTGCGATCATACCAGCACTAATGCACTCGATCCCATTAGAACATCGTAGTGACGCGTGCTTGGACGAGAGTAGTACTAGGATGGGTGACCTACTGGGAAGTCCTTGTGTTGCACCTCTCTTTTTGTAACTTTTCCATCAGAACACCACAGTTAAGCGTGCTTCGGCGAGAGTAGGACTAGGATTGGTGACCTCCTAGAAAGTCCTCATGTTGCACCTCTCTTTTTGTAAGTTTTCCAGTCCGTATTGGATAAAAACTAATTAATTAGTGTACTACAAAAAGCATACAGGATTTGAGCACGCAAAACATGACAGGTGCGATCATACCAGCACTAATGCACCGGATCCCATCAGAACTCCGTAGGTAAGCGTGGTTGGGTGAGAGTAGTACTAGGATGGGTGACTTCGTGGGAAGTCCTCGTGTTGCACCTCTCTTTTTGTAAGTTTTCCAGTCCGTTTTGGATAAAAAAGTGATTAATTATCGTGCTACAGAAGGCATAGAGGTTTTGAGCACGCAAAACATAACATGTCCGATCATACCAGCACTAATGCATCGGATCCCATCAGCACTCCGCAGTTAAGCGTCCTTCGGCGAGAGTAGTACTAGGATTGGTGACCTCCTAGATAGTCCTCGTGTTGCACCTCTCTTTTTGTAAGTTTTCCAGCCCAGTTTGGATAAAAAGTGATTAATTAGCGCACATCAGAAGGCATAAAGGTTTTGAGCACGCTAAACATGACAGGTGCGATCATACCAGCACTAATGCACCGGATCCCATTAGAACTTCGTAGTTAAGTGTGCTTGGGCGAGAGTAGTACTGCGCGCTATAGAAAGCATATAGGTTTTGACCACGCAAAACATGACAGGTGCGATCATACCAACACTAATGCACTCCGCAGTTAAGCGTGCTTGGGCAAGAGTAGTACTAGGATTGGTGAACTCCTGGGAACTCCTCGTGTTGCACCTCTCTTTTTGTAACTTTTCCAGTTCCTTTTGGATAAAAACTGATTAAATAGCGCGCTATAGAAAGCATATAGGATTTGAGCACGCAAAATATGACAGGTGCGATCATACCAGCACTATTGCACCGGATCCCATCAATACTCTGTAGTTAAGCGTGGTAGGGCGGGAGTAGTACTAGGATGGGTGACCTCCAGCGAAGTCCTCGTGTTGACCTCTCTTTTTGTAAGTTTTCCAGCCCGTTTTGGATAAAAAGTGATTAATTAGCGCGCTACTGAAGGCATAGAGGTTATGAGCACGCAAAACATGACATGTGCGATCATACCAGCACTAATGCATCGGATCCCATCAGAACTCCGCAGTTAAGCGTGCTTCGGCGAGAGTAGTACTAGGATGGGTGACCTCCTAGAAAGTCCTCGTGTTGCACCTCTCTTTTTGTAAGTTTTCCAGTCCGTATTGCATAAAAACTAATTAATTAGTGTGCTACAGAAAGCATACAGGATTTGAGCACACAAAACATGACAGTTGCGAACATACTAGCACTAATGCACAGGATCCCATCAGAACTCCGTAGTTAAGCGTGCTTGGGCGAGAGTAGTACTCGTATGGGTGACATCCTGGGAAGTCCTCGTGTCGCACCTCTCTTTTTGTAAGTTTTCAAGTCCGTTTTGGATAAAAACTGATTAAATAGCGCGCTACAGAAAGCATATAGGATTTGAGCACGCAAAACATGACAGGTGCGATCATACCAGCACTAATGCACCGGATCCCATCAAAACTCCGTAGTTAAGCATGGTAGGGCGAGAGTAGTACTAGGATGGGTGACCTCCTGGGAAGTCCTCTTGTTGCACCTCTCTTTTTGTAAGTTTTCCAGTCCGTTTTGGATAAAAACTGATTAATTAGCGCGCTACAGAAAGCATATAGGATTTGAGCACGCAAAACATGACAGGTGCCATCTTGGGCGAGAGTAGTACTAGGGTTGGTGTCCTCCTGGGAAGTCCTCGTGTTGCACCTCTCTTTTTGTAAGTTTTCCAGTCCCTTTTGCATAAAAACTGATTAATTAGCGCGCTACACAAAGCATATAGGATTTGAGCATGCAAAACATGACAGTGCGATCATACCAGCACTAATGCACCGGATCCCATCAGAACTCCGCAGTTAAGCGTGCTTCGGAGAGAGTAGTACTAGGATGGGTGTCCACCTCGGAAGTCCTCGTGTTGCACCTCTCTTTTTGTAAGTTTTCCAGTCCATTTTGGATTAAAACTGATAAATTAGCGCGCTACAGAAAACATATAGGATTTGAGCACGCAAAACATGACACGTGCCATCATACCAGCACTAATGCACCGGATCCCATCAGAACTCCGCAGTTAAGCTTGCTTGGGCGAGAGTTGTACTAGGATGGGTGTCCTCCTGGGAAGTCCTTGTGATGGACCTCTCTTTTTATAAGTTTTCCAGTCCGTTTTGGATAAAAACTGATTAATTAGCGCGCTACAGAAAGCATATAGGATTTGAGCACGCAAAACATGACAGGTGCCATCATACTAGCACTAATGCACCGGATCCCATCAGAACTCTGCAGTTAAGCGTGCTTGGGCGAGAGTAGTACTAGGGTTGGTGTCCTCCTGGGAAGTCCTCGTGTTGCACCTCTCTTTTTGTAAGTTTTCCAGTCCCTTTTGCATAAAAACTGATTAATTAGCGCGCTACACAAAGCATATAGGATTTGAGCATGCAAAACATGACAGTGCGATCAAATCAGCACTAATATACCAGATCCCATCAGAACTCCGCAGTTAAGCGTGCTTGGGCGAGAGTAGTACTAGGATGGGTGACCTCCTAGGAAGTCCTCGTGTTGCACCTCTCTTTTTGTAAGTTTTCCAGTCCGTTTTGGATAAAAACTGATTAAATAGCGTGCTACAGAAAGCATATCAAATTTGAGAACGCAAAACATGACAGGTGCGATCATACTAGCACTGATGCACCGGATTCCATCAAAACTCCGTAGTTAAGCAGGGTAAGGCGATAGTAGTACTAGGATGGGTGACCTTCTGGGAAGTCCTCGTGTTGCATTTCTATTTTTGTAAGTTTTTCAGTCTGTTTTGGATTAAAACTGATTAATTAGCGCGCTAAAGAAAGCATAGAGGATTTGAGCATGCAAAACATGACAGGTGCGATTATACCAGCTCTAATGCACCGGATCCCATAAGAACTCCGCAGTGTAGCGTGCTTGGGCGAGAGTAGTACTAGGATGGTTTATCTCCTGGGAAGTCCTAGTGTTGCACCTATCTTTTTGTAAGCTTTCCAGTCCGTTTTGGATAAAAACTGATTAATTAGCGCGCTACAGAAAGCATGCAGGATTTAAGCACGCAAAACATGACAGGTGCGATCATTCCAGCACTAATGCATTGGATCCCATCGGAACTCCGCAGTTAAGCGTGCTTGGGCGAGAGTAGTACTAGATGGGTGTCCTCCTGGGAAGTCCTCGTGCTGCACCTCTCTTTTTGTAAGTTTTTCAGTCCGTTTTGGACCAAAACAGATTAATTAGCGCGCTACAGAAAGCATTTAGGATTTGAGCACGCAAAACATGACAGGTGCGATCATACCAACACTAATACACCGGATCCCATCAAAACTCCACAGTTAAGTGTTCTTGGGCGAGAGTAGTAATAGGATGGGTGACCTCCAAGGAAGTCCTCGTGTTGCACCTCTACTTTTGTAAGATTTCCTGTCCGTTTTGGATAAAAACTTTTTAATTAGCGCGCTACAGAAAGCATATAGGATTTGAGAACGAAAAAACATGATAGGTTCGATCATACCAGCACTAATGCACCGGATCCCATCAGAACTCCGCAGTTAAGAGTGCTTGGGCGTGAGTAGTACTAGGATGGGTGATCTCCTGGGAAGTCCTAGTGATGCACCTCTCTTTTTGTAAGTTTTCCAGTCGGTTTTGGATAAAAACTGATTAATTAGTGCGCTACAGAAAGCATATAGGATTTGAGCACGCAAAACATGACAGGTGCCATCATACCAGCATAAATGCACCGGATCCCATCAGAACTCCGCAGTTAAGCGTGCTTCGGAGAGAGTAGTACTAGGATGGGTGTCCACCTCGGAAGTCGTCGTGTTGCACCTCTCTTTTTGTAAGTTTTCTTGTCCGTTTTGGATAAAAACTGATAAATTAGCGCGCTACAGAAAGCATATAGGATTTGAGCACGCAAAACATGACACGTGCCATCATACCAGCACTAATGCACCGGATCCCATCAGAACTCCGCAGTTAAGCTTGCTTGGGCGAGAGTTGTACTAGGATGGGTGTCCTCCTGGGAAGTCCTCGTGATGGACCTCTCTTTTTATAAGTTTTCCAGTCCGTTTTGGATAAAAACTGATTAATTAGCGCGCTACAGAAAGCATATAGGATTTGAGCACGCAAAACAGGACAGGTGCCATCTTACTAGCACTAATGCACCGGATCCCATCAGAACTCTGCAGTTAAGCGTGCTTGGGCGAGAGTAGTACTAGGGTTGGTGTCCTCCTGGGAAGTCCTCGTGTTGCCCCTCTCTTTTTGTAAGTTTTCCAGTCCATTTTGCATAAAAACTGATTAATTAGCGAGCTACACAAAGCATATAGGATTTGAGCATGCAAAACATGACAGGTGCGATCATACCAGCACTAATGTATCGGATCCCATCAGAACTCCACAGTTAAGCGTGCTTGGGCGAGAGTAGTACTAGGATGGGTGACCTCCTTGGAAGTCCTCGTGTTGCACCTCGCACTAATGTATCGGATCGCATCGGAACTCCGCAGTTAAGCGTGCTTGGGCGAGAGTAGTACTAAGATGGGTGACCTCTTGGGAAGTCCTTGTGTTGCACCTCTCTTTTTGTAAGTTTTCCAGTCCGTTTTGGATAAAAACTGATTAATTATCGCGCTACAGAAAGCATATAGGATTTGAGCACGCAAAACATGACAGGTGCGATCATACCAGCACTAATGCACCAGATCACATTGGAACTGCGCAGTTAAGCGAAGTCCTCGTGTTGCACCTCTCTTTTTGTATGTTTTCCAGTCCGTTTTGGATAAAAACTGATTAATTAGCGCGCTACAGAAAGCATAAATGATTAGAGCACGCAAAACATGATAGGTGCGATCATACCAGCACTAATGCACCGGATACCATCGGAACTCCGCAGTTAAGCGTTCTTGGGCGAGAGTAGTACTAGTATGGGTGACCTCCTGGGAAGTCCTCGTGTTGCACCTCTATTTTTGTAAGTTTTCCAGTCTGTTTAGGAGAAAAACTAATTAATTAGCGCGCTACAGAAAGCATTTAGGATTTGACCACGCAAAACATGACAGTTGCGATCATACCAGCACTAATGCACCGGATCCCATCTGAACTCCGCAGGTAAGCGTGCTTGGGCGAGAGTAGTACTAGGATGGGTGACCTCTTGGGAAGTTCTCGTGTAGCACCTCTCTTTTTGTAAGTTTTCCAGTCCGTTTTAGATAAAAACTGATTAATTAGCGTGCTACGGAAAGCATATAGGATTTGAGCACGCAAAACATGACAGGTGCCATCATACCAACACTAATGCACTGGATCACATCAGAACTCCGCAGCTAAGCGTTCTTGGCGAGAGTAGTACTAGGATGGGTGACCTCCAGGGAAGCCCTCGTGTTGCACTTCTCTTTTTTAAAGTTTTCCAGTCCGTTTTGGAGAAAAACTAATTAATTAGCGCGCTACAGAAAGCATATAGGATTTGAGCACGCAAAAGACGACAGGTGCGATCATACCAGCACTAATGCACCGGATCCCATCAGAACTCTGCAGTTAAGCGTGCTTGGGAGAGAGTAGTACTAGGATGGGTGATCTACTCGGAAGTCCTCGTGTTGCACCTCTCTTTTTGAAAGTTTTCTAGTCCGTTTTGGATAAAAACTTATTAATTAGCGCGCTACAGAAAGCATATAGGATTTGAGCACGCAAAACATGACAAGTGCGATCATACCAGCACTAATGCACCGGATCCCATCAGAACTCCACAGATAAGCATGCTTGGGCGAGTGTAGTACTAGGATGGGTGACCTCCTGGGAAGTCCTCGTGTTGCACCTCTCTTTTTGTAAGTTTTCCAGTCCGTATTGGATTAAAACTAATTAATTAGCGCGCTAAAGAAAGCATAGAGGATTTGAGCACGCAAAACATGACAGGTGCAATCATACCAGCACTAATGCACCGGATCCCATCAGAACTCTGCAGTTAAGCGTGCTTTGGCGAGAGTAGTACTAGGATGGGTGATCTACTCGGAAGTCCTCGTGTTGCAACTCTCTTTTTGTAAGTTTTCCAGTCCGTTTTGGATAAAAACTTATTAATTAGCAGGCTACAGAAAGCAAATAGGATTTGAGCACGCAAAACAGGACAGGTGCGATCATACCAGCACTAATGCACCGGATCCCATCAGAACTTCGCATTCAAGCGTGCTTGGGCGAGTGTAATACTAGGATGGGTGACATCCTGGGAAGTCCTCGTGTTGCACCTCTCTTTTTGTAATTTTCCAGTCCTGTTTGGATAAAAACTG
Source organism: Cyamopsis tetragonoloba (assembly GCA_037177725.1). NCBI lineage: Eukaryota > Viridiplantae > Streptophyta > Magnoliopsida > Fabales > Fabaceae > Cyamopsis > Cyamopsis tetragonoloba. Next base: position 47,674,320 of record CM074119.1, on the reverse strand, counting down.
ATTAATTTGGGCGCTACCGAAAGCATATAAGATTTGAGCACGCAAATCATGATTTGTGCGACCATACCAGCACTAATGCATCGGATCCCATCAGAACTCCGCAGTTAAGTGTGATTGGGCGGGAGTAGTACTAGGATGGATGACGTCCTGGGAAGTCCTCGTGTTGCACCTCTCTTTTTGTAAGTTTTCTAGTCCGTTTTGAGTAAAAACTGATTAATTTGCGCGCTACAGAAAGCATATAGGATTTGAGCACCCAAAACATGATTTGTGCGACCATACCAGCATTAATGCACCGAATCCAATCAGAGCTCCGCATTCAAGCGTGCTTGGGCAAGAATAGTACTAGGATGGGTGATCTCCTGGGAAGTCCTGGTGTTGCACCTGTCTTTTTGTATGTTTTCTAGTCCGTTTTGGATAAAAACTTTTTAATTAGCTCGCTACAGAAAGCATATAGGATTTGAGCACGCAAAACATGACAGGTTCGATCATACCAGCACTAATGCACCGGATCCCATCTGAACTCCGCATTCAAGCGTGCTTGGGCGAGAGTAGTACTAGTATGGGTGACCTCCTGGGATGTCCTCGTGTTGCACCTCTCTTTTTGTAAGTTTTCCAGTCCTGTTTGGCTAAAAACTGATTAATTTGCATGCTAGAGAAAGCATATAGGATTTGAGCTCGCAAAACATGACAGGTGCGATCATACCAGCACTAATGCACCGGATCCCATCTGAACTCCGCATTCAAGCGTGCTTGGGCGAAACTACTAGGATGGGTGACATCCTGGGAAGTCCTCGTGTTGCACCTCTCTTTTTGTAAGTTTTCCAGTCCTGTTTGGATAAAAACTGATTAATTTGCGCGCTACTGAAAGCATATAAGATTTGAGAACGCAAATCATGATTTGTGCGACCATACCAGCACTAATTCATTGGATCCCATCAGAACTCCGCAGTTAAGCGTGCTTGGGCGAGAGTAGTACTAGGATGGATGACCTCCTGGGAAGTCCTCGTGTTGCACCTCTCTTTTTGTAAGTTTTCTAGTCCGTTTTGGGTAAAAACTGATTAATTAGCGCACTACAGAAAGCATATAGGATTTGAGCACGCAAAACATGACAGGTGCGATAATAACAACACTAATGCATCGGATCCCATCAGAACTGCACAGATAGGCGTGCTTGGGTACCTCTCTTTTTGTAAGTTTTCCAGTCTGTTTTGTATAAAAACTGATTAATTAGCGCGCTACAGAAAGCATATAGGATTTGAGCACACAAAACATGACAGGTGGGATCATACCAGCACTAATGCACCGGATCCCATCAGAACTACGCAGTTAAGCATGCTTGGGCGAGAGTAGTTCTAGGATTTGTGACCTCCTAGGAAGTCCTCGTTGTGCACCTCTATTTTTGTAACTATTCCAGTCCGTTTTAGAAAAAAATTGAATAATTAGCGCGCTATAGAAAGCACCAGCACTAACGTACCGGATCCCATCAGAACTCCGCAGTTAAGCGTGCTTGGGCGAGAGTAGTACTAGGATGGGTTACCTCCTGTGAAGTCCTCGTGTTGCACCTCTGTTTTTGTAAGTTTTCCAGTCCGTTTTGGATAAAAACTGATTAATTAGCTCGCTACAGAAAGCGTATAGGATTTGAGCTTGCAAAACATGACAGGTTCGATCATACCAGCACTAATGCACCGAATCCCATCAGAACCCCGCAGTTAAGCGTGCTTCGGTGATAATAGTACTAGGATGGGTGACCTCCTGGGAAGTCCTCGTGTTGCACCTCCCTTTTTGTAAGTTTTCCAGTCCGTTTTGGATAAAAATTGAATAATTAGCACGCTACAGAAAGCATATAGGATTTGAGCACGCAAAACATGACAGGTGCGATCATACCAGCATTAATGCACCAGATCCCATCAGAACTCCTCAGTTAAGCATGCTTGGGCGAGAGTAGGACTAGGATGGGTGACCTCCTGGGATGTCCTCGTGTTGCACCTCTCTTTTTTTAAGTTTTCCATTTCGTTTTTAATGAAAACTTATTAATTAGTGCGCTACAGAAAGCATATAGGATTTGAGCACGCAAAACATGACAATTGCAATCATACCAGCACTAATGCACCGGATCCCATCGGAATTGATGGGGATGTTCATAACGGATCTAGTTCACTTGGGTTTCCATATCCTTAAAATGGTTGAAAAAGGAGCATAAAAGAAATGAACATAAGATATGGAGAAGAAAGAGGCGCATTAAAATTAAGACATGAATATAAAGTAAGGCATAAATGGCGCGAAATAAAAGAATGGAGAAGAAGAAGAAGATGGAAGAATTTAAAGTAGGGAGCCACAAAATGCCTAGGCAATTTGATAATCCTTGTTTGATCGCCACAATGGACTTGATTCCATTGATAAGACCATTTGCTTCATGCTCAAAGAGCTATGAATTTAAGAGAGAAAAATGCTCTCACAAAAGGATTCAATCCAATTTCTATTATATCAAAAAGTGTCTACAATGTGATTATTCAAGGCTATTTATAGAAGCCTTCCTTGCCTCTTACATGTGCACCTCACATGATCACTAAAAAGGCCTAAAACTAGCGCCTATTTTGCGCCTCTTGTGCGCGTGAAATTGGTCAAGAATTGGTCATACCTTGACCAATTGATACATGTCATGAAAATATAAAAAAGACTTCTAAAAATTCCATTTAACTAACAAGGCATTATTTATTACAAATCTTTACACTAAAATTATTAAAAGTAGAATTAAAAACTCCAAATTCTTCTAAGTGTTCCCCAAACATGATGCTAGTAGCAAATTCTTCTAGTCTCTTCTTTTTGCTCCTAGTCATAGGACCATCTACCCTTAATGCTTGTCCTCCAAAGTCCTTCAAGTTAGGGTCCACTCCTTTATTTCCATCATCCTCTCCTCCATAGAGAGGATTCGTCCTCGAATCCACTTTGGAATCACCTACATCAAAAAAAGAGACATCACTTACCTTGAAAGTGGAAGAAATATTATGCTCACCTCGCAAATCCACTTTGTAGGCATTCTCGTTCACTTTCTCCAAAATTTGAAAAGGACCTCCACCTCTAGGATGAAGCTTAGATTTCCTTTCATTTGGAAACCTTTCCTTTCGAAAATGTACCCAAACCCAATCTCCCGGTTCAAAGTTCACGGCCTTTTTCTTCTTGTTGGCCAATCTCTCATAATGGGCTACTTGTTTTTCAATTTGCGCCTTCACCTTAGCATGTAGCTTCTTCACATAAGAAGCTTTAGCCTCACCATCTTTATGCAACAAAGAATTATCAAGAGGAATAGGCAACAAATCCAAAGGGGTTAGGGGGTTAAATCCATAAACAATTTCAAATGGTGAGTGCTTAGTAGTAGAGTGAGGCACCCTATTGTAAGCAAACTCAACAAAAGATAAGGACTCTTCCCAAGATTTCAAATTTTTAGAAACAAAAGATCTCAACAAAGTGCCCAAAGTTCTATTTACAACTTCCGTTTGTCCATCCGTTTGAGGATGACAAGTAGTGGAGAAAGACAACTTAGTACCAAGTTTGGCCCAAAGTGTTCTCAAAAAATGTGACAAGAAATTAGCATCCCTATCACTCACAATATTCAAGGGCACCCCATGCAATCGCACAATATTATCAAAAAACAAGTTAGCAACATGAGTAGCATCATCACATTTAGCACAAGGCACAAAATGAGCCATCTTGGAAAATCTATCAACAATAGCAAAGATGCTATCTTTACCCCTCTTAGAGCGAGGCAAACCAAGAACAAAATCCATAGAAATATGAGTCCAAGGGGAATTAGGAATGGGGAGAGGGAGATACAAACCATGAGGCATAAGCCTAGACTTAGCCTTTTTACACACAATACACCTCTTACAATGCCGTTGCACATGAATGCGCATATGAGGCCAATAAAATTTGGCATGTAAGATATCAAATGTTTTAGCCACTCCAAAGTGACCCATCAAGCCTCCTTCATGAGCTTCCACCACAAGCAAATACCTAAGAGAACCTTGAGGCACACAAAGCAAATTAGCCTTAAAAAGAAATCCCTCAACAAGATAATAGTCATCATGTGCCTTAATGATATTCTTGGCGGCCAACTCACATAAATCACCAAAAATAGGACCAAAATGTTTATCACTAGCATACAAGTCCTTTATAGAATCAAAACCAACAAAATGAGAATCAAGAGTGGAAAGGAGACTATATCTCCTAGATAAAGCATCGGCCACCTTGTTGGCCTTGCCTTGCTTATGCTTAATCACATATGAAAATTGTTCCAAAAATTCCACCCACTTAGCATGGCGCCTATTAAGCTTCCCTTGACCTTTAAGGTACTTGAGGGACTCATGATCACTATGAATGACAAATTCCCTTAGGAGTAAATAATGTTGCCAAACTTGAAGCGCCCTAATCAAAGTATACAATTCTGTATCATAAGTGGGGTAATTAAGACAAGCACCACTCAACTTTTCACTAAAGTAGGCTATAGGGTGGCTTTCTTGAAGAAGAACAGCCCCTATACCTATATTTGAGGCATCACATTCCAATTCAAAGGATTTTTCAAAGTTAGGAAGAGCCAAGATGGGAGCGTTTGTCAACCTATCTTTCAAGGCGGCAAAAGTTTCCTCTTGTTTTTGTCCCCAATGGAATGTCACACCACTTTTCACCAATTCATTTAGAGGAGAAGCAATTGTGCTAAAATCCTTGACAAACCTCCTATAGAAGCTTGCCAAACCATGAAAACTCCTCACATGTTTCACACAAGTAGGTCGCGGCCATTCAAGGATAGCCTTAACCTTTTCATCATCAACATGTACACCATGCTCACTAATCACAAATCCTAAAAATGTAACTTTAGGCATACAAAAAGAACATTTCTCAAGATTAGCAAACAAAGTAGCATCTCTCAAAGTTTTCAAAACAAGTTCAACATGCTCCAAGTGTTCATCAAATTATTTCGAATAAATGAGGATATCATCAAAATAAACCACCACAAATTTACCCATAAATTTCCTCAAAACATGATGCATCAACCTCATAAAGGTACTAGGAGCATTTGAAAGTCCAAACGGCATTACCAACCATTCACACAAACCAAATTTAGTTTTAAAAGCCGTTTTCCATTCATCACCTTCTTTCATACGAATTTGATGGTACCCACTTTTCAAATCAATTTTAGAAAACAAAGAAGCACCACATAACTCATCAAGAAGGTCATCAAGTCTAGGGATAGGATGTCTATACCTTATTGTGATTGCATTGATAGGTCTACAATCACAACACATTCTCCATTTACCATCCTTTTTGGGCACCAAAATGACCGGCACCGCGCAAGGGCTCAAACTCTCTCTAATCCACCCTTTGCTCATGAGGTCATCCACTTGCCTTTGTATCTCTTCACTCTCTTGTGGATTTTCTCTATAAGCGGGTCTATTTGGAATTGAAGAACCCGGTATGAAATCAATTTGGTGCTCAATACCACGGATTGGTGGCAATCCCTTTGGTGTCTCATGTGGAAACACATCTTTGTACCTATCCAACATAGAAGAAAAAGCACTAGGAACCACATGATTATCATTGTTAGAAACAACATTTAAACACATATCATGAGGAATCATAAGATACATGGTCTTGTGAGCCAAAAATAAGTGCTTAAACTCATGTTTAGATACAAGAAGATTGGAATGAGAAGATGATTCATCCCCACCAAGGCCCTTAGTGCATTGCTTAGCCTTGAAAGAGCTTTTTGAGCTCTTTTCACATGTCTCACTAGCAAAAGGGTTAGTGAAACCCTTATTGGCTTGTTTCAAGGCCAATTGCTCTTTTTCTCTTTTCTTTTTCATGAGGTGTTGATCATGACTCACCTCTTTGGGACTCAAAGGAACAAGGGTCAATTTGGAACCCTTATACTCAAAAGAATACTTGTTTGAGTGCCCATCATGAATAGCATTTCTATCAAATTGCCAAGGCCTCCCAAAAAGGATATGGGCGGCCTCCATAGGTACCACATCGCACACAATGCTATCACAATATTTGCCTATGGTTAACTCCACCAAAACTTGCTTGTCAACAAGCAATTCACCATTATCATTAAGCCATTGAAGTTTATATGGCCTAGGATGGGGAGTAGTAGGCAAATTAAGCTTGGACACTAGTCTTGTGCTTGCCACATTCACACATGAGCCACTATCTATAATCAAAGAACAGGTGGCATTTTTCACCAAGCACCTAGTGTGAAAAATATTTTCTCTTTGAGTATTGTCATCTTCTTTGGGGTGACTCCCCAAAAGCCTCCTAACAACCAAAAAATCTCCTTCATTGGGGTACAATTCATCATCACTAGAAGAAGCATAAGAAGAGGAATGGGTAGAAGAAAGCTCATCATTAGAGGAATTAGAATGAGAATCATAAACCCCATCAACGCACATCATAGTCTTTTTTGTGGGGCATTGAGAGGCAATGTGACCTCTACCCAAACACTTAAAACACTTGATTTCACTTGATTTATGGCTTTGACCATGGCCAACTCCCTTAAGCTTGGAAGTTGAGGGAGGAGAATCACTAACTCCCCTTTGGCCGTGGCTTTTCTCATGATCATTGTGGCTCTTTTTCCAATTTTTATTGGAGCCACTCTTGCCATCTTTATCAAATGAATTTTTGAAATCATTTTTTTGAAAACTTTTTGAAGGAAAACGTCCAAAAGAAGATTGAGATTTATAATTTTTTGAATAATATGCATGATCTCTATCTTGCCTTTTCAATTGGGCTTCCACCCTATGACATTGGTGCAATAATGAATCCATGGATGCATGATCATGTAATTCTACAATGTCTCTAATCCTAGGATGCAATCCATCTATGAACCTTGCCATAGTAGCCTCTTCACTCTCAACAATGTTAGCTCTAGTTAGAGCCACCCACATCTCCCTATAATAGGCCTCCACACTTTTGGAACCTTGGGAGATAATTTGAAGCTTCCTATGCAATTCTTTGATGTAATGTGGGGGCACCCAACGTTGCCTAAACCGCACCTTTAATTCCTCCCAACTATGGAGAGGATGGAAAGGTAAGATTGTCTTTTTATGATTATCCCAACATAATAAAGCATAATTAGTCAAATGCACCGTAGCAAGGGCTATTTTCCTCTCATCATCAAACCGTTGCGCCTCAAAGATTTGATCCAGGCGCATTTCCCATTCAAGGTACTTTTCGGGATTCACATTCCCATCAAAAGTGGGAATCTCCAACTTCAGACCTAAGTACCTATTTTCAAGCCTAGGATCACCAAATTGGGGAATGTCATCAAGAACATTCCCTTGACCAAACCGTTGGTTAGGCCGTGGGTCAAAGGCTCCATGTCTAGGCATATGATGCAAATTATCATGAATATGAGCATTATTTCGATGCCTATGATGCCTAGAGTGTGCATGCAATTCATCGTCACTTCCACTAGTCAAGGTATGATATGCATGATGCCTACCATGTGCAAGTTCATCATTAACATTTCGAGAGTTATGAGCAACATTTCTAGTGACATGAGATGAAGTAGCATTAAGAAAAGGAGAGGGTATACCTTCACTTACCCTTGGGGAGGAATGGACTTTTTCCTTCCCCTTGTTGGAGCTTTGAATTTTGTCCAAGGTTTTATATATTCCGTCAAGTTCCTTGGACATAATTTGCTTCATTTGTGATGTTAATTGCTCCAAGAGTATAGTATTAGGAGTTTGATTGTCCATGATGAGAAAAAATAGAATAAAAATGAAAAATATCTATGCAAGCCAAGTAGCTCAAACTAAACCAAAAATAAGAAAAGAATACATCAAAGCAAAAGAGAAAAATAATAGTCTATCCTAAGGACCTCACAAATCACACAAACTCACAAGAAATGTATCACTCAAATCCACTCGTGTTTCACACTTTAAAGGCTTTTTCTATAATGTCACACTCTTGCCTTTTACCACTCAACGTCCCTCGACTATCATAGCAAAAAGAGCACAAATAATCAAAGTCTTATGTCAATTACTCAAATTAATGGATCCAAAGTGGCAAACCCTCAAGAAGTAGCAAAATATCTAAGCCAACACGTGACACAAGAGTACAAATGAAGAAATACTCAAAGACACAACGAAGAGGTCAAATAAAGACAAGCAATAAAAGCTAACTCAATCAAAGAAAATAGCACACAAAAATGGAGTAATTATGTTGACAAAGGCACAAGAAAAGAGTACTAAGAAAACTAGACAAAGTCAAGAAAAATAAGATGCTAGCTAGGATTCACCAAGCAATAATGGATGTGAACAAGAATAACACCAATGTAGAAGGAAAGTGTATAGGGCATAATATGTGGATAAACAACGTGAAAGTGTGCAAATCGATGATTAAGAACAAACATACGTAGATCCCTTTTGGATAAAAACTGATTAATTAGCGCGGTTTAGAAAGCATATAGGATTTGAGTACGCAAAACATGACAATTGTGATCATACCAGCACTAATGCACTGGATCCCATCAGAACTCCGTAGTTAAGAGTGCTTGGGAGAGAGTAGTAGTAGGATGGGTGATCTTCTAGGAAATCCTTGTGTTGCACCTCTCTTTTTGTAATTTTCCAGTCCGGTTTGGATAAAAACTGATTAATTAGCGCACTACAAAAAGCCTATATGATTTGAGCACGAAAGACATAACAGGTGCGATCAGTTTAGCACTAATGCAACGGATCCCTTCAGAACCCCGAAGTTAAGTGTGCCTGGGCGAGAGTAGTACTAGGATGGGTGACCTCCTGGGAAGTTCTCGTGTTGCAGCTCTCTTTTTGTAAGATTTCAAGTCCGTTTTGGATAAAAACTTATTAATTAGCGCGCTAACATACCAGCACTAATGCACAGGATCCCATCAGAACTCCGCAGTTAAGCGTGCTTGGGAGAGAGCAGTACTGTGATGGGTTATCCACTGGGAAGTCCTCGTGTTGCACCTCTCTTTTTGTAAGTTTTCCATTCCGTTTTGGATAAAAACTGATTAATTAGCGCGGTTTAGAAAGCATATAGGATTTGAGTACGCAAAACATGACAATTGTGATCATACCAGCACTAATGCACTAGATCCCATCAGAACTCCGTAGTTAAGAGTGCTTGGGAGAGAGTAGTAGTAGGATGGGTGATCTTCTAGGAAATCCTTGTGTTGCACCTCTCTTTTTGTAATTTTCCAGTCCGTTTTGGATAAAAACTGATTAATTAGCGCACTACAAAAAGCCTATATGATTTGAGCACGAAAGACATGACAGGTGCGATCAGTTTAGCACTAATGCAACGGATCCCTTCAGAACCCCGAAGTTAAGTGTGCTTGGGCGAGAGTAGTACTAGGATGGGTGACCTCCTGGGAAGTTCTCGTGTTGCAACTCTCTTTTTGTAAGATTTCAAGTCCGTTTTGGATAAAAACTTATTAATTAGCGCGCTACAGAAAGCATATAGGATTTGAGCACGCAAAACATGAAAGGTGCGATCATACCAGCACTAATGCACAGGATCCCATTAGAACTCCGCAGTTAAGCGTGCTTGGGAGAGAGCAGTACTGTGATGGGTTATCCACTGGGAAGTCCTCGTGTTGCACCTCTCTTTTTGTAAGTTTTCCATTAGCGCGGTTTAGAAAGCATATAGGATTTGAGTACGCAAAACATGACAATTGTGATCATACCAGCACTAATGCACTGGATCCCATCAGAACTCCGTAGTTAAGAGTGCTTGGGAGAGAGTAGTAGTAGGATGGGTGATCTTCTAGGAAATCCTTGTGTTGCACCTCTCTTTTTGTAATTTTCCAGTCCGTTTTGGATAAAAACTGATTAATTAGCGCACTACAAAAAGCCTATATGATTTGAGCACGAAAGACATGACAGGTGCGATCAGTTTAGCACTAATGCAACGGATCCCTTCAGAACCCTGAAGTTAAGTGTGCCTGGGCGAGAGTAGTACTTGGATGGGTGACCTCCTGGGAAGTTCTCGAGTTGCAGCTCTCTTTTTGTAAGATTTCAAGTCCGTTTTGGATAAAAACTTATTAATTAGCGCGCTACAGAAAGCATATAGGATTTGAGCACGCAAAACATGAAAGGTGCGATCATACCAGCACTAATGCACAGGATCCCATTAGAACTCCGCAGTCAAGCGTGCTTGGGAGAGAGCAGTACTGTGATGGGTTATCTACTGGGAAGTCCTCGTGTTGCACCTCTCTTTTTGTCAGTTTTCCAGTCCGTTTTGGATAAAAACGGATTAATTAGCGCGATACAGAAAGCATATGGGATTTGAGCACGCAAAACATGACAATTGCGATCATACCAGCACAAATGCACCGGATCCCATCAGAACTCCGTAGTTAAGCGTGCTTGGGAGAGAGTAGTACTAGGATGGGTGATCTTCTGGGAAATCCTCGTGTTGCACCTCTCTTTTTTTAAGTTTTCCAGTCCGTTTTGGGTAAAAACTGAATAATTAGCGTGCTACATAAAGCATATAGGATTTGAGCACGCAAAACATGACAGGTGCGATGATACCAGCACTATTGCACTGGATCCCATCAGAACTCCGCAGTTAAGCGTGTTTGGGCGAGAATAGTACTAGGATGGGTGACTCCTGAGAAGCCCTCGTGCGATCATACTAGCACTAATGCAACGGATCCCTTCAGAAGTACTGTGATGGGTTATCTACTGGGAAGTCCTCGTGTTGCACCTCTCTTTTTGTCAGTTTTCCAGTCAGTTTTGGATAAAAATGGATTAATTAGCGCGCTACAGAAAGCATATAGGATTTGAGCACGAAAAACATGAAAGGTGCGATCATACCAGCACTAATGCATTGGATCCCATCAGAACTCCGCAGTTAAGCATGCTTGGGCGAGAGAAGTACTAATCTGTTTTGGATAAAAACTGATTAATTTGCGCTCTACAGAAAGCATATAGGATTTGAGCACGCAAAACCTGACAAGTGCGATCATACCAACACTAATGCACCGGATCCCATTAGAACCCCAAAGTTAAGAGTGCTTGGGCAAGAGTAGTACTTGGATGGGTGAGTACCTCTCTTTTTGTGAGTTTTCCAGTCCGTTTTGGATAAAAACTTATTACCTAGCACGCTACAGAAAGAATATAGGATTTGACCACGCAAAATAAGACAGGTGCGATCATACCAGCACTAATGCACTGGATCCCATCAGAACTCCGCAGTTAAGCGTGCTTGGGAGAGAGTAGTACTAGGATGGGTGATCTCCTAGGAAATCCTCGTGTTGCAGCTCTCTTGTTTTAAATTTTCCAGTCCGTTTTGGATAAAAACTGAATAACTAGCGTGCTACAGAAAGCATATAGGATTTGAGCACGCAAAACATGACAGGTGCGATCATACCAGCACTATTGCACTGGATCCCATCAAAACTCCGCAGTTAAGCGTGTTTGGGCGAGAATAGTACTAGGATGGGTGACCTCCTGGGAAGTCCTCGTGTTGCCCCTCTCTTTTTGTACGTTTATAATTAGCGCGCTACAGAAAGCATATAGGATTTGAGCACGCAAAACATGACAGGTGGGATCATACCAGCACTAATGCACCGGATCCCATCAGAACCCCGCAGTCAAGCGATCTTGGGTGAGAGTAGTACTAGGATGGGTGACCTCCTGGGAAGTCCTCGTGTTGCACCTCTCTTTTGTAAGTTTTCCAGTCCGTTTTGGATAAAAATTGATTAATTAGCGCGCTACAGAAAACATATAGGATTTGGGCATGCAAAACATGACAGGTGAGATCAAACCATCCCTAATGCACCGGATCCCTTCAGAACTCCATAGTTAAGCGTGCTTGGGCGAGAGTAGTACTAGAATAGGTGACCTCCTGAGAAGCCCTCGTGTTGCACCTCTCTTTTTGTAAGTTTTCCAGTCCGTTTTGGATAAAAACTGATTAAATAGCGCGCTACAGAAAGCCTATACGATTTGAGCACGAAAAACATGACAGGTGCGATCATACTAGCACTAATGCAACGGATCCTTTCAGAACCCCGAAGTTAAGCGTGCCTTGGAGAGAGTAGTACTAGGATTGGTGACCTCCTGGGAAGTCCTAGTGTTGCACCTCTCTTTTTGTAAGTTTTCCAATCCATTTTGGATAAAAACTTATTAATTAGCGCGCTACGGAAAGCATATAGGATTTGAGCACGCAAAACATGACAGGTGCGATCATACCAGTACTAATGCACCGGATCCCATCAGAACTCCGCAGTTAAGCGTGCTTCGGCGAGAGTAGTACTAGGATGGATGACCTCCTGGAAAGTCCTCGTGTTACACCTCTCATTTTGTATGTTTTCTAGTCCATTTTGGGTAAAAACTGATTAATTAGCGCGCTACAGAAAGCATATAGGATTTGAGCACGCAAAACATGACATGTGCGATCATACCATCACTAACGTACCGGATCCCATTAGAATTCCGCATTCAAGCGTGCTTCGGCGACAGTTGTACTAGGATGGGTGACCTCTTGGGAAGTCTTCGTGTTGCACCTCTCTTTTTGTAACTTTTCCAGTCCTGTTTGGATAAAAACTGTTTAATTTGCGCGCTACAGAAATCATGTAGGATTTGAGCACGGAAAACATGATTTGTGCGGCCATATCAGCACTAATCCATCGGATCCCATCAGAACTCCGCAGTTAAGCGTGCTTGGGCGAGAGTAGTACTAGGATGGATGACCTCCTGGGAAGTCCTCTTTTTGCACATCTCTTTATGTAAGTTTTCTAGTCCGTTTTGGGTAAAAACTGATTAATTAGCGCGCTACAGAAAGCATATAGGATTGGAGCACGCAAAACATGACAGGTGCGATCATACCAGCACTAATGCACCGGATCCCATCAGAACTCCACATTCAAGCGTGCTTGTGCGAGAGTAGTACTAGGATGGGTGACTTCCTGGGAAGTCCTCGTGTTGCACCTCTCATTTTGTAACTTTTCCTGTTCGGTTTGGATAAAAACTGTTTAATTTGCACGCTACAGAAATCATGTAGGATTTGAGCACGCAAAACATGATTTGTGCGACCATACCAGCACTAATGCATCGGATCCCATCAGAACTCCGCAGTTAAGCGTGCTTAGGCGAAAGTAGTATTAGGATGGGTGACCTCCTGGGAAGTCCTCGTGTTGCAGCTATCTTTTTGTAAGTTTTCCAGTCCGTTTTGTATAAAAACTGATTAATTAGCGCGCTACAGAAAGCATATAGGATTTGAGCACGCAAAACATGACAGATGCGATCATACCAACACTAATGCTCCTGGGAAGTCCTCGTGTTGCACCTCTCTTTTTGTAAGTTTTCCAGTCCGTTCTGGAGAAAAACTAATTAATTAGCGCGCTACAGAAAACATATAGGATTTGAGCACGCAAAACATGACAGGTGCGATGATACCAACACTAATGCACTTGATCCCATCAGAACACCGCAGTTAAGCGAGCTATGGCGTGAGTAGTACTAGGATGGGTCATCTCTTGGGTAGTCCTCGTGTTGCACCTCTTTTTTTTTAACTTTTCCAGTCCGTTTTGGATAAAAACTGATTAATTAGCGCGCTATAGAAATCATATAGGAGTTGAGCACGCAAAACATGGCAGATGCGTTCATACCAGCACTAATGCACCGGATCCCATCAGAAGTCCGTAGTTAAGCGTTCTTGGGCGAGAGTAGTACTAGGATTGGTGACCTCCTGGGTAAGTCCTCGTGTTGCACCTCTCTTTTTGTAAGTGTTTCAGTCCGTTTTGGATAAATACTGATTAACTAGCGCGCTACAGAAAGCATATAGGAGTTGAGCACGCAAAACATGGCAGGTGCGATCATACCAGCACTAATGCACCAGATCCCATCAGAACTCCGTAGTTAAGCGTTCTTGGGCGAGAATAGTACTAGGATTGGTGACCTCCTGGTAAGTCCTCGTGTTGCACCTCTCTTTTTGTAAGTGTTCCAGTCCGTTTTGGATAAATACTGATTAACTAGCGCGCTACTGAAAGCATATAGGAGTTGAGCACGCAAAACATGGCAGGTGCGATCATACCAGCACTAATGCACCAGATCCCATCAGAACTCCGTAGTTAAGCGTTCTTGGGCGAGAATAGTACTAGGATGGGAGACCTCCTAGGAAGTCCTCGTGTTGCACCTCTCTTTTTGTAAGTTTTCCAGTCCGTTTTGGAGAAAAACTAATTAATTAGCGCGCTACACAAAGTATATAGGATTTGAGCACGCAAAACATAACAGGTGCGATCATACCAGCACTAATGCACCGGATCCCATCAGAACTCCTCAGTTAAGCCTGCTTGGGCCAGAGTAGTACTGGGATGGGTGACCTCCCGGGAAGTCCTCGTGTTGCACCTCTCTTTTTGTAACTTTTCTAGTCCGTTTTGGATAAAAACTGATTAATTAGCGCGCTATAGAAATCATATAGGAGTTGAGCACGCAAAACATGGCAGGTGCGATTATACCAGCACTAATGCACCGGATCCCATCAAAACTCCGCATTTATGCGTGCTTGGGAGAGAGTAGTACTAGGATGGGTGACCTCCTGGGAAGTCCTCGTGTTGCACTTCTCTTTTTGTAAGTTTTCCAGGCCGTTTTGGATAAAAACTGATTAATTAGCATGCTACAGAAAGCATATAGGATTTGAGCACCCAAAACATGACAGGTGCGATCATACCAGAACTAATGCACCGGATCCCATCAGAACTCCGCAATTAAGCAATCATGGGCGAGAGTAGTACTAGGATAGGTACCCTCCTGGGAAGTCCTCGTGTTACACCTCTCTTTTTGTATGTTTTCCACTCCGTTTTGGAGAAAAACTAATTAATTAGCGCGCTATAGAAAGCATAAAGGATTTGAGCACGCAAAACATATCAGGTGCGACCATACCAACACTAATGCACCGGATCCCATCAGAACTCCTCAGTTAAGCCTGCTTGGGCGAGAGTAGTACTAGAATGGGTGACCTCCCGGGAAGTCCTCGTGTTGCACCTCACTTTTTGTAACTTTTCTAGTCCGTTTTGGAAAAAAACTGATTAATTAGCGCGCTATAGATTGCATATAGGATTTGAGCACGCAAAATATGACACGTGCGATTATACTAGCACTAATGCACTGGATCTCATCAAAACCCCGCAGTTAAGCGTGCTTGGTCGAGAGTAGTACTAGGATTGGTGACCTCTTGGGAAGTCCTCATGATGCACCTCTCATTTTGTAAGTTTTCCAGTCCGTTTTAGATAAAAACTGATTAACTAGCACGCTACAGAAAGCATATAGGACATAAGCACGCAAAACATGACAGTTGCGATCATACTCGCACTAACGCATCGAGTCCCATCAGAACTCTACAGTTAAGCGTGCTTGAGCGAGAGTAGTACTAGGATGGGTGACCTCTTTCGAAGTCCTCGTGTTGCACCTCTCTTTTTGTAAGTTATCTAGTCCGTTTTGGAGAAAATCTAATAAATTAGCGCGCCACAGAAATAATATAGGATTTGAGCACCCAAAACATGACAGGTGCGATCATACCAGCACTAATGCACCGGATCCCATCAGAACTCTGCAGTTAAGCGTGCTTGGGCGCGCTACAGAAAGCATACAGGATTTGAGCACGCAAAACATGACAGGTGCGATCATACTAGCACTAATGCACCGGATCCCATCAGAACTTCGCAATTAAGCGTGCTTCGGCGAGAATAGTACTAGGATGGGTGGCCTCCTGGGAAGTCTTCGTGTTGCACCTCTACGCTTTTAAGTTTACCAGTCCGTTTTGGATAAAAAATTATTAATTAGCACGCTACAGAAAGCATACAGGATTTATGCACGCAAAACATGACAGGTGCGATCATACCAGCACTAATGCATCGTATCCCATCAGAATTCTGTAGTAAACCGTTCTTGGGCGAGAGTAGTACTGGGATGGGTGACCTCTTGGGAAGTCCTCTTGTTGCACCTCTCTTTTTGTAAGTTTTCCAATCCATTTTGGATAAAAACTTATTAATTAGCGCGCTACAGAAAGCATATAGGATTTGAGCACGCAAAACATGACAGGTGTGATCATACAATCAATAATGCACCAGATCCCGTCAGAACTCCGCAATTAAGCTTGCTCAGGCGAGAGTAGTACTAGGATGGGTGACCTCGTGGTGCACCTCTCTTTTTGTAAGTTTTCCAGTCCGTTTTGGATAAAAACTTATTAATTAGCGAGCTAAAGAAAGCGTACAGGATTTGAGCACGCAAAACATGACAGGTGCGATCATACCAGGACTAATACATCGGATCCCATCAGAACTCCGCAGTTAAGCGTGCTTGGGCGAGAGTAGTACTAGGATGGGTGACCTTCGTGGAAGTCCTCGTGTTGCACCTCTCTTTTTGTAAGTTTTCCAGTCCGTTTTGGATAAAAACTTATTAATTAGCGCGCTACAGAAGGCATATAGGTTTTGAGCACGCAAAACATGACAGGTGCGATTATACTAGCACTAATGCTCCGGATCCCATCACAACTCCGCAGTTAAGCGGGCTTGGGCGAGAGTAGTACTAGGATGGGTGACCTCCTGGGAAGTACTCGTGTTGTACCTCCTTTTTTGTAAGTCTTCCAGTCCGTTTTGGATAAAAAGTGATTAATTAGCGCACTACAGAAAGCATATAGGTTATGAGCACGCAAAACATGACAGGTGCGATCATACCAACACTAATGCACCGGATCCCATCAGAACTTCGCATTTAAGCGTGCTTGGGCGAGAGTAGTACTAGGATGGGTGACCTTCTGGGAAGTCCTCGTGTTGCATCTCTCTTTTTGTAAGTTTTATAGTCTTTTTTGGAGAAAAACTAATTAATTAGCGCTCTACCGAAAGCATATAGGATTTGAGCACGCAAAACATGACTGTTGCGATCATACCAGCACCAATGCACCGGATCCCATCAGAATTCCGCCGTTAAGCGTGCTTGGGCGAGAGTAGTACTAGGATGGGTGACCTCTATGGTAGTCCTCATGTTGCACCTCTCTTTTTGTAACTTTTCCAATCCGTTTTGTTTAAAAAGTGAATAATTAGCGCTCTACAGAAAGCATATAGGATTTGAGCACGCAAAACATGACAGTAGCGATCATACCAACACTAATGCACTGAATCCTATCAGAACTCGTGTTGCACCTCTATTTTTGTAAGTTTACCAGTCTGTTTTGTATAGAAAGTGAATAATTAGCGCGCTACAGAAAGCATATAGGATTTGAGCACGCAAAACATGGCAGGAGTCATCATACCAGCACTAATGCACCGGATCCCATCAGAACTCTGTAGTTAAGCGTGCTTGGGCGAGAGTAGTACTAGGATGGGTTACCTCCTGGGAAGTCCTCGATCATACCAGCACTAATGCACAGTATCCCATCAGAACTCCGCAGTTAAGCGTGCTTGGGCGATAGTAGTACCAGGATGGGTGACCTCCTCGGAAGTCCTCGTGTTGCATCTCTCTTTTTGTAAGTTTTCCAGTCCGTTTTGGATAAAAAATAATTAATTAGCACGCTACAGAAAGTATACAGGATTTGAGCACGCAAACCATAACAGGTGCGATCATACCAGCACTAATGCACCGAATCCCATCAAAACTCCGAAGTCAAGCGTGCTTGGGCAAGAGTTGTACTAGGATGGGTGACCTCCTGGGAAGTCCTCGTGTTGCACCTCTATTTTTGTAAGTTTTCCAGTCCGTTTTGGATGAAAACTGATTATATAGCGCGCTACAGAAAGCATATAGGATTTGAGCACGCAAAACATGACAGGTGCGATCATACCAGCACTAATGCATTGGATCCCTTCAAAACTCCGCAGTAAAGCGTGCTTTGGCGAGAATAGTACTGGAATGATGACTTCCTTGGAAGTCCTCGTGTTGCACCTCTCTTTTTGTAAGTTTTCCAGTCCGTTTTGGATAAAAACTTATTAATTAGCGCGCTTCAAAAAGCATACAGGATTTGAGCACGCAAAACATGACCGGTGGGATCATACCAGCACTAATGCAGCAGATCCTATCAAAACTCCGCAGTTAAGCGTGCTTGGGCGAGAATAGTACTAGGATGGTTGACCTCATGGGAAGTCCTCGTGTTGCACCTCTCTTTTAGTAAATTTTCCAGTCCATTTTGGATAAAAATTGATTAATTAGCGCGATACAGAAAGCTTATAAGATTTGAGCACGTAATACATGACAGGTGTGATCATACCAGCACTAATGCACTGGATCCCTTCAGAACTCTGCAGTAAAGGGTGCTTGGGCAAGAGTAGTACTGGGATGGGTGAGCTCCTGGGAAGTCCTCGTGTTGCACCTCTCTTTTTGTAAGTTTTCCAGTCCGTTTTGGATAAAAACTTTCTAATTAGCGCCCTACAAAAAGGATACAGGATTTCAGCACGCAAAACATGACCGATGCGATCATACCAGCACTAACGCACCGGATCCCATCAGAACTCCATAGTTAAGCATGCTTCGGCGAGAGTCGTATGAGGATGGGTTACCTCCTGGGAAGTCCCCGTGTTGCACCTCTCTTTTTGTATGTTTTCCAGTCCGTTTTGGATAAAAACTTATTAATTAGAGCGCTACAGAAAGCATACAGGATTCGAGCACGCAAAACATGATATGTGTGATCATACCAGCACTAATGCACCGGATCCCATCAGAACTCCGCAGTTAAGCGTGCTTGGGCGAGAGTAGTACTGCACCTCTCTTTTGGTAAGTTTTCCAGTCCGTTTTGGATAAAAACTGGTTAACTAGCGCGGTACAGAAAACATCCAGGATTTGAGCACGCAAAACATGACAAAAGCGAGAGTAATACTAGGATGGGTGACCTCCTGTTGCACCTCTCTTTTTGTAAGTTTTCCAGTTCGTTTTTGATAAAATATGATTAACTAGCGCGCTACAGAAAGCATATAGGACTTGAGCACGCAAAACATTTCAGGGGCGAGAGTAGTAGTAGGATGGGTGACCTCCTGGGAAATCCTCGTGTTGCACCTCTCTTTTTGTAAGTTTTCCAGTCCGTTTTGGATAAAAACTTATTAACTAGCGCGCTACAGAAAGCATATAGGATTTGAGCACGCAAAACATGACATGTGCGATCATACCAGCACTAATGCACCGGATCCCATCAGAACTCCGCAGATAAGAGTGCTTCGGAGAGAGTAGTACTAGGATGGGTGACCTCCTGGGAAGTCCTCGTGTTGCACCTCTCTATTTGTAAGTTTTCCAGTCCGTTTGGGTTAAAAATTGATTAACTAGAGCGCTACTGAAAGCATATAGGACTTGAGCACCCAAAACATGAAAGGTGCAATCATACCAGCACTAATGCACCGGATCCCAATCCTCGTGTTGCACCTCTCTTTTTGTATGTTTTCCAGTCCGTTTTGGATAAAAACTTATTAACTAGCGCGCTACAGAAAGCATATAGGATTTGAGTACGCAAAACATGACAGGTGCGATCATACCAGCACTAATGCACTAGATCCCATCAGAACTCCGTAATTAAGCGTGCTTGGGCGTGAGTAGTACTAGAATGGGTGATCTCCTGGGAAGTCCTCGTGTTGCACTTCTCTTTTTTTAAGTTTTCCAGTCCGTTTTGGATAAAAACTGATTAATTAGCATGCTACAAAAAGCATATAGGATTTGAGCACGCAAAACATGAAAGGTGCGATCATACCGGCACTAATGCACCGGATAACATCAAAACTCTGCATTTAAGCGTGCTTGGGCGTGAGTAGTACTAGGAAGATTGATCTCCTGGGAAGTCCTCGTGTTGCCCTTCTATTTTTGTAAGTTTTCTAGCCCGTTTTGGATAAAAACTGATTAACTAGCGCTTCAGAAAGCATATAGGATTTTAGCACGCAAAACATGACAGGTGCGATCATACCAGCAGTAATGCACTGGATCCCATCAGAACTTTGCAGTTAAGCCTGCTTGGGCAATAGTAGTACTAGGATGGGTGATCTCCTGGGAAGTCCTCGTGTTGCACCTCTCTTTTTGTAAGTTTTCCAGCCCGTTTTGGATAAAAACTTATTAACTAGCGCTCTACAGAAAGCATATAAGATTTGAGGACGCAAAACATCACAGGTACGATCATACCAGCACTAATGCACCGGATCCCATTAGAACTCCGCAGATAAGCGTGCTTGGGCGTGAGTAGTAACAGGATGCGTGATCTCCTCGGATGTCCTCTTGTTGCACCTCTCTTTTTGTAAGTTTTCTAGTCCGTTTTGGATAAAAACTGATTAATTAGCGCGCTATAGAAAGCATATAGGATTTGAGGACGCAAAACATGACAGGTGCGATCATACCAGCACTAATGCACCGGATCCCATCAGAACTCCGCAGATAAGCGTGCTTGGGCGTGAGTAGTAACAGGATGGGTGATCTCCTGGGAAGTCCTCGTGTTGCACCTCTCTTTTTGTAAGTTTTCCAGTCCGTTTTGGATAAAAACTGATTAATTAGTGCGCTACAGAAAGCATATAGGATTTGAGCACGAAAAACATAACAGGTGCGATCATACCAGCACTAATGCACCGGATCCCATCAGAACTCCGCAGATAAGCGTGCTTAGGCGATAGTAGTAGTAGGATTGGTGACCTCCTGGGAAGTCCTCGTGTTGCACCTCTCTTTTTGTAAGTTTTCCAGTCCGTTTTGGTTAAAAACTGATTAACTAGCGCGCTACAGAAAGCATATAGGACTTGAGCACGCAAAACATGACAGGTGCGATCATACCAGCACTAATGCACCGGATCCCAATCCTCGTGTTGCACCTCTCTTTTTGTAAGTTTTCCAGTCCGTTTTTGATAAAAACTTATTATTTAGCGCGCTTTACAAAGCATATAGGATTTGAGCACGCAAAACATGACAGGTGCGATCATACCAGTACTAATACACCGGTACCCATCAGAACTCCACAGTTAAGCGTGCTTGGGTGAGAGTAGTACTAGGATGGTTGACCTCCTGGGAAGTCCTCGTGTTACACCTCTCTTTTTGTAAGTTATCCAGTCCGTTTTGGTTAAAAACTGATTAACTTGCGCGCTACAGAAAGCATATAGGACTTGAGCACGCAAAACATGACAGGTGAGATCATACCAGCACTAATGCACCGGATCCCAATCCTCGTGTTGCACCTCTCTTTTTGTAAGTTTTCCAGTCCGTTTTGGATAAAAACTTATAAATTAGCGCGCTACAGAAAGCATAATGGATTTGAGCACGCAAAACATGACAGGTGCGATCATACTAGCAATAATGCACTGGATCCCACCAGAACTCAGCAGTTAAGCGTGCTTGGGCGAGAGTAGTACCAGGATGGGAGACCTCCTGGGAAGTACTCGTGTTGCACCTCTCTTTTTGTATGTTTTCTTGTCCGTTTTAGATAAAAACTGATTAATTAGCGCGCTACCGAAAGCATATAGGATTTGAGCACGCAACACATGACAGTTGCGATCATACCGTCACTAATGCACCGGATCCCACCAGATCTCCGTAGTTAAGCGTGCTTGGGCGAGAGTAGTACCAGGATGGGAGACCTCCTGGGAAGTACTCGTGTTGCACCTCTCTTTTTGTATGTTTTCTTGTCCGTTTTCGATAAAAACTGATTAATTAGCGCGCTACCGAAAGCATATAGGATTTGAGCACGCAACACATGACAGTTGCGATCATACCAGCACTAATGCAGCGGATCCCATTAGAACTCCGCAGATAAGCGTGCTTGGGCGTGAGTGGTAACAGGATGCGTGATCTCCTCGGAAGTCCTCTTGTTGCAGCTCTCTTTTTGTAAGTTTTCCAGTCCGTTTTGGATAAAAACTTATAAATTAGCGCGCTACAGAAAGCATAATGGATTTGAGCACGCAAAACATGACAGGTGCGATCATACTAGCAATAATGCACTGGATCCCACCAGAACTCAGCAGTTAAGCGTGCTTGGGCGAGAGTAGTACTAGGATGGGTGACCCGCTGGGAAGTCCTTGTGTTGCACTTCTCTTTTTGTAAGTTTTCCAGTCCGTTTTCGATAAAAACTTATTAATTAGCGCGCTAAAGAAAGCATAATGGATTTGAGCACGCAAAACATGACAGGTGCGATCATACCAGAACTAATGCACCGGATCCCATCAGAACTCCGCAGTTAAGCGTTGTTCGGCGAGAGTTGTACTAGGATGGGTGTCCTCCTGGAAAGTCCTCGTGTTGCACCTCTCTTTTTGTAAGTTTTCTAGTCCGTTTTCGATAAAAACTTGTTAATAAGCGCGCTAAAGAAAGCATAATGGATTTGAGCACACAAAACGTGACAGGTGCAATCATACCAGAACTAATGCACCGGATCCCATCAGAACTCCCAATTTAAGCGTTGTTCGGTGAGAGTTGTACTAGGATGGGTGACCTCCTGGAAAGTCCTCGGGTTGCACCTCTCTTTTTGTAGGTTTTCCAGTCCGTTTTTGATAAAAACTTATTAATTAGCGCGTCACAGAAAGCATACAGGATTTGAGCATGCAAAACATGACAGGTGCGATCATACCAACACTAATGCACCAGATCCCATCAGAACTCCGTAGTTAAGCGTTGTTCGGCGAACGGATGGGTGACCTCCTGCAAAGTCCTCGTATTTCACCTCTCTTTTTGTAAGTTTTCCAGTCCGTTTTGCATAAAAAGTGATTAATTAGCGCGCTATAGAAAGCATATAGGTTTTGAGCACGCAAAACATGACAGGTGCGATCATACCAGCACTAATGCACTCCGCAGTTAAGCGTGCTTGGGCAAGAGTAGTACTAGGATGGGTGACCTCCTGGAAGTCACCCATCCTAGTTAAGCGATGTTCGGCGAGCGGATGGGTGACCTCCTGCAAAGTCCTCGTATTTCACCTCTCTTTTTGTAAGTTTTCCAGTCCGTTTTGGATAAAAAAGTGATTAATTAGCGCGCTATAGAAAGCATATAGGTTTTGAGCACACAAAACATGACAGGTGCGACCATACCAGCACTAATGCACTCCGCTGTTAAGCATGCTTGGGCAAGAGTAGTACTAGGATGGGTGACCTCCTGGAAGTCCTCGTGTTGCACCTCTCTTTTTGTAAGTTTTCAAGTCCGTTTTGGATAAAAACTAATTACATAGCGCGCTACAGAAAGTATATAGGATTTGAGCACGCAAGACATGACAGGTGCAATCATACCAGCACTAATGCACTGGATCCCATCAAAACTCCGTAGTTAAGCGTGGTAGGGCGAGAGTAGTACTAGGATGGGTGACATCCTGGGAAGTCCTCCTGTTGTACCTCTATTTTTTTAAGTTTTGCGGTCCGTTTGGGATAAAAACTTATTCATTAGCGCGCTACAGAAAGCATACAGGATTTGAGCACGCAAAACATGACAGGTGCGATCATACTAGCACTAATGCACCGTATCCCATCAGCACTCCGCAGTTAAGCGTGCTTGGGCGAGGGTAATACTAGGATCTGTGACCTCCTTGGAAAGTCCTCGTGTTGCACCTCTCTTTTTGTAAGTTTTCCAGTCCGTTTTGGATAAAAAGTGATTAATTAGCGCGCTACAGAAGGCATATAGGTTTTGAGTACGCAAAACATGACATGTGCGATCATACCAGCACTAATGCATCGGATCCCATCAGAACTCCGCAGTCAAGCGTGCATCGGCGAGAGTAGTACTCGGATTTGTGACCTCCTAGAAAGTCCTCGTGTTGCACCTCTCTTTTTATAAGTTTTCCAGTCCGTTTTGGATAAAAACTGAGTAATTAGCGTACTACAGAAAGCATACAAATTTGACCACGCAAAACATGACAGGTGCGATCACATTAGCACTAATGCACAGGATCCCATCAGAACTCCGTAGCTAAGCGTGCTTGGGCGAGAGTAGTACTAGGATGGGTGACCTCCTGGGAAGTCCTCGTGTTGCACCTCTCTTTTTGTAAGTTTTCCAGTCCGTTTTGCATAACAACTTATTAATTAGCGCGCTACAAAAAGCATACAGGATTTGAGCACGCAATACATGATCCCATCAGAACTCCACAGTGAAGCGTTCTTAGGCGAGAGTAGTACTGGGATGGGTGACCACCTGGTAAGTCCTCGTGTTGCACCGTTCTTTTTGTAAGTTTTCCAGTCCGTTTTGGATAAAAACTTATTAATTAGCGCGCTAAAGAAAGCATAATGGATTTGAACACGGAAAACATGACAGGTGCGATCATACCAACACTAATGCACCGGATCCCATCAAAACTCCGCAGTCAAGCGTGCTTTGGCGAGAGTAGTACTAGGATGAGTGACCTCCTGGGAAGTCCTCGTGTTGCACCTCGCTTTTTGTAAGTTTTCCAGTCCGTTTTGGATAAAAAGTGATTAATTAGCGCGCTACTGAAGGCATATAGGTTTTGAGGACGCAAAACATGACTGGTGCGATCATACCAGCACTAATGCACCGGATCCCATTAGAACTCCGCAGTTAAGCGTGCTTGGGCGAGAGTAGTAGGAATGGTGACCTCCTGGAAGTCCTCGTGTTGCACCTCGCTACAGAAAGCAGATAGGATTTGAGCACGCAACACATGACATGTGCGATCATACCAGCACTAATGCACCGGATCCCATCAGAACTCCGCAGTTAAGTGTGCTTGGGCGAGAGTAGTACTAAGATGGGTGACCTCTTGGGAAGTCCTCGTGTGCACTAATGCATCGGATCACATCAGAACTCCGCAGTTAAGCGTGCTTGGGCAAGAGTAGTACTAGGATGGGTGTCCTCCTGGAAAGTCCTCGTGTTGCACCTCTCTTTTTGTAACTTTTCCAGTCCGTTTTGGATAAAAACTAATTAAATAGCGCGCTACAGAAAGCATATAGGATTTGAGCATGCAAAACAAGACAGGTGCGATCTGACCAGCACTAATGCACCGGATCCCATCAAAACTCCGTAGTTAAGCGTGGTAGGGCGAGACTAGTATTAGGATGGGTGACCTCCTGGAAAGTCCTCGTGTTGCACCTCTATTTTTTTAAGTTTTCCAGTCCGTTTTGGATAAAAACTGATTAATTAGCGTACTACAGAAAGCATACAGATTTGACCACGCAAAACATGACAGGTGCGATCACATTAGCACTAATGCACAGGATCCCATCAGAACTCCGTAGCTAAGCGTGCTTGGGCGAGAGTAGTACTAGGATGGGTGACCTCCTGGGAAGTCCTCGTGTTGCACCTCTCTTTTTGTAAGTTTTCCAGTCCGTTTTGCATAACAACTTATTAATTAGCGCGCTACAAAAAGCATACAGGATTTGAGCACGCAATACATGATCCCATCAGAACTCCACAGTGAAGCGTTCTTGGGCGAGAGTAGTACTGGGATGGGTGACCACCTGGTAAGTCCTCGTGTTGCACCGTTCTTTTTGTAAGTTTTCCAGTCCGTTTTGGATAAAAACTTATTAATTAGCGCGCTAAAGAAAGCATAATGGATTTGAACACGGAAAACATGACAGGTGCGATCATACCAACACTAATGCACCGGATCCCATCAGAACTCCGCAGTCAAGCGTGCTTTGGCGAGAGTAGTACTAGGATGGGTGACCTCCTGGGAAGTCCTCGTGTTGCACCTCTCTTTTTGTAAGTTTTCCAGTCCGTTTTGGATAAAAAGTGATTAATTAGCGCGCTACTGAAGGCATATAGGTTTTGAGGACGCAAAACATGACTGGTGAGATCATACCAGCACTAATGCACCGGATCCCATCAGAACTCCGCAGTTAAGCGTGCTTGGGCGAGAGTAGTAGGAATGGTGACCTCCTGGAAGTCCTCGTGTTGCACCTCGCTACAGAAAGCAGATAGGATTTGAGCACGCAACACATGACATGTGCGATCATACCAGCACTAATGCACCGGATCCCATCAGAACTCCGCAGTTAAGTGTGCTTGGGCGAGAGTAGTACTAAGATGGGTGACCTCTTGGGAAGTCCTCGTGTGCACTAATGCGTCGGATCACATCAGAACTCCGCAGTTAAGCGTGCTTGGGCAAGAGTAGTACTAGGATGGGTGTCCTCCTGGAAAGTCCTCGTGTTGCACCTCTATTTTTGTAACTTTTCCAGTCCGTTTTGGATAAAAACTAATTAAATAGCGGGCTACAGAAAGCATATAGGATTTGAGCATGCAAAACAAGACAGGTGCGATCTGACCAGCACTAATGCACCGGATCCCATCAAAACTCCGTAGTTAAGCGTGGTAGGGCGAGACTAGTATTAGGATGGGTGACCTCCTGGAAAGTCCTCGTGTTGCACCTCTATTTTTTTAAGTTTTCCAGTCCGTTTTGGATAAAAACTGATTAATTAGCGTACTACAGAAAGCATACAGATTTGACCACGCAAAACATGACAAGTGTGATCACATTAGCACTAATGCACAGGATCCCATCAGAACTCCGTAGCTAAGCGTGCTTGGGCGAGAGTAGTACTAGGATGGGTGACCTCCTGGGAAGTCCTCGTGTTGCACCTCTCTTTTTGTAAGTTTTCCAGTCCGTTTTGCATAACAACTTATTAATTAGCGCGCTACAAAAAGCATACAGGATTTGAGCACGCAATACATGATCCCATCAGAACTCCACAGTGAAGCGTTCTTGGGCGAGAGTAGTACTGGGATGGGTGACCACCTGGTAAGTCCTCGTGTTGCACCGTTCTTTTTGTATGTTTTCCAGTCCGTTTTGGATAAAAACTTATTAATTAGCGCGCTAAAGAAAGCATAATGGATTTGAACACGGAAAACATGACAGGTGCGATCATACCAACACTAATGCACCGGATCCCATCAGAACTCCGCAGTCAAGCGTGCT
Organism: Cyamopsis tetragonoloba; assembly: GCA_037177725.1. Taxonomy (NCBI): domain Eukaryota; kingdom Viridiplantae; phylum Streptophyta; class Magnoliopsida; order Fabales; family Fabaceae; genus Cyamopsis; species Cyamopsis tetragonoloba. The sequence continues at coordinate 47,647,524 of CM074119.1, read as the reverse complement.
TTGGCGAGAGTAGTACTAGGATGAGTGACCTCCTGGGAAGTCCTCGTGTTGCACCTCTCTTTTTGTAAGTTTTCCAGTCCGTTTTGGATAAAAAGTGATTAATTAGTGCGCTACTGAAGGCATATAGGTTTTGAGGACGCAAAACATGACTGGTGCGATCATACCAGCACTAATGCACCGGATCCCATCAGAACTCCGCAGTTAAGCGTGCTTGGGCGAGAGTAGTAGGAATGGTGACCTCCTGGAAGTCCTCGTGTTGCACCTCGCTACAGAAAGCAGATAGGATTTGAGCACGCAACACATGACATGTGCGATCATACCAGCACTAATGCACCGGATCCCATCAGAACTCCGCAGTTAAGTGTGCTTGGGCGAGAGTAGTACTAAGATGGGTGACCTCTTGGAAAGTCCTCGTGTGCACTAATGCATCGGATCACATCAGAACTCCGCAGTTAAGCGTGCTTGGGCAAGAGTAGTACTAGGATGGGTGTCCTCCTGGAAAGTCCTCGTGTTGCACTTCTCTTTTTGTAACTTTTCCAGTCCGTTTTGGATAAAAACTAATTAAATAGCGCGCTACAGAAAGCATATAGGATTTGAGCATGCAAAACAAGACAGGTGCGATCTGACCCGCACTAATGCACCGGATCCCATCAAAACTCCGTAGTTAAGCGTGGTAGGGCGAGACTAGTATTAGGATGGGTGACCTCCTGGAAAGTCCTCGTGTTGCACCTCTATTTTTTTAAGTTTTCCAGTCCGTTTTGGATAAAAACTTATTAATTAGCGAGCTACAGAAAGCATATAGGATTTGAGCACGCAAAACATGACAGGTGCGATCATACCAGCATTAATGCACCGGATTCCATCGGAACTCCGTCGTTAAGCGTGCTTTTTGATAGTAGTATTAGGATGGGTGACCTCCTGTGAAGTCCTCGTGTTGCATCTCTCTTTTTGTATGTTTTCCAGTCCGTTTTGGATAAAAAGTTATTAATTAGCGTACTACAGAAGGCATATAGGTTTTGTGGTCGCAAAACATGACATGTGCGATAATACCAGCACTAATGCACCGGATCCCATCAGAATTCCGCAGTCAAGCGTGCTTGGCCGAGAGTAGTATTAGGATGGGTGACCTCCTGTGAAGTCCTCGTGTTGCACCTCTCTTTTTGTAAGTTTAATGCACTGGATCCCATCAGAACTCCGCAGTTAAGCGTGCTTGGGGGAGAGTAGTACAAGGATGGGAGACCTCCTGGGAAGTCATCGTGTTGCACCTCCCTTTCTGTATGTTCTCTTGTCCGTTTTGGATAAAAACTGATTAATTAGCGCTCTACAAAAAGCATATAGGACTTGAGCACGCAAAACATGACAGGTGCGATCATACCCGCACTAATGCACCGGATCACAATCCTCGTGTTGCACCTCTCTTTTTGTAAGTTTTCCAGTCCGTTTTGGATAAAAACTGATTAACTAGCACGCTACAGAAAGCATACAGGACTTGAGGACGCAAATCACGACAGGTGCGATCATACCAGCACTAATGCACCGGATTCCATTAGAACTCCGTAGTTAAGCGTGGTTGGGCAAGAGTAGTACTAGGATGGGTGACCTCCTGGGAAGTCCTCGTGTTGCAGCTCTCTTTTTGTAAGTTTTCCAGCCCGTTTTGGATTAAAAGTGATTAATTAGCGCGCTACAGAAGGCATAGAGGTTTTGAACACGCAAAACATGACATGTGCGATCATACCAGCACTAATGCATCGGATCCAATCAGAACTCCGCAGTTAAGCGTGCTTCGGCCAGAGTAGTACTATGATTGGTGACCTCCTAGAAAGTCCTCGTGTTGCACCTCTCTTTTTGTAAGTTTTTCAGTCCGTATTGGATAAAAACTGATTAATTAGTGTACTACAAAAAGCATACAGGATTTGAGCTCGCAAAATGTGATAGGTGCGATCATACCAGCACTAATGCACTAGATCCCATCAGAACTCTGAAGTTAAGCGTGCTTGGGCAAGAGTAGTACTAGGATGGGTGACCTCCTGGGAAGTCCTCGTATTGCACCTTTCTTGTTGTAATTTTTCCAGTCCGTTTTGGATAAAAACTGATTAATTATCGCGCTACAGAAAGCACACAGTATTTGAGCACGCAAATCATGATAGGTGCGATCAAACCAGCACTAATGCACCGGATCCCATCAGAACTCCGTAGTGAAGCGTGCTTGGGCGAGAGTAGTACTATGACCCCCTGGGAAGTCCTCGTGTTGCACTTCTCTTTTTGTAAGTTTTCCAGTCCGTTTTGGATAAAAAGTGATTAATTAGCGCGCTACAGAAAGCATACAGGATTTGAGCACGCAAATCATGACAGGTGCGATCAAACCAGCACTAATGCACCGGATTCCATTAGAACTCCGTAGTTAAGTGTTGTTGGGCGAGAGTAGTACTAGGATGGGTGACCTCCTCGGAAGTCCTCATGTTGCACCTGTCTTTTTCTAAGTTTTCCAGTCCGTTTTGGATAAAAAGTAATTAATTAGCGCGCTACAGAAGGCATAGAGGTTTTGAGCACGCAAAACATGACATGTGCGATCATACCAGCACTAATGCATCGGATCCCATCAGAACTCCGCAGTTAAGCGTGCTTCGGCGAGAGTAGTACTAGGATTGGTGACCTCCTAGAAAGTCCTCGTGTTGCACCTCTCTTTTTGTAAGTTTTCCAGTCCGTATTGGATAAAAACTAATTAAATATTGTGCTACAGAAAGCATACAGGATTTGAGCACGCAAAACATGACAGGTGCGATCATACCAGCACTAATGCACCGGATCCCATCAGAACTCCGTAGTTAAGCGTGCTTGGGCGAGAGTAGTACTCGGATTGGTGAACTCCTGGGAAGTCCTCGTGTTGCACCTCTCTTTTTGTAAGTTTTCAAGTCCGTTTTGGATAAAAAGTGATTAATTAGCGCGCTACAGAAGGCATAGAGGTTTTGAGCACGCAAAACATGACATGTGCGATCATACCAGCACTAATGCATCGGATCCTACAGAACTCTGCAGTTAAGCGTGCTTCGGCGAGAGTAGTACTAGGATTGGTGACCTCCTAGAAAGTCCTCATGTTGCACCTCTCTTTTTGTAAGTTTTCCAGCCCGGTTTGGATAAAAAGTGATTAATTTGTGCACATCAGAAGGCATAGAGGGTTTGAGCACGCAAAACATGACAGGTGCGATCATACCAGCACTAATGCACCGGATCCCATCAGAACTTCGTAGTTAAGTGTGCTTGTTCGAAAGTAGTACTAGGATGGGTGACCTCCTGGGAAGTCCTCGTGTTGCACCTCTCTTTTTGTAAGCTATAGAAAGCATATAGGTTTTGAGCACGCAAAACATGACAGGTGCGATCATAACAACACTAATGCACTCTGTAGTTAAGCGTGCTTGGGCAAGAGTAGTACTAGGTTGGGTGACCTCCTGGGAACTCCTCGTGTTGCATCTCTCTTTTTGTAACTTTTCCAGTCCGTTTTGGATAAAAACTGATTAAATAGCGTGCTACAGAAAGCATACAGGATTTGAGCAAGCAAAACATGACTGGTGCGATCATACCAGCACTAATGCACCGGATCCCATCAAAACTCCGTAATTAAGCGTGGTAGGGCGAGAGTAGTACTAGGATGGGTGTCCTCCTGGGAAGTCCTCGTGTTGCACCTCTCTTTTTGTAAGTTTTCCAGCCCGTTTTGGATAAAAAGTGATTAATTAGCGCGCTACAGACGACATAGAGGTTTTGAGCACGCAAAACATGACATGTGCGATCATACCAGCACTAATGCATCGGATCCCATCAGAACTCCGCAGTTAAGCGTGCTTCGGCGAGAGTAGTACTAGGATTGGTGACCTCCTAGAAAGTCTTCGTGTTGCACCTTTCTTTTTGTAAGTTTTCCAGTCCGTATTGGATAAAAACTGATTAATTACTATGCTACAGAAAGCATACAGGATTTGAGCATGCAAAACGTGACAGGTGTGATCATACAAGCACTAATGCATCGGATCCGCGAGAGTAGTACTAGGATGGGTGACCTCCTGGGAAGTCCTCGTGTTGCACCTCTCTTTTTGTAACTTTTCCAGTCCGTTTTGGATAAAAACTAATTAAATAGCGCGCTACAGAAAGCATATAGGATTTGAGAACGCAAAACATGACAGGTGCGATAATACTAGTACTGATGCACCGGATTCCATCAAAACTCCGTAGTTAAGCAGGGTAGGGCGATAGTAGTACTAGGATGAGTGACCTCTTGGGAAGTCCTTGTGTTGCACCTCTATTTTTTTCAGTTTTCCAGTTCGTTTTGGATAAAAACTTATTAATTAGCGCGCTACAGAAAGCATACAGGATTTGAGCACGCAAATCATGACAGGTGCGATCATACCAGCACTAATGCACCGGATTCCATTAGAACTTCGTAGTTAAGCGTGGTTGGGCGATAGTAGTACTAGGATGGGTGACCTCCTGGGAAGTCCTTGTGTTGCACCTCTCTTTTTGTAAGTTTTCCAGTCCGTTTTGGATAAAAAGTGATTAATTAGCGCGCTACAGAAGGCATAGAGGTTTTGAGCACGCAAAACATGACATGTGCGATCGTACCAGCACTAATGCATCGGATCCCATCAGAACTCCGCAATTAAGCGTGCTTCGGCGAGAGTAGTTCTAGGATTGGTGACCTCCTAGAAAGTCCTCGTGTTGCACCTCTCTTTTTGTAAGTTTTCCAGTCCGTATTGGATAAAAACTGATTAATTAGTGTGCTACAGAAAGCATACAGGATTTGAGCACACAAAACATGACAGGTGCGATCATACCAGCACTAATGCACGGATCCCATCAGAACCCCGTAGTTAAGCGTGCTTGGGCGAGAGTAGTACTAGGATGGGTGACCTCCTGGGATGTTCTCGTGTTGCACCTCTCTTTTTGTAAGTTTTCAAGTCCGTTTTGGATAAAAAGAGATTAATTAGCGCGCTACAGAAGGCATAGAGGTTTTGAGCACGCAAAACTTGACATGTGCGATCATACAAGCACTAATGCATCGGATCCCATCAGAACTCCGCAGTTAAGCGTCCTTCGGCGAGAGTAGTACTAGGATTGGTGACCTCCTAGAAAGTCCTTGTGTTGCACCTCTCTTTTTGTAAGTTTTCCAGTCCGTATTGGATAAAAACTGATTAATTTGTGTGCTACAGAAAGCATACAGGATTTGAGCACGCAAAATGTGACAGGTGCGATCATAACAGCACTAATGCACCGGATTCCATCAGAACTCCGAAGTTAAGCATGCTTGGGCGAGAGTAGTACTAGGATGGGTGACCTCCTGGGAAGTCCTCGTGTTGACTCCATCAAAACTCCGTAGTTAAGTAGGGTAGGGCGATAGTATTACTAGGATGGGTGACCTCCTGGGAAGTCCTTGTGTTGCACCTCTATTTTTTTATGTTTTCCAGTCCGTTTTGGATAAAAACTTATTAATTAGCGCGCTACAGAAGGCATAGAGGTTTTGAGCACGCAAAACATGACATGTGCGATCATACAAGCACTAATGCATCAGATCCCATCAGAACTCCGCAGTTAAGCGTGCTTCGGCGAGAGTAGTACTAGGATTGGTGACCTCCTAGAAAGTACTCGTGTTGCAGCTCTCTTTTTGCAGGTTTTCCAGTCCGTATTGCATAAAAACTCATTAATTAGTGTGCTACAGAAAGTATACAGGATTTGAGCACGCAAAACATGACAGGTGCGATCATACCAGCACTAATGCACCGGATCCCATCATAACTCCGTAGTTAAGCGTGCTTGGGCCAGAGTAGTACTCTGATGTGTGACCTCCTGGGAAGTCCTCGTGTTGCACATCTCTTTTTGTAAGTTTTCCAGTCCGTTTTGGATAAAAAGTGATGAATTAGTGCGCTATAGAAGGCATAGAGGTTTTGAGCACGCAAAACATGACATGTGCGATCATGGACCTCCTAGAAAGTCCTCGTGTTGCACCTCTCTTTTTGTAAGTTTTCCAGCCCGGTTTGGATAAAAAGTGATTAATTAGCCCACATCAGAAGGCATAGAGGTTTTGAGCACGCAAGACATGACAGGTGCGCTCATACCAGCACTAATGCACCGTATCCCATCAGAACTTAGTAGTTAAGTGTGCTTGGTCGAGAGTAGTACTCTGATGGGTGACCTCCTGGGAAGTCCTCGTGATGCACCTCTCTTTTTGTACCAGCATTAATGCACTCCGCAGTTAAACATGCATGGGCAAGAGTAGTACTAGGATGGGTGACCACCTGGGAACTCCTCGTGTTGCACCTCTCTTTTTGTAACTTTTCCTGTTCGTTTTGGATAAAAACTTATTAACTAGCGGGCTACAGAAAGCATATTGGATTTGAGAACGCAAAACATGACAGGTGCGATCATACTAGCACTGATGCACCGGATTCCATCAAAACTCCGTAGTTAAGCAGGGTAGGGCGATAGTAGTACTAGGATGAGTGACCTCCTGGGAAGTCCTTGTGTTGCACCTCTATTTTTTTCAGTTTTCCAGTCCGTTTTGGATAAAAACTTCTTAATTTGCGCGCTACAGAGAGCATACAGGGTTTGAGCACGCAAATCATGACAGGTGCGATCATACCAGCACTAATGCACCGGATTCCATTAGAACTCCGTAGTTAAGCATGGTTGGGCGGGAGTAGTACTAGGATGGGTGACCTCCTGGGAAGTCCTCGTGTTGGACCTCTCATTTTGTAAGTTTTCCAGTCCGTATGGGATAAAAAGTGATTAATTAGCGCGCTACAGAAGGCATAGAGGTTTTGAGCACGCAAAACATGACATGTGCGATCATACCAGCACTAATGCATCGGATCCCATCAGAACTCCGCAGTTAAGCGTGCTTCGGCGAGAGTAGTACTAGGATTTGTGACCTCCAAGAAAGTCCTCGTGTTGCACCTCTCTTTTTGTAAGTTTTCCAGTCCGTTTGTGATAAAAAGTGATTAATTAGCGCGCTACAGAAGGCATAGAGGTTTTGAGCACGAAAAACATGACATGTGCGATCATACAAGCACTAATGCATCGGATCCCATCAGAACTCCGCAGTTAAGCGTGCTTCGGCGAGAGTAGTTCTAGGATTGGTGACCTCTTAGAAAGTCCTTGTGTTGCACCTCTCTTTTTGTAAGTTATCCAGTCCGTATTGGATAAAAACTGATTAATTAGTGTGCTACAGAAAGCATACAGGATTTGAGCACGCAAAATGTGGCAGGTGCGATCATACCAGCACTAATGCATCAGATTCCATCAGAACTCCGAAGTTAAGCGTGCTTGGGCGAGAGTAGTACTAGGATGGGTGACCTCCTGGGAAGTCTTCGTGTTGATTCCATCAAAACTCCGTTGTTAAGTAGGGTAGGGCGATAGTAGTACTAGGATGGGTGACCTCCTGGGAAGTCCTTGTGTTGCACCTCTATTTTTTTAAATTTTCCAGTCCGTTTTGGATAAAAACTTATTAATTAGCGCGCTACAGAAAGCATACAGGATTTGAGCACGCAAATCATAACAGGTGCGATCATACCAGCACTAATGCACCGGATTCCATCGCGCTACAGAAGGCATAGAGGTTTTGAGGACGCAAAACATGACATGTGCGATCATACCAGCACTAATGCATCGGATCCCATCAGAACTCCGCAGTTAAGCGTGATTCGGCGAGAGTAGTTCTAGGATTGGTGACCTCCTAGAAAGTCCTCGTGTTGCACCTCTCTTTTTGTAAGTTTTCCAGTCCGTATTGGATAAAAACTGATTAATTAGTGTGCTACAGAAAGCATACAGGATTTGAGCACACAAAACATGACAGGTGCGATCGTACCAGCACTAATGCACGGATGCCATCAGAACTCCGTAGTTAAGCTTGCTTGGGCGAGAGTAGTACGAGGATGGGTGACCTCCTGGGATGTTCTCGTGTTGCCCCTCTCTTTTTGTAAGTTTTCCAGTCCGTTTTGGATAAAAACTTATTAATTAGCACGCTACAGAAGAAATAGAGGTTTTGAGCACGCAAAACATGACATGTGCGATCATACAAGCACTAATGCATCGGATCCCTTCAGAACTCCGCAGTTAAGCGTGCTTCGGCGAGAGTAGTACTAGGATTGGTGACCTCATAGAAAGTCCTTGTGTTGCACCTCTCTTTTTGTAAGTTTTCCAGTCCGTATTGGATAAAATATGATAAATTAGTGTGCTACAGAAAGCATACAGGATTTGAGCACGCAAAATGTGACAGGTGTGATCATACCAGCACTAATGCATCGGATTCCATCAGAACTCCGAAGTTAAGCGTGCTTGGGCGATAGTAGTACTAGGATGGGTGACCTCCTACGAAGTCCTCGTGTTGATTCCATCAAAACTCCGTAGTTAAGTAGGGTAGGGCGATAGTAGTACTAGGATGGGTGACCTCCTGGGAAGTCCTTGTGTTGCACCTCTATTTTTTTAAGTTTTCCAGTCCGTTTTGGATAAAAACTTATTAATTAGCGCGCTACAGAAAGCATACAGGATTTGAGCACGCAAATCATAACAGGTGCGATCATACCAGCACTAATGCACCGGATTCCATCGCGCTACAGAGGGCATAGAGGTTTTTAGCACGCAAAACATGACAGGTGCGCTCATACCAGCACTAATGCACCGTATCCCATCAGAACTTAGTAGTTAAGTGTGCTTGGTCGAGAGTAGTACTCGGATGGGTGACCTCTTGGGAAGTCCTCGTGTTGCACCTCTCTTTTTGTACATAAAAACTTATTAAATAGCGGGCTACAGAAAGCATATTGGATTTGAGAACGCAAAACATGACAGGTGCGATCATACTAGCACTGATACACCGGATTCCATCAAAGCTCCGTAGTTAAGCGTGGTTGGGCGAGAGTAGTACTAGGATGGGTGACCTGTTGGGAAGTCCCCGTGTTGCACCTCTCTTTTTGTATGTTTTCCAGTCCGTTTTGGATAAAAACTTATTAATTAGCGTGTTACAGAAAGCATACAGGATTTGAGCACGCAAATCATGATAGGTGCGATCATACCAGCACTAATGCACCGGATTCCATCAGAACTCCGTAGTTAAGCGTGGTTGGGCGAGAATAGTACTAGGATGGGTGACCTCCTGGGAAGTCCTCGTGTTGCACCTCTCTTTTTGTATGTTTTCAGGCCGTTTTGGATAAAAAGTGATTAATTAGCGCTCTACAGAAGGCATAGAGGTTTTGAGGACGCAAAACATGACATGTGCGATCATACCAGCACTAATGCATCGGATCCCATCAGAACTCCGCAGTTAAGCGTGCTTCGGTGAGAGTAGTACTAGGATTGGTGACCTCCTAGAAAGTCCTCGTGTTGCACCTCTCTTTTTGTAAGTTTTCCAGTCCGTATTGGATAAAAATTGATTAATTAGTGTGCTACAGAAAGCATACAGGATTTGAGCACGCAAAACATGACAGGTGCGATCATACCAGCACTAATGCACCGGATCCCATCAAAACTCCGTAGTTAAGCGTGCTTGGGCGAGGGTAGTACTCGTATGGGTGACTTCCTGGGAAGTCCTCGTGTTGCACCTCTCTTTTTGTAAGTTTTCCAGTCCGTTTTGGATAAAAAGTGATTAATTATCGCGCTACAGAAGGAATAGAGGTTTTCAGCACGCAAAACATGACATGTGCGATCATACCAGCACTAATGCATCGGATCCCATCAGCACTCCGCAGTTAAGCGTGCTTCGGCGAGAGTAGTACTAGGATTGGTGACCTCCTAGAAAGTCCTCGTGTTGCACCTCTCTTTTTGTAAGTTTTCCAGCCTGGTTTGGATAAAAAGTTATTAATTAGCGCACATCAGAAGGCATAGAGGTTTTGAGCACGCAAAACATAATAGGTGCGATTATACCAGCACTAATGCACCGGATCCCATCAGAACTTCGTAGTTAAGTGTGCTTGGGCGTGAGTAGTACATGTATGGGTGACCTCCTGGGAAGTCCCGATGTTGCACCTCTCTTTTTGTATGTTTTCCAGTCCGTTTTGGATAAAAACTAATTAATTAGTGTGCTACAGAAAGCATACAGGATTTGAGCACGCAAAACATGACAGGTGCGATCATACCAGCACTAATGCACCGGATCCCATCAGAACTCCGTAGTTAAGCTTTCTTGGGCGAGAGTAGTACATGTATGGGTGACCTCCTGGGAAGTCCCGATGTTGCACCTCTCTTTTTGTATGTTTTCCAGTCCGTTTTGGATAAAAAGTGATTAATTAGCGCGCTACAAAAGTCATAGAGGTTTTGAGCATGCAAAACATGACATGTGCGATCATACCAGCACTAATGCATTGCATCCCATTAGAACTCCGCAGTTAAGCGTGATTCGGCGAGAGTAGTACTAGGATAGGTGACCACCTAGAAAATCCGCATGTTGCACCTCTCTTTTTGTAAGTTTTCCAGTCCGTATTGGATTAAAACTGATTAATTAGTGTGCTACAGAAAGCATACAGGATTTGAGCACGCAAAACATGACAGGTAGAACTCCGTAGTTAAGCCTTCTTGGGCGAGAGTAGTACTCGTATGGGTGACCTCTTGGGAAGTCCTCGTGTTGCACCTCTCTTTTTGTAAGTTTTCCAGCCTGTTTTGGATAAAAAGTGATTAATTAGCGCGCTACAGAAGGCATAGAGGTTTTGTTCACGCAAAACATGACATGTGCAATCATACCAGCACTAATGCATTGCATCCCATCGGAATTCTGCAGTTAAGCGTGATTCGGCGAGAGTAGTACTAGGATTGGTGACCACCTATAAAATCCTCATGTTGCACCTCTCTTTTTATAAGTTTTCCAATCCGTATTGGATAAAAACTGATTAATTAGTGTGCTACAGAAAGCATACAGGATTTGAGCACAGAAAACGTGACAGGTGCGATCATACCAGCACTAATGCACCGGATCCCATCAGAACTCCGAAGTTATGCGTGCTTGGGCGAGAGTAGTACTAGGATGGGTGACCTTTAATTAGCGTGCTACAGAAAGCATACAGGATTTGAGCACGCAAACCATGACAGCTGTGATCATACTAGCACTAATGCACCGGATTCCATCAGAACTCCGTAGTTAAGCGTGGTTGGGCGAGAGTAGTACTAGGATGGGTGACCTCCTGGGATGTCCCCGTGTTGCACTTCTCTTTTTGTATGTTTTCCAGTCCGTTTTGGATAAAAACTTATTAATTAGCGTGCTACAGAAAGCATACAGGATTTGAGCACGCAAATAATGACAGGTGCGATCATACCAGCTCTAATGCACCGGATTCCATCAGAACTCCGTAGTTAAGCGTGCTTGGGCGAGAATAGTACTAGGATTGGTGACCACCTAGAAAATCCTCATGTTGCACCTCTCTTTTTATAAGTTTTCCAATCCGTATTGGATAAAAACTGATTAATTAGTGTGCTACAGAAAGCATACAGGATTTGAGCACAGAAAACGTGACAGGTGCGATCATACCAGCACTAATGCACCGGATCCCATCAGAACTCCGAAGTTAAGCGTGCTTGGGCGAGAGTAGTACTAGGATGGGTGACCTTTAATTAGCGTGCTACAGAAAGCATACAGGATTTGAGCACGCAAATCATGACAGCTGTGATCATACTAGCACTAATGCACCGGATTCCATCAGAACTCCGTAGTTAAGCGTGGTTGGGCGAGAGTAGTACTAGGATGGGTGACCTCCTGGGATGTCCCCGTGTTGCACTTCTCTTTTTGTATGTTCTCCAATCCGTTTTGGATAAAAACTTATTAATTAGCGTGCTACAGAAAGCATACAGGATTTGAGCACGCAAATCATGACAGGTGCGATCATACCAGCTCTAATGCACCGGATTCCATCAGAACTCCGTAGTTAAGCGTGCTTGGGCGAGAATAGTACTAGGATTGGTGACCACCTAGAAAATCCTCATGTTGCACCTCTCTTTTTATAAGTTTTCCAATCCGTATTGGATAAAAACTGATTAATTAGTGTGCTACAGAAAGCATACAGGATTTGAGCACAGAAAACGTGACAGGTGCGATCATACCAGCACTAATGCACCGGATCCCATCAGAACTCCGAAGTTAAGCGTGCTTGGGCGAGAGTAGTACTAGGATGGGTGACCTTTAATTAGCGTGCTACAGAAAGCATACAGGATTTGAGCACGCAAATCATGACAGCTGTGATCATACTAGCACTAATGCACCGAATTCCATCAGAACTCCGTAGTTAAGTGTGCTTGGTCGAGAGTAGTACTCGGATGGGTGACCTCCTGGGAAGTCCTCGTGATGCACCTCTCTTTTTGTACCAGCATTAATGCACTCCGCAGTTAAACATGCATGGGCAAGAGTAGTACTAGGATGGGTGACCTCCTGGGAACTCCTCGTGTTGCACCTCTCTTTTTGTAACTTTTCCAGTTCGTTTTGGATAAAAACTGATTAAATAGCGCGCTACAGAAAGCATATAGGATTTGAGCACGCAAAACATGACAGGTGCGATCATACCAGCACTAATGCATCGGCTCCCATCAGAACTCCGCAGTTAAGCGTGATTTGGCGAGAGTAGTACTAGGATTGGTGACCTCCTAGAAAGTCCTTGTGTTGCACCTCTCTTTTTGTAAGTTTTCCAGTCCGTTTTGGATAAAAACTTATTAATTAGCGTGCTACAGAAAGCATACAGTATTTGAGCACGCAAATCAAATACATGTGCGATTATACCAGCACAAATGCACCGGATTCCATCAGAACTCCTTAGTTAAGCGTGGTTGGGCGAGAATAGTACTAGAATGGGTGACCTCGTGGGAAGTCCTCGTGTTGCACCTCTCTTTTTGTATGTTTTCTAGTCCGTTTTGGATAAAAAGTGATTAATTAGCGTGCTACAGAAGGCATAGAGGTTTTGAGCACGCAAAACATGACATGTGCGATCATAGCAGCACTAATGCATCGGATCCCATCAGAACTCCGCAGTTAAGCGTGCTTCGGCGAGAGTAGTACTAGGATTGGTGACCTCCTAGAAAGTCCTCGTGATGCACCTCTCTTTTTATAACTTTTCCAGTCCGTATTGGATAAAAACTGATTAATTAGTGTGCTACTAAAAGCATACAGGATTTGAGCACACAAAACATGACAGGTGCGGTCTTACCAGCACTAATGCACCGGCTCCTGTCAGAACTCCGCAGTTAAGAGTGCTTGGGCAAGAGTAGGACTAGGATGGGTGACCTCCTGGGAAGTCCTCGTGTTCCACCTCTCTTTTTGTAAGTTTTCCAGTCCGTTTTGGATAAAAACTGATTAAATAGCGCGCTACAGAAAGCATATAGGAATTGAGCACGCAAAACATGATAGGTGCGATCATACTAGCACTAATGCACCGGATCCCAGCAGAACTGCGAAGTTAAGCGTGCTTGGGCGAGAGTAGTACTAGGATGGGTGACCTCCTGGGAAGTCCTCCTGTTGCAACTCTCTTTTTGTTACTTTTCCAGACCGTTTTGGATAAAAACTGATTAAATAGCGCGCTACAGAAAGCATATAGGATTTGAGAACGCAAAACATGACAGGTGCGATCATACTAGCACTGATGCACCGGATTCCATCAAAACTCCGTAGTTAAGCAGAGTCCTTGTGTTGCACCTCTATTTTTTTAAGTTTTCCAGTCCGTTTTGGATAAAAACTTATTAATTAGAGCGCTACAGAAAGCATACAGGATTTGAGCATGCAAAACATGACAATTGCGATCATACCGTCACTAATGCACCAGATTCCATCAGAACTCTGTAGTTATGCGTGCTTGGGCGAGAGTAGTACTAGGAGGGTGACCTCCTCGGAAGTCCTCGTGTTGCACCTCTCTTTTTGTAAGTTTTCCAGTCCGTTTGGGATAAAAAGTGATTAATTAGCGCGCTATAGAAATCATATAGGTTTTGAGCACGCAAAACATGACAGGTGCGATCATACCAACACTAATGCACTCCGCAGTTAAGCGTGCTTGGGCAAGAGTAGTACTAGGATGGGTGACCTCCTGGGAAGTTCTCGTGTGCAGTAATGCATTTGATCCCATCAGAACTTCGAAGTTAAGCGTGCTTCGGCGAGAGTAGTACTAGGATTGGTGACCTCCTGGAGAGTCCTCGTGTTGCACCTCTCTTTTTGTAAGTTTTCCAGTCGGTTTTGGATAAAAACTTATTAATTAGCGTGCTACAAAAAGCATACAGGATTTGAGCACGCAAAACATGACAGGTGCGATCTTACCAGCACTAATGCACCGGATCCCATCAGAACTCCGTATTTAAGCGTGCTTGGGCGAGACTAGTACTAGGATGGGTGACCTCCTGGGAAGTCCTCGTGTTGCACCTCTCTTTTTGTAATTTTTCCAGTCCGTTTTGGATAAAAACCTATTAATTAGCACGCTAAAGAGAGCATACAGGATTTGTGCACGTAATACATGACGGGTGCGATCATACCAACACTAATGCACCGGATCCCATCAGAACTCCGCAGTTAAGCATTCTTGGGCGAGAGTAGTACTAGGATGGGTAACCTCCTGGGAAGTCCTCTTGTTGCACCTCTCTTTTTGTAAGTTTTTAATTAGCACGCTACAGAAAGGATATAGGATTTGAGCACGCAAAACATGACAGGTACGATCATACCAGCACTAATGCACCGGATCCCATCAGAACCCCGAAGTCAAGCATGCTTGGGCGGGAGTAGTACTAGGATGGGTGACCTCTGGGAAGTCCTCGTGTTGCACCTCTCTTTTTGTAAGTTTTCCAGTCCGTTTTGGATGAAAACTTATTAATTAGCGCGCTACAGAAAGCATAACGCTTGGGCGAGAGTAGTACTAAGATGGGTTGACCTCCTGGGAAGTCCTCGTGTTGCACCTCTCTTTTTGTAAGTTTTCCAGTCCGTTTTGGATAAAAATTGATTAATTAGCGCGCTACAGAAGGGATATAGGTTTTGAGCACGCAAAACATGACAGATGCGATCATACCAGCACTAATGCACTGGATCCCATCAGAACTCCGCAGTTAAGCGTTCTTGGGCGAGAGTAGTACTAGGATGGGTGACCTCATGGGAAGTCTTTGTGTTCTTGGGCTAGAGTAGTACTAGGATGGGTGACCACCTGGGAAGTCCTCGTGTTGCACCTTTCTTTTTGTAAGTTTTCCCGTCCGTTTTGGATAAAAACTTATTAATTAGCACGCTACAGAAAGCATACAGGATTTGAGCACGCAAAACATGACAGGTGCGATCATACCAGCATTAATGCACCGTATCCCATCAGAACTCCGTAGTCAAGCGTGCTTGGACGAGAGTAGTACTAGGATGGGTGACCTCCTGGGAAGTCATCGTGTTGCTCCTCTCTTTTTGTAAGTTTTCCACTCTGTTTTGGATAAAAACTTATTAAATAGCGCGCTACAGAAAGCATAATGGATTTGAGCACGCAAAACATGACAGGTGCGATCATACCCGCACTAATACACCGGATCCCATCAGAACTCCGCAGTCAAGCGTACTTGGGCTAGAGTCTTTTTGTAAGTTTTCTAGTCCATTTTGGATAAAAAGTTATTAATTAGCGCGCTACAGAAGGCATATAGGTTTTGAGCATGCAAAACATGACATGTGCGATCATACCAGCACTAATGCATCGGATCCCATCAGAACTCAGTAGTTAAGCGTGCTTCGGCGAGAGTAGTACTAAGATTGGTGACCTCCTGGAAAGTCCTCGTGTTGCACCTCTCTTTTTGTAAGTTTTCCAGTCCGTTTTGGATAAAAACTTATTATTAGCGTGCTACAGAAAGCATACAGGATTTGACCACGAAAAAATGACAGGTGCGATCATACCAGCACTAATGCACCGGATCCCATCAGAACTCCGTAGTTAATCGTGCTTGGGCGAGAGTAGTACTAGGATAGGTGACCTCTTCGGAAGTCCTCGTGTCGCACCTCTCTTTTTGTAAGTTTTCCAGTCCATTTTGGATAAAAACTTATTAATTAGAGCGCTACAGAAAGCATACAGGATTTGAGCACACAAAACATGACAGTTGCGATCATACCGTCACAAATGCACAGGATTCCATCAGAACTCCGTAGTTAAGCGTGCTTGGGCGAGAGTAGTACTAGGATGGTTGACCTCCTGGGAAGTGCTCGTGTTGCACCTCTCTTTTTGTAAGTTTTCCAGTCCGTTTTGGATAAAAACTTATTAATTAGCACGCTAAAGAGAGCATACAGGATTTGTGCACGCAATACATGACAGGTGCGCTCATACGAGCACTAATGCTCCGGATCGCAACTCCGCAGTTAAGCATTCTTGGGCGAGAGTAGTACTAGGATGGGTGACCTCCTGGGAAGTCCTCGTGTTGCACCTCTCTTTTTCTAACTTTTCCAGTCCGTTTGGGATAAAAAGTGATTAATTAACGCGCTATAGAAAGCATATAGGTTTTGAGCACACAAAACATGACAGGTGCGATCATACCAACACTAATGCACTCCGCAGTTAAGCTTGCTTGGGCAAGAGTAGTACTAGGATGGGTGACCTCTTGGGAAGTCCTCATGTTGCACCTCTCTTTTTGTATGTTTTCCAGTCCGTTTTGGATAAAAACTGATTAAATAGCGCGCTATAGAAAGCATATAGGATTTGAGCATGCAAAACGTCACAGGTGCGATCATACCAGCACTAATGCACCGGATCCCATCAAAACTCCGTAGTTAAGCGAGGTAGGGCGAGAGTAGTACTAGGATGGGTGACCTCCTGGGAAGTCCTCGTGTTGCACCTCTATTTTTTTATGTTTTCCAGTCCGTTTTGGATAAAAACTTATTAATTAGCGCGCTACAGAAAGCATACAGGATTTGAGCACGCAACACATGACAGGTGCGATCATACCAGCACTAATGCACCGGATCCCATCAGAACTCCGTACTTAAGCGTGATTGGGCGAGAGTAGTACTAGGACAGGTGACCTGCTTGGAAGTCCTCGTGTTGCACCTCTCTTTTTGTAAGTTTTCCAGTCCGTTTTGGGTAAAAACTTATTAATTAGCGTGCTACAGAAAGCATACAGGATTTGAGCACGCAAAACATGATAGTTGCGATCATACCGTCACTAATGCTTCGGATTCCATCAGAACTCCGTAGTTAAGCGTGCTTGGGCGAGAGTAGTACTAGGATTGGTGACCACCTGGGAAGTCCTCGTGTTGCACCTTTCTTTTTGTAAGATTTCCAGTCCGTTTTGGATCAAAACTTATTAATTAGCGCATTACAGAAAGCATATAGGATTTGAGCACGCAAAACATGACTGTTGCGATCATACCATCACTATTGCACCGGATTCCATCAGAACTCCGTAGTTAAGCGTGGTTGGGCGAGAGTAGTACTAGGATGGGTGACCTCCTGGGAAGTCCTCGTGTTGCACCTCTCTTTTTGTAAGTTTTCCAGTCCGTTTTTGATAAAAATTGATTTATTTGCGCGCTACAGAAGGCATATAAGTTTTGAGCACGCAAGACATGGCAGGTGCGATCATACCATCACTAATGCACCGGATCCCATCAGAACACCGTAGATAAGCGTGCTTGGGCGAGAGTAGTACTAGGATGGGTGACCTCCTGCGAAGTCATCGTGTTGCACCTCTATTTTTATAAGTTTTCCAGTCCGTTTTGGATAAAAACTTATTAACTAGCGCGCTACAAAAAGCATACAGGATGAATTGATGGGTGACCTCCTGGGAAGTCCTCGTGTTGCACCTATCTTTTTGTAAGTTTTCCAATCCGTTTTGGAATAAAACTAATTAATTAGCGCGCTACAGAAAGCATACAGGATTTGAGCACGCAAAACATGACAGGTGCGATCATACCAGCACTAATGCACCGGATCCCATCAGAACTCCGCAGTTAAGCGTGCTTGGGTGAGAGTAGTACTAGGATAGGTGACCCCCTAGAAAGTCCTCGTGTTGCACCTCTCTTTTTGTAAGTTTTCCAGTCCGTTTTGGATAAAAACTTATTCATTAGCGCGCTAAAGAAAGCATAGTGGATTTGAGCATGCAAAACATGACAGGTGCGATCATACCAGCACTAATGCACCGGATCCCATCAGAAATCCACAGTCAAGCGTGCTTGGGCGAGAGTAGTACTAGGACAGGTGACCTCCTTGGAAGTCCTCGTGTTGCACCTCTCTTTTTGTAAGTTTTCCAGTCCGTTTTGGATAAATAGTGATTAATTAGCGCGCTACAGAAGGCATATAGGTTTTCAGCACGCAAAACATGACATGTGCGATCATACCAGTACTAATGCATCGGATCACATCAGAACTCTGCAGTTAAGCGTGCTTCGGCGAGAGTAGTACTAGGATTGGTGACCTCCTAGAAAATCCTCGTGTTGCACCTCTCTTTTTGTAAGTTTTCCACACTGTTTTGGATAAAAACTGATTAATTAGCGTGCTACAGAAAGCATACAGGATTTGAGCACGGAAAACATGACAGGTGCCATCATACCAGCACTAATGTACCGGATCCCGTCAGAGCTCCGTAGTTAAGCGTACTTGGGCGAGACTAGTACTAGGATGGGTGACCTCTTCAGAAGTCCTCGTGTTGCACCTCTCTTTTTGTAAGTTTTCCAGTCCGTTTTGGATAAAAACTTATTAATTAGCGCGCTACAGAAAGCATACAGGATTTGAGCACGCAAAACTTGATAGGTGCGATCATACCAGTACTAATCCACCGGATCCCATCAGAACTCCGCAGTTAAGCGTGCTTGGGCGAGAGTTGTACTAGGATGAGTGACTTCTTGGGAAGTCCTCGTGTTACACCTCTCTTTGTGTAAGTTTTCCAATCCGTTTTGGATAAAAAGTGATTAATTAGCGCGCTACAGAAAGCATATAGGTTTTGAGCACGCAAAACAAGACCGCTGCGATCATACCAGCACTAATGAGATCCGAACTCCGCAGTTAAGCGTGCTTGGGCTTGAGTAGTATTGGGATGGGTGACCTCCTTGGAAGTCCTCGTGTTGCACCTCTCTTTTTGTAAGTTCTCCAGTCCATTTTGGATAAAAACATATTAATTAGCGCGCTACAGAAAGCATACAGGATGTGAGCACGCAAAAGATGACATGTGCGATCATACCAGCACTAAAGCACCGGATCTCATCAGAACTCCGTTGTTAAGCGTGCTTGGGCGAGAGAAGTACTGGGATGGGGGAAGTCCTCGTGTTGCGCTTCTCTTTTTGTAAGTTTTCCAGTCCGTTTTGGATAAAAAGTGATTAATTAGCGCGCTACAGAAAGCATATAGAATTTGAGCACGCAAAACATGATAGGTGGGATCATACCAGCACTAATGCACCGGATCCCATCAGAACTTTGCAGTTAAGCGTGCTTGGGCGAGAGTAGTATTAGAATGGAAAGCATATAGGACTTAAGCACGCAAAACATGACAGGTGCGATCATACCAGCACTAATGCACCGATTCCCATCAGAACTCCTTAGTTAACCGTGCTTGGGCGACAGTAGTACTAGGATGGATGACCTCCTGGGAAGTCCTCGTGTTGCACCTCTATTTTTGTAAATTTTCCTGTCTGTTTTGGATAAAAACTGAATAATTAGTGCGCTACAGAAAGAAAAAAGGATTTGAGCACGGAAAACATGAAAGGTGCGACCATACCAGTACTAATGCACCGGATCCCATAAGAACTCCGCAGATAAGCGGGCTTGGGCGAGTTTAGTACTAGGATGGGTGAACTCCTGGGAAGTCCTCGTGTTGCACCTCTATTTTTGTCACTTTTCCAGTCCATTTTGGATAAAAAGTGATTAATTAGCGCGCTACAGAAAGCATATAGGTTTTGAGCACGCAAAAGATTACAGGTGCGATCATACCAGCACTAATGCATCGGATCCCATCAGAACTTCGTAGTTAAGCGTGCTTTGGCGAGAGTAGTACTAGGATGGGTGACCCCCTCGGAAGTTCTCGTGTTGCACCTTTATTTTTGTAAGTTAGGTTTTGAGCACGCAAAACATGACAGGTGCGATTATACTAGCACTAATGCACCGGATCCCAACAGAATTCCGCAGTTAAGCGTGCTTGGGCGAGAAGCGTGTTTGGGCGAGAGTAGTACTAGGATGGGTGACCTCCTGGGAAGTCCTCGTGTTGTACCTCTCTTTTTGTAAGATTTTCAGTCCGTTTTAGAAAAAACTGATTAATTAGCGCGCTACAGAAAGCATATAGGAATTGAGCACGCAAAACTTGACAGGTGCGATCATACCAGCAGTAATGCACCGGATCCCATCGGAACTCTGTAGTTAAGCGTCCTTGGACGAGAGTAGTACATGGATGGGTGACCTCCTGGGAAGTCCTTGGTTGCAACTGTCGGAACTCCGTAGTTAAACGTGCTTGTGCGAGAGTAGTACTAGGATGGGTGACCTCCTGGGAAGTCCTCGTGTTGCACCTGTCTGAACTCCTTAGTTAAGCGTGCTTGAGGGTAGTACTAGGATGGGTGACCTCCTGGGAAGTTCTCGTGTTGCACCTTTCTTTTTGTAAGTTTTTCTGTCCGTTTTGGATAAAAACTGATTAATTAGCGCGCTACAGAAAGCATATAGGATTTGAGCACGTAAAACATGACAGGTGCGATCATACCATCACTAATGCACCGGATCCCATCAGAACTCCGCAGTTAACCGTGCTAAGCCGAGAGGAGTTCTAAGATGGGTGACATCCTGGGAAGTACTCGTGTTGCACCTCTCTTTTTGTAAGCTTTTCAGTCCGATAGAAACTGATTAATACCAGGTGGGATCATACCAGCACTAATGCTCTGGATCCCATCAGAACAGTGCAGTTAAGCGTGCTTGGGCGTAAGTAGTACTAGGATGGGTGATCTCCAGGGAAGTCCTCGTGTTGCACCTCTCTTTTTGTCACATTTCAAGTCCGTTTTGGATAAGAACTGATTAGTTAGCGTGCTACAGAAAGCATATAGGATTTGAGCACGCAAAACATGATAGGTGCGATCATACCAGCACTAATGCTCCGGATCCCATCAGAACTCCGCAGTCAAGCGTGCTTGGACGAGAGTAGTAGTAGGATGGGTGACCTCTTGGGAAGTCCTCGTGTTGCACCTCTCTTTTTGTAAGTTTTCCAGTCCGTTTCGGATAAAAACGTATAAATTTGTGGGCTACACAAAGCATATAGGATTTGAGCACGCAAAACATGACAGGTGCGATCATACCAGCACTAATGAACCGGATCCCATTAGAACTCCGCAGTTAAGCGTGCGTGGGCGACCATAGTACTAGGATGGGTGACCTCCTGGGAAGTCCTTGTGTTGCCCCTGTCTTTTTGTAAGTTTTCCAGTCCGTTTTGGATAAAAACAAATTAATTAGCGCGTTACAGAAAGCATATAGGATTTGAGCACGCAAAAAATAACAGTTGCGATCATACTAGCACTAATGCACCGGATCCCATCAGAACTTCGTAGTTAAGCGTGCTTGGGCGTGAGTAGTACTAGAATGGGTGATCTCGTGGGAAGTCCTCGTGTTGCACCTCTCTTTTTGTAAGTGTTCCAGTCCGTTTTGGATAAAAACTGATTAATTAGGGCGCTATAGAGAGCATATAGGATTTGAGCACGCAAAACATGACGGGTGCGATCATACCAGCACTAATGCACCGGATCCCATCAGAACTCAGCAGTTAAGCGTGCGTGGGCGACGATAGTACTAAGATGGGTGACCTCCTGGGAAGTCCTTGTGTTGCCCCTCTCTTTTTGTAAGTTTTCGAGTCCGTTGTGGATAAGAACTGATTAGTTAGCGTGCTACAGAAAGCATATAGGATTTGAGCACGCAAAACATGATAGGTGCGATCATACCAGCACTAATGCTCCGGATCCCATCAGAACTCCGCAGTCAAGCGTGCTTGGACGAGAGTAGTAGTAGGATGGGTGACCTCTTTGGAAGTCCTCGTGTTGCACCTCTCTTTTTGTAAATTTTCCAGTCCGTTTCGGATAAAAACGTATAAATTTGTGCGCTACACAAAGCATATAGGATTTGAGCACGCAAAACATGACAGGTGCGATCATACCAGCACTAATGAACCGGATCCCATTAGAACTCCGCAGTTAAGCGTGCGTGGGCGACCATAGTACTAGGATGGGTGACCTCCTGGGAAGTCCTTGTGTTGCCCCTGTCTTTTTGTAAGTTTTCCAGTCCGTTTTGGATAAAAACAAATTAATTAGCGCGTTACAGAAAGCATATAGGATTTGAGCACGCAAAAAATAACAGTTGCGATCATACTAGCACTAATGCACCGGATCCCATCAGAACTTCGTAGTTAAGCGTGCTTGGGCGTGAGTAGTACTAGAATGGGTGATCTCGTGGGAAGTCCTCGTGTTGCACCTCTCTTTTTGTAAGTGTTCCAGTCCGTTTTGGATAAAAACTGATTAATTAGGGCGCTACAGAAAGCATATAGGATTTGAGCACGCAAAACATGACCGGTGTGATCATACCAGCAATAATGCACCGGATCCCATCAGAACTCCACAGTTAAGCGTGCTTGGGCGAGAGTAGTACTTAGATGGGTATTCTGCTGGGAGGTCCTCGTGTTGCACCTCTCTTTTTGTAAGTTTTCCAGTCCGTTTTTGATAAAAACTGATTAATTAGCGCGCTACAGAAAGCATATAGGATTTGAGAACGCAAAACATTACAGGTGCGATCATACCAGCCCTAATGCACTGGATCCCATCCGAACACTGCAGTTAAGTGTGCTTAGGCGTGAGTAGTACTAGGAATTGTGATCTCCTGGGATGTCCTCGTGTTGCACCTCTCTTTTTGTTAGTTTTCAAGTCCGTTTTGGATAAGAACTGATTAATTAGTGTGCTACAGAAAGCATATAGGATATGAGCACGCAAAACATGACAAGTGCGATCATACCAGTACTTATGCAGCGGATGACATCAGAACTCCACAGTTAAGTGTGCTTGGACGAGAGTAGTACTAGGATGGGTGACTTCTTGGGAAGTCCTCGTGTTGCTCCTCTCTTTTTGTAAGTTATCCAGTCCGTTTCGGAAAAAACGTATTAATTAGCGTGCTACAGAAAGCATATAGGATTTGAGCACGCAAAACATGACTTGTGCGATCATACCAGCACTAATGCTCCGGATCCCTTCAAAACTCCGTAGTTAAGCGTGCTTGGACGAGAGAAGTACTAGGATGGGTGACCTCTTGGGAAGTCCTCGTGTTGCTCTTCTTTTTTTTTAAGTTTTCCAGTCCGTTTCGGATAAAAACGTATTAATTTGCGCGCTACAGAAAGCATGTAGGATTTGAGCACGCATGACAGGTGCGATCATACCAGCAATAATGCTCCGGATCATATCAGAACTCCGCAGCTAAGCGTGCATGGACGAGAGTAGTACTAGAATGGGTGAACTCTTGGGAAGTCCTCCTGTTGCACCTCTCTTTTTGTAAGTTTTCCAGTCCGTTTCGGATAAAAACGTATAAATTTGCGCGCCACAGAAAGCATATAGGATTTGAGCATGCAAAACATGACCGGTGCGATTATACCAGCAATAATGCACCGGATCCCATCAGAACTCCGCAGATTAGCGTGTTTGGGCGAGAGTAGTACTAGGATGGGTGACCTCCTTGGAAGTCCTCGTGTTGCACCTCTCTTTTTGTAAGTTTTCCAGTCCGTTTTGGATAAAAACTGATAAACTAGCGCGCTACAAAAAGCATATAGGACTTGAGCACGCAAAATATTACAGGTGCGATCATACCTGCACTAATACACCGGATCCCAGTCCTCGTGTTGCACCTCTCTTTTTGTAAGTTTTCGAGTCCGTTTTGGATAAAAACTTATTAACTAGCGCGCTACAAAAAGCATATAGGATTTGAGCACGGAAAACATGACAGGTGCGATCATACCACCACTAATGCACTGGATCCCATCAGAACACTGCAATTAAGCGTGCTTGGGCGTGAGTAGTACTAGTATGGGTGATCTCCTGGGAAGTCCTCGTGTTGCACCTCTATTTTTGTATGTTTTCCAGTCCGTTTTGTATAAAAACTGATTAATTAGCGTGCTACAGAAAGGATATAGGATTTGAGCAAGCAGAACATGACAACCGCAATCATACCAGAACTAATGCACCGGATACCATCAGAACTTTGCAGTTAAGTGTGCTTGGGCGAGAGTAGTACTAGGATGGGTGACTTCCTGGGAAGTACTCGTTCGTTTTTGATAAAAACTGATTAATTAGCGTGCTACAGAAAGCATATAGGATTTGAGCACGCAAAACATGACAGGAGCGATCATACCAGCACTAACGTGAGTAGTACTAGGATGGGTGTTCTACTGCGAAGTCCTCGTGGTGCACCTTTCTTTTTGTAAGTTTTCCTGTCGGTTTTGGATAAAAACTGATTAATTAGCGTGCTTCAGAAAGCATATAGGATTTGAGCACGCAAAACATGAAAAGTGCGATCATACCAGCACTAATACACCGGATCCGATCAGAACTCCGCAGCTAAGCATGCTTGGGCGAGAGTTGTACTAGGATGGGTGACCTCCTAGGAAGTCCTCGTGTTGCAAGTCTCTTTTTGTATGTTTTCCAGTTCGTTTTGGATAAAAACTGATTAACTAGCGCGTTACAAAAAGCATATATGACTTGAGCACGCAAAACATTACCGGTGCGATCATACCAGCACTAATGCACCGGATCCCAGTCCTTGTGTTGCACCTCTCTTTTGGTAAGTGTTCCAGTCCGTTTTGGATAAAAACTGATTAATTAGGGCGCTACAGAAAGCATATAGGATTTGAGCACGCAAAACATGACAGGTGCGATCATACCAGTAGTAATGCTCCGGATCCCATCAGAACTTCGCAGTTAAGCGTGCTTGGGCGAGAGTAGTACTTGGATGGGTATTCTGCTGGGAGGTCCTCGTGGTGCACCTCTCTTTTTGTAAGTTTTCCAGTCCATTTTGGATAAAAACGTATTAATTTGCGCGCTTCTGAAAACATAAAGGATTTGAGCACGCAAAACATGACAGGTGCGATCATACCAGCAATAATGCTCCGGATCCCATCAGATCTCCGCAGTTAAGCGTGCTTGGACGAGAGTAGTAATAGGATGGGTCACCTCTTGGGAAGACCTCGTGTTGCACCTCTCTTTTTGTAAGTTTTCCAGTCTGTTTCGGATAAAAACATATAAATTTGCGCGCTACAAAAAGCATATAGGATTTGAGCACGCAAAACATGACAGATGCGATCATACCAGCACTAATGCACCGGATCCCATCAGAACTCCGTAGTTAAGCTAGGGTGGGTGACCTCCTGGGAAATCCTTGTGTTGCACCTCTCTTTTGGTAAGTGTTCCAGTCCGTTTTGGATAAAAACTGGTTAATTAGGGCGCTACAGAAAGCATATAGGATTTGAGCACGCAAAAAATGACAGATGCGATCATACCAGCACTAATGCACCGGATCCCATCAGAACTCCGTAGTTAAGCGTGCTTGGCCGTGAGTAGTACTAGAATGCGTAATCTCCTGGGAAGTCCTCGTGTTGCACCTCTCTTGTTGTAAGTGTTCCAGTCCGTTTTGGATAAAAACTGATTAATTAGGGTGTTACAGAAAGCATATAGGATTTGAGCACGCAAAACATGACAGGTGCGATCATACCAGCACTAATGCACCGGATCCCATTAGAATTTCGCAGATTAGTGTGCTTGGGCGAGAGTAGTACTAGGATGGGTGAGCTCCTAGGAAGTCCTCATGTTGCAACTCTGTTTTTGTATGTTTTCCAATTCATTTTGGATAAAAACTGATTAACTAGCGCGCTACAAAAAGCATATATGACTTGAGCACGCAAAACATTACCTGTGCGATCATACCAGCACTGATGCACCGGAACCCAGTCCTCGTGTTGTACCTCTCTTCTTGTAAGTTTTCCAGTCCGTTTTGGATAAAAACTTATTAACTATCGCGATACAGAAAGCAAATAGGATTTGAGCACGGAAAACATGACAGGTGCGATCATACCAGCAGTAATGCACTAGATCCCATCAGAACACTGCAGTTAAGCGTGCTTGGGCATGAGTAGTACTAGGATGGGTGATCTCCAGGGAAGTCCTCGTGTTGCACCTCTCTTTTTGTAAGTTTTCCAGTCCATTTTGGATACAAACTAATTAATTAGCAGCGCTACAGAAAGCATATAGGATTTAAGCACGCAAAACATGACAGGTCCGATCGTACCAGCAATAATGCACTGGATCCCATCAGAACTCCGCAGTTAAGCGTGCTTGGGCGTGAGCAGTACTAGGATTGGTGACCTCCTGGGAAGTCCTCGTGTTGCCCCTCTCGTTTTGTAATTTTATCAGTCCGTTTTGGATAAAAACTAATTAATTAGCGCGCTATAGAAAACATATAGGATTTGAGCACGCAAAACATGACAGGTGCGATCATACCAGCACTAATGCACCGGATCCCATCAGAACTCCGCAGTTAAGCGTGCTTCGGCATGAGTAGTACTAGGATGGGTGATCTCCTGGGAAGTCCTCGTGTTGCACCTGTCTTTTTGTAAGTTTTCCTGTCCGTTTTGGATAAAAACTGATTAATTAGCGCGCTACAGAAAGCATATAGGATTTGAGCACGCAAAACATGACAGGTGCGATCATACCAGCACTAATGCACTGGATCCCATCAGAACACTGCAGTTAAGCGTGCTTGGGCGTGAGTAGTACTAGGATGCGTGGTCTCCTGGGAAGTCCTCGTGTTGCACCTCTCTTTTTGTAAGTTTTCCAGTCTGTTTTGGATAAACACTGATTAATTAGCGTGCTAGAGAAAGCATATAGGATTTGAGCACGCAAAACAAGACAGGAGCGATCATACCAGCACTAATGCACCGGATCCCATCAGAACACCCCAGTTAAGCGTGCTTGGGCGCTCTTTTTGTAAATTTTCCAGTCTTTTTTTGATAAAAACTGATTAATTAGCGCGCTACAGAAAGCATATAGAATGTGAGCACGCAAAACATGACAGCTATGATCATAACAGCACTTATACACCGGATCCCATCAGAACTCTGCAGTTAAGCGTGCTTGGGCGAGAGTAGTACTAGGATGGGTGACCTCTTGGGAAGTCGTCGTGTTGCACCTCTCTTTTTGTAAGTTTTCCAGTGCGTTTGGGATAAAAACTGATTAACTAGCAGCACTTATGCACCGGATCTCATCAGAACTCCGCAGTTAAGCGTGATTCGGCGAGAGTAGTACTAGGATTGGTGACCTCCTAGAAAGTCCTCGTGTTGCACCTCTCTTTTTGTAACTTTTCCAGTCCGTTTTGGATAAAAACTGATTAAATAGCGCGCTACAGAAAGCATATAGGATTTGAGAACGCAAAACATGACAGGTGCGATCTTACTAGCACTCATGCACCGGATTCCATCAAAACTCCGTAGTTAAGCAGGGTAGGGCGAGAGTAGTACTAGGATGGGTGACCTCTTGGGAAGTCGTCGTGTTGCACCTCTCTTTTTGTAAGTTTTCCAGTGCGTTTGGGATAAAAACTGATTAACTAGCGCGCTTCAGAAAGCATATAGGACTTGAGCACGCAAAACAATACAGGTGCGATCATACCAGCACTTATGCACCGGATCTCATCAGAACTCCGCAGTTAAGCGTGATTCGGCGAGAGTAGTACTAGGATTGGTGACCTCCTAGAAAGTCCTCGTGTTGCACCTCTCTTTTTGTAATATTTCCAGTCCGTATTGGATAAAAACTGATTAATTAGTGTGCTACAGAAAGCATACAGAATTTGAGCACACAAAACGTGACAGGTGCGATCATACCAGCACTAATGTACCGGATCCCATCAGAACTCCGAAGATAAGCGTGCTTGGGCGAGAGTAGTACTAGGATGGGTGACCTCCTGGGAACTCCTCGTGTTGCACCTCTCTTTTTGTAACTTTTCCAGTCCGTTTTGGATAAAAACTGATTAAATAGCGCGCTACAGAAAGCATATAGGATTTGAGAACGCAAAACATGACAGGTGCGATCATACTAGCACTGATGCACCGGATTCCATCAAAACTCCGTAGTTAAGCAGGGTAGGGCGATAGTAGTACTAGTGACAGGTGCGATCATACCAACTCTAGTGCACCGGATCCCATCAAACCTCCGTAGTTAAGCGTGGTAGGGCGAG
This sequence comes from Cyamopsis tetragonoloba, assembly GCA_037177725.1. Lineage (NCBI taxonomy): Eukaryota > Viridiplantae > Streptophyta > Magnoliopsida > Fabales > Fabaceae > Cyamopsis > Cyamopsis tetragonoloba. The sequence goes on along the minus strand of CM074119.1, from coordinate 47,619,379 downwards.
AGTAGTACTAGGATGGGTGACCTCCTGCGAAGTCCTCGTGTTGCACCTCTCTTTTTGTAAGTTTTCCAGCCCGTCTTGGATAAAAAGTGATTAATTAGCACGCTATAGAAGGCATAGAGGTTTTGAGCACGCAAAACATGACAAGTGCAATCAACCAGCACTAATGCATCGGCTCCCATCAGAACTCCGCAGTTTAGCGTGATTCGGCGAGAGTAGTACTAGGATTGGTGACCTCCTAGAAAGTCCTCGTGTTGCACCTCTCTTTTTGTAAGTTTTCCAGTCCGTATTGGATAAAAACTGATTAATTAGTGTGCAACAGAAAGCATACAGAATTTGAGCACACAAAACGTGACAGGTGCAATCATACCAGCACTAATGTACCGGATCCCATCAGAACTCCGAAGCTAAGCGTGCTTGGGCGAGAGTAGTACAAGGATGGGTGACCTCCTGGGAAGTGCTTGTGTTGCACCTCTCTTTTTGTAACTTTTCCAGTCCGTTTTGGATAAAAACTGATTAAATAGCGCGCTACATAAAGCATATAGGATTTGAGAACGCAAAACGTGACAGGTGCGATCATACTAGCACTGATGCACCGGATTCCATCAAAACTCCGTAGTTAAGCAGGGTAGGGCGATAGTAGTACTAGGATGGGTGACCTCCTGGGAAGTCCTTGTGTTGCACCTCTATTTTTTTAAGTTTTCCAGTCTGTTTTGGATAAAAACTTATTAATTACCGCGCTACAGAAAGCATACAGGATTTCAGCACGCAAATCATGACAGGTGCGATCATACCAGCACTAGTGCACCGGATCCCATCAAACCTCCGTAGTTAAGCGTGGTAGAGCGAGAGTAGTACCAGGATGGGTAACCTCCTGCGAAGTCCTCGTGTTGCACCTCTCTTTTTGTAAGTTTTCCAGCCCGTCTTGGATAAAAAGTGATTAATTAGCATGCTACAGAAGGCATAGAGGTTTTGAGCAGGCAAAACATGACATGTGCAATCAACCAGCATTAATGCATCGGCTCCCATCAGAACTCCGCAGTTAAGCGTGATTCGGCGAGAGTAGTACTAGGATTGGTGACCTCCTAGAAAGTCCTCGTGTTGCACCTCTCTTTTTGTAAGTTTTCCAGTCCGTATTGGATAAAAACTGATTAATTAGTGTGCTACAGAAAGCATACAGAATTTGAGCACACAAAACGTGACAGGTGCGATCATACCAGCACTAATGTACCGGATCCCATCAGAACTCCGAAGCTAAGCGTGCTTGGGCGAGAGTAGTACAAGGATGGGTGACCTCCTGGGAAGTGCTTCTGTTGCACCTCTCTTTTTGTAACTTTTCCAGTCCGTTTTGGATAAAAACTGATTAAATAGCGGGCTAAAGAAAGCATATAGGATTTGAGAACGCAAAACATGACAGGTGCGATCATACTAGTACTGATGCACCGGATTCCATCATAACTCCGTAGTTAAGCATGGTAGGGCGATAGTAGTACTAGGATGGGTGACCTCCTGGGAAGTCCTTGTGTTGCACCTCTATTTTTTTAAGTTTTCCAGTCCGTTTTGGATAAAAAGTGATTAATTAGCGCGCTACAGAAGGCATAGAGGTTTTGAGCACGCAAAACATGACAAGTGCGAACATACCAGCACTAATGCATCGGATCCCTTAAGAACTCCGTAGTTAAGCGTGCTTCGGCGAGAGTAGTACTAGGATTGGTGACCTCCTAGAAACCCCTCGTGTTGCACCTCTCTTGTTGTAAGTTTTCCAGTCCGTATTGGATTAAAACTAATTAATTAGTGTGCTACAGAAAGCATACAGGATTTGAGCACTCAAAACATGACAGGTGCGATCATAATAGCACTAATGCACCGGATCCCATCAGAACTCCGTAGTTAAGCGTGGCTGGGCGAGAGTAGTACTCGGATGGGTGACCTCCTGGGAAGTACTCGTGTTGATTAGCGCGCTACAGAAGGCATAGAGGTTTTGAGCACGCAAAACATGACATGTGCGATCATACCAGCACTAATGCTTCGGATCCCATCAGAACTCCGCAGTTAAGCGTGCTTCGGCGAGAGTAGTACTAGGATTGGTGACCTCCTAGAAAGTCCTCGTGTTGCACTCTCTTTTTGTAAGTTTTCCAGCCCGGTTTGGATAAAAAGTGATTAATTAGCGCACATCAGAAGGCATAGAGGATTTGAGCACGCAAAACATGACAGGTGCGATCATACCAGCACTAATGCACCGAATGCCATCAGAACATTGTAGTTAAGTGTGCTTAGGCGAGAGTAGTACTAGGATGGGTGACCGACAGGTGCGATCATACCAGCACTAATGAACTCCGCAGTTAAGCGTGCTTAGGTAAGAGTAGTACTAGGATGGGTGACTTCCTGGGAACTCCGTAGTTAAGCGTGGCTGGGCGAGAGTAGTACTCGGATGGGTGACCTCCTGGGAAGTACTCGTGTTGTACCTCTCTTTTTGTAAGTTTTCCACTCCGTTTTGGATAAAAAGTGATTAATTAGCGCGCTACAGAAGGCATAGAGGTTTTGATCACGCAAAACATGACATGTGCGATCATACCAGCACTAATGCATCGGATCCCATCAGAACTCCGCAGTTAAGCGTGCTTCGGCGAGAGTAGTACTAGGATTGGTTACCTCCTAGAAAGTCCTCGTGTTGCACCTCTCTTTTTGTAAGTTTTCCAGCCCGTCTTGGATAAAAAGTGATTAATTAGCGCGCTACAGAAGGCATAGAGGTTTTGAGCACGCAAAACATGACATGTGCGATCATACCATCACTAATGCATCGGATCCCATCAGAACTCCGCAGTTAAGCGTGCTTCGGCGAGAGTAGTACTAGGATTGGTGACCTCCTAGAAAGTCCTCGTGTTGCACCTCTCTTTTTGTAAGTTTTCCATTCTGTATTGGATAAAAACTAATTAATTAGTGTGCTACAGAGAGCATACAGGATTTGAGCACGCAAAACATGACAGGTGCGATCATACCAGCACTAATGCACCGGATCCCATCAGAACTTCGTAGTTAAGCGTGCTTGGGCGAGAGTAGTACTCGTATGGGTGACTTCCTGGGAAGTCCTCGTGTTGCACCTCTCTTTTTGTAAGTTTTCCAGTCCGTTTTGGATAAAAAGTGATTAATTATCGCGCTACAGAACGCATAGAGGTTTTGAGCACGTAAAACATGACATGTGCGATCATACTAGCACTAATGCACCGGATCGCATTAGAACTCCGAAGTCAAGCGTGCTTGGGCGAGAGTAATACTAGGATGGGTGACCTCCTGCGAATTCCTCGTGTTGCACCTCTCTTTTTGTAAGTTCTCCAGCCCGGTTTGGATAAAAAGTGATTAATTAGTGTGCTACAGAAAGCATACAGGATTTGAGCACACAAAACGTGACAACTGCGATCATACCAGCACTAATGCACCGGATCCCATCAGAACTCCTCAGATAAGCATGCTTGGGTGAGAGTAGTACTAGGATGGGTGACCTCCTGGGAAGTCCTCGTGTTGCACCTTTCTTTTTGTAAGTTTTCCAGCCCGGTTTGGATAAAAAGTGATTAATTAGCGCACATCAGAAGGCATAGAGGATTTGAGCACGCAAAACATGACAGGTGCGATCATACCAGCACTAATGCACCGAATGCCATCAGAACATTGTAGTTAAGTGTGCTTAGGCGAGAGTAGTACTAGGATGGGTGACCGACAGGTGCGATCATACCAGCACTAATGAACTCCGCAGTTAAGCGTGCTTAGGTAAGAGTAGTACTAGGATGGGTGACTTCCTGGGAACTCCGTAGTTAAGCGTGGCTGGGCGAGAGTAGTACTCGGATGGGTGACCTCCTGGGAAGTACTCGTGTTGTACCTCTCTTTTTGTAAGTTTTCCACTCCGTTTTGGATAAAAAGTGATTAATTAGCGCGCTACAGAAGGCATAGAGGTTTTGATCACGCAAAACATGACATGTGCGATCATACCAGCACTAATGCATCGGATCCCATCAGAACTCCGCAGTTAAGCGTGCTTCGGCGAGAGTAGTACTAGGATTGGTTACCTCCTAGAAAGTCCTCGTGTTGCACCTCTCTTTTTGTAAGTTTTCCAGCCCGTCTTGGATAAAAAGTGATTAATTAGCGCGCTACAGAAGGCATAGAGGTTTTGAGCACGCAAAACATGACATGTGCGATCATACCATCACTAATGCATCGGATCCCATCAGAACTCCGCAGTTAAGCGTGCTTCGGCGAGAGTAGTACTAGGATTGGTGACCTCCTAGAAAGTCCTCGTGTTGCACCTCTCTTTTTGTAAGTTTTCCATTCTGTATTGGATAAAAACTAATTAATTAGTGTGCTACAGAGAGCATACAGGATTTGAGCACGCAAAACATGACAGGTGCGATCATACCAGCACTAATGCACCGGATCCCATCAGAACTTCGTAGTTAAGCGTGCTTGGGCGAGAGTAGTACTCGTATGGGTGACTTCCTGGGAAGTCCTCGTGTTGCACCTCTCTTTTTGTAAGTTTTCCAGTCCGTTTTGGATAAAAAGTGATTAATTATCGCGCTACAGAACGCATAGAGGTTTTGAGCACGTAAAACATGACATGTGCGATCATACTAGCACTAATGCACCGGATCGCATTAGAACTCCGAAGTTAAGCGTGCTTGGGCGAGAGTAATACTAGGATGGGTGACCTCCTGCGAATTCCTCGTGTTGCACCTCTCTTTTTGTAAGTTCTCCAGCCCGGTTTGGATAAAAAGTGATTAATTAGTGTGCTACAGAAAGCATACAGGATTTGAGCACACAAAACGTGACAACTGCGATCATACCAGCACTAATGCACCGGATCCCATCAGAACTCCTCAGATAAGCATGCTTGGGTGAGAGTAGTACTAGGATGGGTGACCTCCTGGGAAGTCCTCGTGTTGCACCTTTCTTTTTGTAACTTTTCCAGTCCGTTTTGGATAAAAACAGATTAAATAGCGCGCTATAGAAAACATATAGGATTTGAGAACGCAAAACATGACTGGTGCGATTAGACTAGCACTGATGCACCGGATTCCATCAAAACTCCGTAGTTAAGCAGGGTAGGGCGATAGTAGTACTAGGATGGGGGACCTCCTGGGAAGTCCTTGTGTTGCACCTCTATTTTTTTAAGTTTTCCAGTCCGTTTTGTATAAAAACTTATTAATTAGCGTGCTACAGAAAGCATACAGGATTTGAGCGCGCAAATCATGACAGGTGTGATCATACCAGCACTAATGCACCGGATTCGATCAGAACTCAGTAGTTAAGCGTGGTTGGGCGAGAGTAGTACTAGGATGGGTGACCTGTTGGGAAGTCCCCGTGTTGCACCTCTCTTTTTGTATGTTTTCCAGTCCGTTTTGGATAAAAACTTATTAATTAGCGTGCTACAGAAAGCATACAGGATTTGAGCACGCAAATCATGATAAGTGCGATCATACCAGCACTAATGCACCGGATTCCATCAGAACTCCGTAGTTAAGCGTGGTTGGGCGAGAATAGTACTAGGAGGGTGACCTCCTAGGAAGTCCTCGTGTTGCACCTCTCTTTTTGTATGTTTTCCAGCCGTTTTGGAAAAAAAGTGATTAATTAGCGCGCTACAGAAGGCATAGAGGTTTTGCGCACGCAAAACATTACATGTGCGATCATACCAGCACTAATGCATCGGATCCCATCAGAACTCCGCCGTTAAGCGTGCTTCGGCGAGAGTAGTACTAGGATTGGTAACTTCCTAGAAAGTCCTCGTGTTGCACCTCTCTTTTTGTAAGTTTTCCAGTTCGTATTGGATAAAAATTGATTAATTAGTGTGCTACAGAAAGCATACTGGATTTGAGCACGCAAAAGATGACAGGTGCGGTCATACCAGCACTAATGCACCGGATCCCATCAGAACTCCGAAGTTAAGCGTGCTTGGGCGAGAGTAGTACTCGTATGGGTGACTTCCTGGGAAGTCCTCGTGTTGCACCTCTCTTTTTGTAAGTTTTCCAGTCCGTTTTGGATAAAAAGTGATTAATTATCGCGCTACAGAAGGAATAGAGGTTTTGAGCACGCAAAACATGACATGTGCGATCATACCAGCACTAATGCATCGGATCCCATCAGAACTCCGCAGTTAAGCAGTGTAGGGCGATAGTAGTCCTAGGATGGGTCACCTCCTGGGAAGTCCTTGTGTTACACCTCTATTTTTTTAAGTTTTCCAGTCCGTTTTGTATAAAAACTTATTAATTAGCGTGCTACAGAAAGCATACAGGATTTGAGCACGCAAATCATGATAGGTGTGATCATACCAGCACTAATGCACCGGATTCAATCAGAACTCCGTAGTTAAGTGTGCTTGGGCTTGAGTAGTACTAGGAGGGGTGACCTCCTGGGAAGTCCCCGTGTTGCACCTTTCTTTTTGTATGTTTTCCAGTCCGTTTTGGATAAAAATTTATTAATTTGCGTGCTACAGAAAGCATACAGGATTTGAGCACGCAAATCATGAAAGGTCCGATCATACCACCACTAATGCACCGGATTCCATCAGAACTCCGGAGTTAAGCGTGGTTGGGCGAGAATAGTACTAGGATGGATGAACTCCTGGGAAGTCCTCGTGTTGCACCTCTCTTTTTGTATGTTTTCCAGTCCGTTCTGGATAAAAAGTGATTAATTAGCGCGCTACAGAAGGCATAGAGGTTTTGAGCACGCAAAACATTACATGTGCGATCATACCAGCACTAATGCATCGGATCCCATTAGAACTCCGCAGTTAAGCGTACTTCGGCGAGAGTAGTACTAGGATTGTTGACCTCCTAGAAAGTCCTCGTGTTGCACCTCTCTTTTTGTAAGTTCTCCAGCCCGGTTTGGATAAAAAGTGATTAATTAGTGTGCTACAGAAAGCATACAAGATTTGAGTACACAAAACGTGACAGGTGCGATCATACCAGCACTAATGCACCGGATCCCATCAGAACTCCGAAGCTAAGCGTGCTTGGGTGAGAGTAGTACTAGGATGGGTGACCTCCTGGGAACTCCTCGTGTTGCACCTCTCTTTTTGTAACTTTTCCAGTCCGTTTTGGATAAAAACTGATTAAATAGCGCGCTACATAAAGCATATAGGATTTGAGAACGCAAAACATGACAGGTGCGATCATACTAGCACTGATGCACCGGATACCATCAGAACTACGCAGATAAGCAGGGTAGGGCGATAGTAGTACTAGGATGGGTGACCTCCTGGGAAGTCCTTGTGTTGCACCTCTATTTTTTTAAGTTTTCCAGTCCGTTTTGGATAAAAACTGATTAATTAGCGCGCTACAGAAAGCATATAGGATTTGAGCACGCAAAACATGACAGGTGCGATCATACTAGCACTAATGCATTGGATCCCATCAGTATTCCACAATTAAGCGTGCTTGGGCGAGAGTAGTACTAGGATGGGTGCCCTCCTGGAAAGTCCTCGTGTTGCACCTCTCTTTTTAAAAGTTTTCCAGCCAGTTTTGGATAAAAACTAATTAACTAGCGCGCTACAGAAAGCATATAGGATTTGAGCACGCAAAACATGACAGGTGCGACCATACCAGCAGTAATGCACCGGATCCCATCAGAACTACGCAGATAAGCGTGCTTGGGCGAGATTAGTACTAGGATGGGTGCCCTCCTGGTAAGTCCTCGTGTTGCACCTCTCTTTTTAAAAGTTTTCCAGCCAGTTTTGGATAAAAACTCATTAACTAGCGCGCTACAGAAAGCATATAGGATTTGAGCACGCAAATCTTGACAGGTGCGATCATACCAGCACTAATGCACCGGATCCCATCAGAACTCTGAAGTTAAGCGTGCTTGGGCGAGAATAGTACTAGGATTGGTGATCTCCTGGGAAGTCCTCGTGTTGCACCTCTCTCTTTGTATGTTTTCCAGTCTGTTTTGGATAAAAATTGATTAATTAGCGTTCTACAGAAAGCATATAGGATTTGAGCATGTAAAACATGACAGGTGCGATCATACCAGCACTAATGCATTGGATCCCATCAGAACTCCGCAGTTAAGCGTGCTTGGGCGAGAGTAGTACTAGGATGGATGCCCTCCTGGGAAGTCCTCGTGTTGCACCTCTCTTTTTGAAAGTTTTCCAGCGAGTTTTGGATAAAAACTGATTAACTAGCGCGTTACAGAAAGCATATAGGACTTGAGCACGCAAAACATGACAGGTGCGATCATACCAGCAGTAATGCACCGGATCCCATCAGAACTACGCAGATAAGCGTGCTTGGGCGAGAGTAGTACTAGGATGGGTGACCTCCTGGGAAGTCCTCGTGTTGCACCTCTCTTTTTGTAAGTTTTCTAGCCCGTTTTGGATAAAAACTGATTAACTAGCGTGCTACAGAAATCATATAGGATTTGAGCACGCAAAACATGACAGGTGCAATCATACCAGCACTAATGCACTGGATCCCATCAGAACTTCGAAGTTAAGCGTGCTTGGGCGAGAGTAGTACTAGGATGGGTGCCCTCCTAGGAAGTCCTCGTGTTGCACCTCTCTTTTTGTAAGTTTTCTAGCCCGTTTTGGATAAGAATTGATTAACTAGCATGCTACAGAAAGCATATAGGATTTGTGCACGCAAAACATGAAAGGTGCGATCATACCAGCACTAATGCACTCCGCAGTTAAGTGTGCTTGGTCGAGAGTTGTACAAGGATGGGTGACCTCTTGGGAAGTCCTCGTGTTGCACCTCTCTTTTTGTAACTTTTCCAGTTCGTTTTGGAAAAAAACTGATTAATTAGAGCGCTACAGAAAGCATAGAGGATTTGAGCACGCAAGACATGACAGGTGCGATCATACCAGCACTAATGCACCGGAAACCATAAGAAATCCGCAGACCAGCGTGCTTGGGATAGAGTAGTACTAGGATGGGTGACCTCCTGGGAAGTCCTCGTGTTGCACCTCTCTTTTTGTAAGTTTTCCAGCCAGTTTTAGATAAAAACTGATTAAGTAGCGCGCTACAGAAAGCATATAGGACTTGAGCACGCAAAACATGATAGGTGCGATCATACCAGCAGTAATGCACCGGATCCCATTAGAACTACACAGATAAGCGTGCTTGGGCGAGAGTAGTACTAGGATGGGTGCCTTCCTGGGAAGTCCTCGTGTTGCACCGCTCTTTTTGTAAGTTTTCTAGCCGGTTTTGGATAAAAACTGATTAACTAGCGCGCTACAGAAAGCATATAGGACTTGAGCACGCAAAAGATGACAGGTGCGATCATACCAGCATTAATGCACTGGATCCCATCAGAACTCCACAGTTAAGCACGCTTGGCCGTGAGTAGTACTAGGATGGGTGATCTCCTGGGAAGTCCTCGTGTTGCACCTCTCTCTTTGTAAGTTTTCCAGTCTGTTTTGGATAAAAGTTGATTAATTAGCATTGTACAGAAAGCATATAGGATTTGAGCATGCAAAACATGGCAGGTGCGATCATACCAGCACTAATGCATTGGATCCCATCAGAACTCCGCAGTTAAGCGTGCTTGGGCGAGAGTAGTACTAGGATGGATGCCCTCCTGGGAAGACCTCGTGTTGCACCTCTCTTTTTGAAAGTTTTCCAGCGAGTTTTGGATAAAAACTTATTAACTAGCGCGTTACAGAAAGCATATAGGACTTGAGCACGCAAAACATGACAGGTGCGATCATACCAACAGTATTGCACCGGATCCCATCAGAACTACGCAGATAAGCGTGCTTGGGGTAGAGTAGTACTAGGATGGGTGACCTCCAGGGAAGTCCTCGTGTTGCACCTCTGTTTTTGTAAGTTTTCTAGCCTGTTTTGGATAAAAACTGATTAACTAGCGTGCTACAGAAAACATATAGGATTTGAGCACGCAAAACATGACAGGTGCAATCATACCAGCACTAATACACTGGATCCCATCAGAACTTCGCAGTTAAGCGTGCTTGGGCGAGAGTAGTACTAGGATGGGTAATCTCCTAGGAAGTCCTCGTGTTGCACTTCTCTCTTTGTAACTTTTCCAGTTCGTTTTGGAAAAAAACTGATTAATTAGCGCGCTACAGAAAGCATAGAGGATTTGAGCACGCAAAACATGACATGTGCGATCATACCAGCACTAATGCACCGGATCCCATCAGAAATCCGCAGATAAGCGTGCTTGGGCAATAGTAGTACTAGGATGGGTGACCTCCTGCGAAGTCCTCGTGTTGCACCTCTCTTTTTGTAAGTTTTCCAGTCCGTTTTGTATAAAAGATGATTAACTAGCGCGCTACAGAAAGCATATAGAACTTGAGCACGCAAAACATGACAGGTGCGATCATACCAGAACTAATGCAACGGATCCCAGTCCTCGTGTTGCACCTCTCTTTTTGTAAGTTTTCCAGTCTGTTTTGGTTAAAAACTGATTAACTAGCGCGCTACAGAAAGCATATAGGACTTGAGCACGCCAAACATGACAGGTGCGATCATACCAGCTCTAATGCACCGGAGTCCATCAGAACTCCGTAGTTAAGCGTGGTTGGTCGAGAGTAGTACTACGATGGGTGACCTCCTTGGAAGTCCTCGTGTTGCACCTCTCTTTTTGTATGTTTTCCAGTCTGTTTTGGATAAAAACTGATTAATTAGCGCGCTACAGAAAGCATATATCATTTGAGCACCCAAAACATGACAGGTGCGATCTTACCAGCACTAATGCACCGGATCCGATCAGAAATCCGCCGATAAGCGTGCTTGGGCAAGAGTAGTACTAGGATGGGTGACCTCCTGGGAAGTCCTCGTGTTGCACCTCTCTTTTTGTAAGTTTTCCAGTTCGTTTTGGATAAAAAGTGATTAACTAGCACGCCTCAGAAAGCATATAGAACTTGAGCACGCAAAACATGACAGGTGCGATCATTCATGCACTAATGCACCGGATCCCATCAGAACTCCGCAGATAAGCGTGCTTGAGCGAGAGTAGTACTAGGATGGGTGACCTCCTCGGAAGTCCTCGTGTTGCACCTCTCTTTTTGTAAGTTTTCTAGTCCGTTTTGGGTAAAAACTGATTAATTAGCGCACTACAGAAAGCATATAGGATTTGAGCACGCAAAACATGATAGGTGCGATCATAACAGCACTAATGCACCGGATCCCATCAGAACTCCACAGATAAGCGTGCTTGGGCGAGAGTAGTACTAGGATGGGTGATCTCCTGGGAAGTCCTCGTGTTGCACCTCTCTTTTTGTAACTTTTCGAGTCCGTTTTGGATAAAAACTTTTTAATTATCGCGCTACAGAAAGCATATAGGATTTGAGCACGCAAAACATGACAGGTGCGATGATACCAGCACTAATGCACTGGATCCCATTAAAACTCTGTAGTTATGCGTGCTTGGGCGAGAGTAGTACTAGGATAGGTGACCTCCTGGGAAGTCCTCGTGTTGCACCTCTCTTTTTGTAACTTTTCCAGTCCGTTTGGGATAAAAACTTATTAATTAGCGCGTTACAGAAAGCATACAGGATTTGATCACGCAAAACATGACTGGTGCGATCATACCAGTACTAATGCACCGGATCCCATCAGAACTCCGCAGTTAAGCGTGCTTGGGCTAGAGTAGTACTAGGATTGGTGACCTCTTGGGAAGTCCTCATGTTGCACCTTTCTTTTTGTAATTTTTCCATCCCGTTTTGGATAAAAACTTATTAATTAGCGCGCTACAGAAAGCATACAGGATTTGAGCACACAAAACATGCACTGGTGCGATCATACCAGCACTAATGCACCGGATCCCATCAGAACTCCGTAGTTAAGCGTGCTTGGGCGAGAGTAGTACTAGGATGGGTGACCTCCTGGGAAGTCCTCGTGTTGCATCTCTCATTTTGTAAGTTTTCCAGTCCGTTTAGGATAAAAAGTGATTAATTAGCGCGCTACAGAAGGCATATAGGTTTTGAGCACGCAAAACATGACATGTGCGATCATACCAGCACTAATGCATCGAATCCCATCAGAACTCCGCAGTTAAGCGTGCTTCGGCGAGAGTAGAACTAGGATTGGTGACCTCCTCGAAAGCCTTCGTGTTGCACCTCTCTTTTTGTAAGTTTTCCAGTCCGTTTTGGATAAAAATTTATTAATTAGCGTGCTACAGAAAGCATACAAGATTTGAGCACGCAAAACATGACAGGTGCGATCATTCCAGCACTAATGCAGCGGATCCCATCAAAACTCTGTAGTTCAACGTGCTTGGGCGAGAGTAGTACTAGGATTGGTGACCTCTTGGGAAGTCCTAATGTTGCACCTCTCTTTTTGTAATTTTTCCAGCCCGTTTTGGATAAAAACTTATTAATTAGCGCGCTACAGAAAGCATACAGGATCTGAGCACACAAAACATGACTGGTGCGATCATACCAGCACTAATGCACCGGATCCCATCAGAACTCCGTAGTTAAGCGTGCTTGGGCGAGAGTAGTACTAGGATAGGTGACCTCCTGGGAAGTCCTCGTTTTGCACCTCTCTTTTTGTAACTTTTCCAGTCCGTTTGGGATAAAAACTTATTAATTAGCGCGTTACAGAAAGCATACAGGATTTGAGCACACAAAACATGACTGGTGCGATCATACCAGCACTAATGCACCGGATCCCATCAGAACTCCGTAGTTAAGCGTGCTTGGGCGAGAGTAGTACTAGGATGGGTGACCTCCTTGGAAGTCCTCATGTTGCACCTCTCTTTTTGTAAGTTTTCCAGTCTGTTTTGGATAAATACTTATTAATTAGCACGCTAAAGAAAGCATACAGGATTTGTGCACGCAATACATGACAGGTGTGATCATACCAGCACTAATGCATCGGATCCCTTCAGAACTCCGCAGTAAAACGTTCTTGGGCGACAGTAGTACTAGGATAGGTGACCACCTGGGAAGTCCTTGTGTTGCACCGTTCTTTTTGTAAGTTTTCCAGTCCGTTTTGGATAAAAACTTATTAATTAGCGCGCTTCAGAAAGCATACAGGATTTGAGCACGCAAAACATGACAAGTTTGATCATACCAGAACTTATGCACCAAATCCCATCAGAACTCCGTAGTAAAGCGTGCTTGGCGAGAGTAGTACTTGGATGGGTGACCTCCTGGGAAGACCTTGTGTTGCACCTCTCTTTTTGTAAGTTTTCCAGTCCGATTTGGATAAAAACTTATTAATTAGCGCGATACAGAAAGCATAATGGATTTGAGCACGCAAAACATGATAGTTACGATCATACCGTCACTAATGCACCGCATTCCATCAGAACACCATAGTTAAGCGTGCTTGGGCGAGAGTAGTACTAGGTTGGGTGACCTCTAGGGAAGTCCTTGTGTTGCACCTCTCTTTTTGTAAGTTTTCCAGTCCGTTTTGGATAAAAAGTGATTAATTAGCGTGCTATAGATAGCATATAGGTTTTGAGCACGCAAAACATGACAGGTGCGATCATACCAGCACTAATGCACTCCGCAATTAAGCGTGCATGGGCAAGAGTAGTACTAGGATGGGTGACCTCCTGGGAAGTCCTCGTCTTGCACCTCTATTTTTTTAAGTTTTCTAGTCCGTTTTAGATAAAAACTTATTAATTAGCATGCTACAGAATGCATACAGGATTTGAGCACTCAAAACATGACAGGTGCGATCATACCAGCACTAATGCACCGGATCCCATCAGAACTCCGCAATTAAGCGTGGTTGGGCGAGAGTAGTACTAGGATGGGTGACCTCCTGGGAAGTCCTCGTGTTGCACCTCTCTTTTTGTAAGTTTTCCAGTCCGTTTTGGATAAAAAGTGATTAATTAGCGCGCTACAGATGGCATATAGGTTTTGAGCACGCAAAACATGACAGGTGCGATCATACCAGCACTAATGCACTCCTAAATTAAGCGTGCATGGGCAAGAGTAGTACTAGGATGGGTGACCTCCTGGGAAGTCCTCGTCTTGCACCTCTATTTTTTTAAGTTTTCTAGTCCGTTTTAGATAAAAACTTATTAATTAGCATGCTACAGAATGCATACAGGATTTGAGCACTCAAAACATGACAGGTACGATCATACCAGCACTAATGCACCGGATCCCATCAGAACTCCGCAGTTAAGCGTTGTTGGGCGAGAGTAGTACAGGATGAGTGACCTCCTGGGAAGTCCTCGTGTTGCACCTCTCTTTTTGTAAGTTTTCAAGTCCGTTTTGGATAAAAAGTGATTAATTAGCGCGCTACAGATGGCATATAGGTTTTGAGCACGCAAAACATGACAGGTGCGATCATACCAGCACTAATGCACTGGATCCCATCAGAACTCCGCAGTTAAGCGTTGTTCGGCGAGAGTAGTACTAGGATGGGTGACCTCTTGGAAAGTCCTCGTGTTGCACCTCTCTTTTTATAAGTTTTCCAATCCGTTTTGGATAAAAAGTGATTAATTAGCGCGCTACAGAAGGCATATAAGATTTGAGTACGCAAAACATGACAGGTGCGATCATACCAGCACTAATGCACCGGATCCCATCAAAACTCCGTAGTTAAGCGTGGTAGGGTGAGAGTAGTACAAGGATGGGTGACCTCGTGTTACACCTCTCTTTTTGTAACTTTTCCAGTCCGTTTTGAATAAAAACTGATTAAATAGCGCGCTATAGAAAGCATACAGGATGTGAGCACGCAAAACATGACAGGTGCGATCATACCAGCACTAATGCACCGGATCCCATTAGAACACCGCAGTTAAGCGCGCTTGGGCGAGAGTAGTACTAGGATGGGTGGCCTCCTGGGAAGTCCTCGTGTTGCATCTCTATTTTTGTAACTTTTCCAGTCAGTTTTGGATAAAAACTGATTAATTAGCGCGCTTCAGAAAGCATATAGGATTTGAGCACGCAAAACATGAAAGGTGCGATGATACCAGCACTAATGCACCGGATCCCATCAGAACTCCGCAGCTAAGCGTGCTTGGGCGAGAGTAGTACTAGGATGGGTGACCTACTCGGAAGTCCTCGTGTTGCACCTCTATTTTTGTAAGTTTTCCAGCCCGTTTTGGATAAAAACTGATTAATTAGCGTGCTACAGAAAGCATATAGGACTTGAGCACGCAAAACATGACAGGTGCGATCATACCAGCACTAATGCACCGGATCACAGTCCTCGTGTTGCACCTCTCTTTTTGTAAGTTTTCCTGTCCGCTTTGGATAAAAACTGATTAATTAGCGCGCTACAGAAAGCATATAAGATTTGAGCACGCAAAACAAGACAGGTGTGATCATACCAGCACTAATGCATTGGATCCCATCAGAACACTGCAGTCAATCGTGCTTGGGCGTGAGTAGTACTAGGATTGGTGAATTCCTAGGAAGTCCTCGTGTTGCACTTCTCTTTTTGTCAGTTTTTCTCTCCGTTTTGGATAAAAACTGATTAATTAACGTGCTACAGAAAGCATATAGGATTTGAGTATGCAAAACATGAAAAGTGCGATCATACCAGCACTAATGCACCGGATCCCACCAGAACTCCGCAGTTAAGCATGCTTGGGCGAGAGTAGTACTAGGATGGTTGACCTCTTGGGAAGTGCTCGTGTTGCACCCCTCTTTTTGTAAGTTTTCCAATCTGTTTTGCAGAAAAACTAATTAATTAGCGCGCTACCGAAAGCATATAGGATTTGAGCACGCAACACATGACATGTGCGATCATACCAGCACTAATGCACCAGATCCCATCAGCACTCCGCAGTTAAGTGTGCTTAGGCGAGAGTAGTACTAGGATTGGTGACCTCCTTGGAAGTCCTCGTGTTACACCTCCTCCTTGGAAGTCCTCGTGTTGCACCTCTCTTTTTGAAAGTTTTCCAGTCCGTTTTAGATAAAAACTGATTAATTAGCGTGCTACAGAAAGTATATAGGATTTGAGAACGCAAAACATGACAGGTGCGATCATACTAGCACTAATGCACTGTATCCCATCAGAACACTGCAGTTAAGCGTGCTTCGGCGAGAGTAGTACTAGGATTTGTGACCTCCTGGAAAGTCCTCGTGTTGCACCTCTCTTTTTGTAAGTTTTCTAGTCCGTTTTGGATAAAAACTTATTAATTAGCGTGTTACAGAAAGTTTACAGGATTTGAGCACGCAAAACATGACAGGTGCGATCATACCAGCACTAATGCACCGGATCCCATCAGATCTCCGTAGTTAAGCGGGCTTGGGCGAGAGTAGTACTAGGATAAGTGACCTTCTGGGAAATCATCGTGTTGCACCTCTCTTTTTCTAAGTTTTCCAGTCCGTTTTGGATAAAAACTTATTAATTAGCGTACTACAGAAAGCATACAGGATTTGAGTACGCAAAACATGACAGGTGCGATCTTACTAGCACTAATGCACCGGATCCCATCAGAATTCCGTATTTAAGCGTGCTTGGGCGAGAGTAGTACTAGGATGGGTGACCTCCTAGGAAGTCCTCGTGTTGCAACTTGCTTTTTGTAACTTTTCCAGTCCGTTTTGGAAAAAAACTGATTAAATAGCGCCCTACAGAAAGCATATAGGATTTGAGCACGCAAAACATGACAGGTGCTATCATACCAACACTAATGCACCAGATTTCATCAGAACTCCGTAGTTAAGCGTGGTTGGGCGAGAGTAGTACTAGGATGGTGACCTTCTGGGAAGTCCTCGTGTTGCACCTCTCTTTTTGTAAGTTTTCCAATCCGTTTAGAATAAAAATTGATTAATTAGCGCGCAATCATACTAGCACTAACGCACCGGATTCCATCAGAACTTCGTAGTTAAGCATGGTTGGGCGAGAGTAGTACTACGATGGGTGACCTCCTGGGAAGTCCTCGTGTTCCACCTCTCTTTTTGTAACTTTTCCAATCCGTTTTGAATAAAAATTGATTAATTAGCGAGCGATCATACTAGCACTAATGCTCCGGATCCCATCAGAACTCCGTAGTTAAGCGTGCTTTGGCGAGAGTAGTACTAGGATGGGTGACCTCCTCGGAAATCCTCGTGTTGCACCTCGATTTTTGTAAGTATTCTAGTCCGTTTTGGATAAAAACTTATTAATTAGCCCGCTACAGAAAACATACAAGATTTGAGCACGTAAAACATGACAGGTGCGATCATACTAGCACTAATGCACTGGATCCCATCAGAACTCCGCAGTTAAGCGTGCTTGGGCGTGAGTAGTACTAGGATGGGTGACCTCCTGGAAAGTCCTCGTGTTGCATCTCTCTTTTTGTATGTTTTTCAGTCCGTTTTGGATAAAAAGTGATCAATTAGCGTGCTACAAAAGGCAAATAGGGTTTGAGCACGCAAAACATGACATTTGCGATCATACCAGCACTAATGCATCGGATCCCATCAGAACTCCGCAGTTAAGCGTGCTTCGGCGAGAGTAGTACTAGGATTGGTGACCTCCTGGAAAGTCCTCGTGTTGCACCTCTCTTTTTGTAAGTTTTCTAGTCCGTTTTGGATAAAAACTTATTAATTAGCGTGCTACAGAAAGCATACAGGATTTTAGCACGCAAAACATGACAAGTGCGATCATACTTGCACTAATGCACCGGATCCCATCAGAACTCCGTAGTTAAGCGTGCTTGGGCGAGAGTAGTACTAGGATAGGTGACCTCCTGGGAAGTCCTCGTGTTGCACCTCTCTTTTTCTAAGTTTTCCAGTCCGTTTTGGATAAAAACTTATTAATTGGCGCGCTACAGAAAGCATACAGGATTTGAGCACGCAAAACATGACAGTTGTGATCATACCGTCATTAATGCACCAGATTCCATCAGACCTCTCTTTTTGTAAGTTTTCTAGTCCGTTTTGGATAAAAACTTATTAATTAGCACGCTAAAGAAAGCATACAGGATTTGTGCATGCAATACATGACAGGTCCGATCATACCAGCACTAATGCACCGGATCCCATCAGAACTCCGCAGTAAAGCGTTCTTGGGCAAGAGTAGTACTAAGATGGGTGACCACCTGCGAAGTCCTCGTGTTGCACCTTTCTTTTTGTAAGTTTTCCAGTCCGTCTTGGATAAAAACTTGTTAATTAGCGCGCTACAGAAAGCATACAGGATTTGAGCACGCAAAACATGACAGGTGCGATCATACCAGCACTAATGCACCGGATCCCATAAGAACTCCGAAGTTAAGCGTGTTTGGGCGAGAGTAATACTAGGATGGGTGACCCCTTGGGAATTCCTCGTGTTGCACCTCTCTTTGTTTTGGATAAAAAGTGATTAATTAGCGTGCTATAGAATGCATACAGGATTTGAGCACGTAAAACATGACAGTTGCGATCATACCGTCACTAATGCACCGGATTCTAGGGTGACCTCCTGGGAAGTCCTCGTGTTGAACCTCTTTTTTTGTAAGTTTTCCAGTCCGTTTTGGATAAAAAGTGATTAATTAGCTCGCTATAGAAAGCATATAGGTTTTGAGCACACAAAACATGACAGGTGCGATCATACCAGCACTAATGCACTCCGCAGTTAAGTGTGCTTGGGCAAGAGTAGTACTAGGATGGGTGACCTCCTGGGAAGTCCTTGTGTTGCACCTCTCTTTTTGTATGTTTTCCAGTCCGTTTTGGATAAAAAGTGATTAATTAGCCTGCTACAGAAAGCATACAGGATTTGAGCACGCAAAACATGACAGTTTCGATCATACCGTCACTAATGCACCGGATTCCATCAGACCTCTCTTTTTGTAAGTTTTCCAGTCTGTTTTGGGTAAAAACTTATTAATTAGCATGCTAAACAAAGCATACAGGATTTGTGCACGCAATACATGACAGGTGCGATCATACCAGCACTAATGCACCGGATCCCATCAGAACTCCGCAGTGAAGCATTCTTGGGCGAGAGTAGTACTAGGATGGGTGACCACCTGAGAAGTCCTCGTGTTGCACCTTTCTTTTTGTAAGTTTTCCAGTCCATTTTGGATAAAAACTAATTAATTAGCGCGCTACAGAAAGCATACAGGATTTGAGGACGCAAAACATGATAGGTGCGATCATACCAGCACTAATGCACCGGATCCCATAAGAACTCCGTAGTTAAGCGTGCTTGGGCGAGAGTAGTACTAGGATGAGTGACCTCCTAGAAAGTCCTCGTGTTGCACCTCTCTTTTTGTAAGTTTTCCAGTCCGTTTTTGATAAAAAGTGATTAATTAGCGCGCTACAGAAGGCATATAGGTTTTGAGCACGCAAAACATGACAGGTGCGATCTTACCAGCACTAATGCATCGGATCCCATCAGAACTCCGTATTTAAGCTTGCTTGGGCGAGAGTAGTACTAGGATGGGTGACCTCCTGGGAAATCATCGTGTTGCACCTCTCTTTTTCTAAGTTTTCAAGTCCGTTTTGGATAAAAACTTATTAATTAGCGCGCTACAGAAAACATACAGGATTTGAGCACGCAAAACATGACAAGTGCGATCATACTAGCACTAATGCACTGGATCCCATCAAAACTCCGTAGTTAAGCGTGCTTGGGCGAAAGTAGTACTAGGATGTGTGACTTCCTGGGAAGTCCTCGTGTTGCACCTCTCTTTTTGTAAGTTTTCCAGTCCGTTTTGGATAAAAACTGATTAATTAGCGTGCTACAGAAAGCTTATAGGATTTGAGCACGCAAAACATGAAAGGTGCGATCATACCAGCACTAATGCACCGAATCCCATCAAAACTCCGTATGTAAGCGTGGTAGGGCGAGAGTAGTACAAGGATGGGTGACCTCCTTGGAAGTCCTCGTGTTGCACCACTATTTTTTTAAGTTTTCCAGTCTGTTTTGGATAAAAACTGATTCATTAGCGCGCTACAGAAAGCATACAGGATTTGAGCACGCAAAACATGACCGGTGCGATCATACCAGCACTATTGTACCGGATTCCATCAGAACTCCGTAGTTAAGCCTGGTTGGGCAGGAGTAGTACTAGGATGGGTGACCTCCTGGGAAGTCCTCGTGTTGTACCTCTCTTTTTTTAAGTTTTCCAGTCCGTTTTGGATAAAAATTGATTAATTAGCGCGCTACAGAAGACATATAGGTTTTGAGCACGCAAAACATGACAGGTGCGATCATACTACCACTAATGCACCGGTTCCCATCAGAACTCTGCAGTCAAGCGTGCTTGGGCGAGAGTAGCACAAGGATGGGTGACCTGCTGGGAAGTCCTCGTGTTGCAGCTCTCTTTTTGTAAGTTTTCCAGTCCGTTTTGGATAAAAATTGATTAATTAGCGCGCTACAGAAGGCATATAGGTTTTGAGCACGCAAAACATGACAGGTGCGATCATACCAGCACTAATGCACCGGATCCCATCAGAACTCCGAAGTTAAGCGCGCTCGGGCGAGAGTAGTACTAGGTTGGGTGACCTCCTGGGAAGTCCTCGTGTTGAACCTCTCTTTTTGTAAGTTTTCCAGGATAAAAAGTGATTAATTAGCGCGCTATAGAAAGCATATAGGTTTTGAGCACGCAAAACATGACAGGTGCGATCATACTAGCACTAATGCACCGGATCCCATCAGAACTCCGCAGTTAAGCGTTGTTCGGCGAGAATAGTACTAGGATGGGTGACCTCCTAGAAAGTCCTCGTGTTACACCTCTCTTTTTGTATGTTTTCCAGGATAAAAAGTGATTAATTAGCGCGCTACAAAAGGCATATAGGTTTGGAGCACGCAAAACATGACATGTGCGATCATCTCAGCACTAATGCAACGGATCCTATCAGAACTCCGCAGTTATGCGTGCTTGGGCGAGAGTAGTAGTAGGTTGGGTGACCTCCCGGGAAGTCCTCGTGTTGCACCTCTCTTTTTTTAAGTTTTCCAATCCGTTTTGGATAGAAAGTGATTAATTAGCGCGCTATAGAAAGCATATAGGTTTTGACCACGCAAAACATGACACGTGCGATCATACCAGCACTAATGCACTCCGCAGTTAAGCTTGCTTGGGCAAGAGTAGTACTAGGATGGGTGACCTCCTGGGAAGTTCTCGTGTTGCACCTCTATTTTTTTAAGTTTTCCAGTCCGTTTTGGATAAAAACTTATTAATTAGCGTGCTACAGAAAGCATACAGGATTTGAGCACGCAAAACATGACAGGTGCGATCATACCAGCACTATCGCACCGGATTCCAGCAGAACTCCGTAGTTAAGCGTGGTTGGTCGAGAGTAGTACTAGGATGGGTGACCTCCTGGGAAGTCCTCGTGTTGCACCTCTCTTTCTGTAAGATTTCCAATCCGTTTTGGATAAAAAGTGTTTAATTAACGCGCTACAGAAGGCATATAGGTTTTGAGCATGCAAAACATGACAGGTGCGATCATACCAGCACTATTGCACCGGATCCCATCAGAACTCCGCAGTTAAGCGTCATTCAGCGAGAGTAATACTAGGATGGGTGACCTCCTGGAAAGTCCTCGTGTGGCACCTGTCTTTTTGTATGTTTTCCAGTCCGTTTTGGATAAAAAGTGATTAAATAGCACGCTATAGAAAGCATATAGGTTTTGAGCACGCAAAACATGACAGGTGCGATCATACCAGCACTAACGCACAGGATCCCATCAGAACTCTGCTGTTAAGCGTGCTTGGGCAAGAGTAGTACTAGGTTGGGTGACCTCCTGGGAAGTCCTCTTGTGCACTAATGCATCGGATCCCATCAGAACTCCGCAGTTAAGCGTGCTTCGGCGAGAGTAGTACTATGATTGGTGACCTCCTGGAAAGTCCTCGTGTTGTACCTCTCTTTTTGTAAGGTTTCGAGTCGGTTTTGGATAAAAACTTTTTAATTAGCGTGCTACAGAAAGCATACAGGATTTGAGCACGCAAAACATGACAGTTGCGATCTTACCAACGCTAATGCACCGGATCCCATTAAAACTCCGTATTTAAGCGTGCTTGGGCGAGACTAGTACTAGGATGGGTGACCTCCTGGGAAATCCTCGTGTTGCACCTCTCGTTTTGTAAGTTTTCAAGTCCGTTTTGGATTAAAAGTTATTAATTAGTGCACTAAAGAAAGCATAATGGCTTTGAGCACGCAAAACATGATAGGTGCGATCATACCTGCACTAACGCACTGGATCCCATCAGAACACCGAAATTAAGCGTGCTTTGGCGAGAGTGGTACTAGGATGGGTGACCTCCAGAGAAGTCCTCGTGTTGCACCTCTCTTTTTGTAAGTTTTCCAGTCCGTTTTCGATAAAAACTGATTAATTAGCGCGCTACAGAAAGCATACAGGATTTGAGCACGCAAAACATGACAGGTGCGATCATACCAGCACTAATGCACCAGATCCCATCAGAACTCCGTAGTTAAGCGTGCTAGGGCTAGAGTAGTACTAGGAGTTGCGATCATACCGTCAGAACTCCGTAGTTAAGCGTGCTTGGGCGAGAGTAGTACTAGGTTGGGTGACCTCTTGGGAATTCCTCTTGTTGAACCTCTCTTTTTGTAAGTTTTCCTGTCCGTTTTGGATAAAAAGTGATTAATTAGCGCGCTATAGAATGCATATCGGTTTTGAGCACGCAAAACATGACAGGTTGGATCATACCAGCACTAATGCACTCCGCAGTTAAGCGTGCTTGGGCAAGAGTAGTACTAGGATGGGTGACCTCTTGGGAAGTCTTCGTGTTGCACCTCTATTTTTTTATGTTTTCCAGTCCGTTTTGGATAAAAACTTATTAATTATCGTGCTACAGAAAGCATACAGGATTTGAGCACGCTAAACATGACAGGTGCGATCGTACCAGCACTAATGCACCGGATCACATCAGAACTCCGTAGTTAAGCGTTCTTGGGCGAGAATAGTACTAGGTTGGGTGACCTCCTGGGAAGTCCTCGTGTTCAACCTCTCTTTTTGAAAGTTTTCCAGTCCGTTTTGGAGAAAAAGTGATTAATTAGCGCGCTGTAGAAAACATATAGGTTTTGAGCATGCAAAACATGACAGGTGCGATCATACCAGCACTAATGCACTGGATCCCATCAGAACTCCGCAGTTAAGCGTGGTTCGGCGAGAGTAGTACTAGGATGGGTGACCTCCTGGAAAGTCCTCGTGTTGCACCTCTCTTTTTGTAAGTTTTCCAGTCCGTTTTGGATAAAAAGTGATTAATTAGGGCCCTACAGAAGGCATATAGGTTATGAGCACGCAAAACATGACAGGTGCGATCATACCAACACTAATGCACCGGATCCCATCAGAACTCCGCAGTTAAGCGTTGTTCGGCGAGAGTAGTACTAGGATGGGTGACCTCCTGGAAAGTCCTCGTGTTGCACCTCTCTTTTTGTAAGTTTTCCAATCTGTTTTGGATAAAAACTTATTAATTAGTGCGCTAAAGAAAGCATAATGGATTTGAGCATGAAAAACATGACAGGTGCGATCATACCAGTACTAACGCACCGGATCCCATCAGAACTACGCAGTTAAGCGTGCTTTGGCGAGAGTAGTACTAGAATGGGTGACCTCCTGGAAGTCCTCGTGTGCACTAATGCATCGGATCCCATGAGTACTCTGCAGTTAAGCGTGCTTCGGCGAGAGTAGTACTAGGATTGGTGACCTCCTAGAAAGTCCTCGTGTTGCACGTCTCTTTTTGTAAGATTTCCAGTCGGTTTTGGATAAAAACTTATTAATTAGCTTGCTACAGAAAGCATACAGGATTTGAGCACGCATAACATGATAACGGATAAAAAGTTATTAATTAACGCGCTATAGAAAGCATATAGGTTTTGAGCACATAAAACATGACAGGTGCGATCATACCAGCACTAATGCACTCCGCTGTTAAGCGTGCTTGGGCTAGAGCAGTACTAGGATGGGTGACCTCCTGGGAAGTCCTCGTGTTGCACCTCTTTTTTTGTAAGTTTTCCAGTCCGTTTTGGATAAAAAGTGATTAATTAGCGCGCTGCAGAAAGCATATAGGTTTTGAGCACGCAAAATATGAGAGGTGTGATCATAGCAGCACTAATGCACTGGATCCCATCAGAACTCCGCAGTTAAGCGTCCTTGGGCGTGAGTAGTACTAGGATGGGTGACCTCCTGGGAAGTCCTCGTGTTGCACCTCTCTTTTTGAAAGTTTTCCAGTCTGTTTTGGATAAAAACTTATTAATTAGCACGCTAAAGAGAGCATACAGGATGTGGGCACGCAATACATGACGGGTGCGATCATACCAGCACTAATGCACTGGATCCCATCAGAACTCCATATTTAAGCGTGCTTGGGCGAGACTAGTACTAGGATGGGTGACCTCCTGGGAAGTCCTCGTGTTGCACCTCTCTTTTTGTAATTTTTCCCGTCTGTTTTGGATAAAAACTTATTAATTAGCACGCTAAAGAGAGCATGCAGGATTTGTGCACGCAATACATGACGGGTGCGATCATACCAGCACTAATGCACCGGATCCCATCAGAACTCCGAAGTTAAACATTCTTGGGCGAGAGTAGTACTAGGATGGGTGACCTCCTGGGAAGTCCTCTTGTTGCACCTCTGCTTTTGTAAGTTTTCCAGTCCGTTTTGGATAAAAAGTGCATAATTAGCGCGCGATAGAAAGCATACAGGTTTTAAGCACGCAAAACATGACAGGTTTTGTCATACCAGCACTAATGCACTCCGCAGTTAAGCGTGCTTGGGCAAGAGTAGGACTAGGATGGCTGACCTCCTGGGAAGTCCTCGTGTTGCACCTGTCTTTTTGTAAGTTTTCCAGTATGTTTTGGATAAAAAGTGATTAATTAGCGCGCTACAGAAGGCATATAGGTTTTGAGCAAGCAAAACTTGATAGGTGCGATCATACCAGCACTAATGCACCGGATCCCATCAGAACTCCGCAGTTAAGCGTTGTTCGGCGAGAGTAGTACTAGGATGGGTGACCTCCTAGGAAGTCCTCATATTGACCTCAATTTTTTTATGTCTTCCAGTCCGTTTTGGATAAAAACTTATTAATTAGCACGCTAAAGAAAGCATAATGGATTTGAGCACGCAAAACATGAAAGTTGCGAACATACCAGCACTAACGCACCGGATCCCATCAGAAATCCGCAGTCAATCGTGCTTGGGCGAGAGTAGTACTAGGATGGGTGACCTCCGGGAAGTCCTCGTGTTGCACCTCTCTTTTTGTTAGTTTTCCAGTCCGTTTTGGATAAAAACTTATTAATTAGCACGCTAAAGAGAGCATACAGGATTTGTGCACGCAATACATGACGGGTGCGATCATACTAGCACTAATGCACTGGATCCCATCAGAACTCCGTATTTAAGCGTGCTTGGGCGAGACTAGTACTAGGATGGGTGACCTCCTGGGAAATCCTCGTGTTGCACCTCTCTTTTTGTAATTTTTCCAGTCCGTTTTAGATAAAAACTTATTGATTAGCACGCTAAAGAGAGCATACATGATATGTGCACGCAATACAAGACGGGTGCAATCATACCAGCACTAATGCACCGGATCCCATCAGAACTCCGAAATTAAGCATTCTTGGGCGAGAGTAGTACTAGGATGGGTGACCTCCTGGGAAGTCCTCGTGTTGCACCTCTCTTTTTGTAAGTTTCCAGTCCGTTTTGGATAAAAAGTGATTAATTAACGCGTTGTACAAAGCATATAGGTTTTGAGCACACAAATCATGACAGGTGCGATTATACCAGCACTAATGCACTCCGCAGTTAAGTGTGCTTGGGCAAGAGTAGTACTAGGATTGGTGACCTCCTAGGAAGTCCTCGTGTTGCACCTCTCTTTTTGTAAGTTTTCCAGTCTGTTTTGGATAAAAAGTGATTAATTAGCGCGCTACAGAAGGCATATAGGTTTTGAGCACGCAAAATATGACAGGTGCGATCATACCAGCACTAATGCACCGGATCCCATCAGAATTCCACAGTTAAGCGTTGTTCGGCGAGAGTAGTACTAGGATGGGTGACCTCTTTGAAAGTCCTCGTGTTGCAGCTCTCTTTTTGTAAGTTTTCCAGTCCGTTTTGGATAAAAACTTATTAATTATTGCGCTAAAGAAAGCATAATGGATTTGAGCACGCAAAACATGACAGGTGCGATCATACCAGCACTAACGCACCGGATCCCATCAGAACTCCGAAGTTAAGCGTGCTTGGGCGAGAGTAGTACTAGGATGGGTGACCACCTGCAAAGTCCTCGTGTGCACTAATGCATCGGTTCCATTCAGAACTCCGCAGTTAAGTGTGCTTCGGCGAGAGTAATACTAGGATTGGTGACCTCCTGGAAAGTGCTCATGTTGCACCTCTCTTTTAGTTTTCCAGTCCGTTTTGGATAAAAACTTATTAATTAGCGCGCTACAGAAAGCATACAGGATTTGAGCACGCAAAACATGACAGTTGCGATCATACCGTCACTAATGCACCGGATTCCATCAGAATTCCGTAGTTAAGCATTCTTGGGCGAGAGTAGTACTAGGATGGGTGACCTCTTGGGAAGTCCTCGTGTTGAACCTCTCTTTTTGTAAGTTTTCCAGTCCGTTTTGGATAAAAAGTGATTAATTAGCGGGCTATATAAAGCATATAGGTTTTGAGCACGCAAAACATGACAGGTGCGATCATACCAGCACTAATGCACACCGTATTTAAGCGTGCTTGGCCGAGAGTAGTACTACGATGGGTGACCTCCTGGGAAGTCCTCGTGTTGCACCTCTGTTTTTGTAAGTTTTCCAGTCCGTTTTGGATAAAAATTTATTAATTAGCGCGCTACAGAAAGCATACAGGATTTGAGCATGCAAAACATGACAGTTGCGATCATACCAACACTAATGCACCGGATCCCATTAGAACTCCGCAGTTAAGCATTCTTGGGAAGGAGTAGTACTAGGACGGGTGACCTCCTAGGAAGTCCTCGTGTTGCACCTTTCTTTTTGTAAGTTTTCCAGTCAGTTTTGAAGAAAAACTTTTTAATTAGCGCGCTAAAGAAAGCATAATGGATTTAAGCACGCAAAACATGACATGTGCGATCATACAAGCACTAATGCACCGGATCCCATCAGAACTCCGTAGTTAAGCGTGCTTGGGCGAGAGTAGTACTAGGATGGCTGACCCCCTCGGAAGTCATCGTGTTGCACCTCTCTTTTTATAAGTTTTCCAGTCTGTTTTGGATAAAAACTTATTAATTAGCGCGCTAAAGAAAGCATAATGAATTTGAGCACGCAAAACATGACAGGTGCGATCATACCAGCACTAATGCACCGGATTCCATCAGAACTCCGCCTGGGAAGTCCTCGTGTTGCACCTCTCTTTTTGTAAGTTTTCCAGTCCGTTTTGGATAAAAAGTGATTAATTAGCGCGCTACAGAACGCATATAGGTTTTGAGCACGCAAAACATGACATGTGCGATCATACCAGCACTAATGCATCAGATCCCATCAGAACTCCGCAGTTAAGCGTGATTCGGCGAGAATAGTACTAGGATTGGTGACCTCCTGGAAAGTCGTCGTGTTGCACCTC
Source organism: Cyamopsis tetragonoloba (assembly GCA_037177725.1). Taxonomy (NCBI): domain Eukaryota; kingdom Viridiplantae; phylum Streptophyta; class Magnoliopsida; order Fabales; family Fabaceae; genus Cyamopsis; species Cyamopsis tetragonoloba. The sequence goes on along the minus strand of CM074119.1, from coordinate 47,591,996 downwards.
TCTTTTTGTAAGTTTTCCAGTCCGTTTTGGATAAACAATGATTAATTAGCGCGCTAAAGAGAGCATACAGGATTTGTGCTAGCAATACATGACAATGCACCGGATCCCATCAGAACTCCGCAGTTAAGAATTCCTCGGGGAGAGGAGTACTAGGATGGGTGACCTTCTGGGAAGACCTCGTGTTGCACCTCTCTTTTTGTAAGTTTTCCAGTCCGTTTTGGATAAAAAGTGATTAATTAGAGCGCTATAGAAAGCATATAGGATTTGAGCACGCAAAACATAATAGGTGCGATCATACCAGCACTAATGCACCGAATCCCATTAGAACTCCGTAGTAAAGTGTGCTTGGCCGAGAGTAGTACTATGATGGGTGACCTCCTGGGAAGTTCTCGTGTTGCACCTCTCTTTTTGTAAGTTTTCCAGTCCGATTTGGATAAAAACTTATTAATTAGTGCGCTAAAGAAAGCATAATGGATTTGAGCACGCAAAACATGATAGGTGCGATCAAACCAGCACTAATGCACCGGATCCCATCAGAACTCCGCAGTTAAGCGTGCTTGGGCGAGAGTAGTACTAGGATGGTTGACCTCCTGGGAAGTCATCGTGTTGCACCTCTCTTTTTCAAACTTTTCCAGTCCGTTTTGCAAAAAAACTGATTAAATAGCGCGCTACAGAAAGCATATAGGATTTGAGCACGCAAAACATGACAGGTGCGATCATACCAGCACTAATGCACCGAATCCCATCGGAACTTCGTAGTTAAGCGTGCTTGGGCGAGAGTAGTACTAGGATGGGTGATCCCCTGGGAAGTCGTCGTGTTGCACCTCTCTTTTTGTAAGTTTTCCAGTCCGTTTTGGATAAAAACTTATTAATTAGCGCGCTAAAGAGAGCATACAGGATTTGTGCTAGCAATACATGACAATGCACCGGATCCCATCAGAACTCCGCAGTTAAGAATTCCTCGGGGAGAGGAGTACTAGGATGGGTGACCTTCTGGGAAGACCTCGTGTTGCACCTCTCTTTTCGTAAGTTTTCCAGTCCGTTTTGGATAAAAAGTGATTAATTAGAGCGCTATAGAAAGCATATAGGTTTTGAGCACGCAAAACATGACAGGTGCGATCATACCTGCACTAATGCACTCCGCAGTTAAGCGTGCTTGGGCAAGAGTAGTACTAGGATGGGTGACCTCCTGGGAACTCCTCGTGTTGCACCTCTCTTTTTGTAACTTTTCCAGTTCGTTTTGGATAAAAACTGATTAAATAGCGCGCTACAGAAAGCATATACGATTTCAGCACGCAAAACATGACAGGTGCGATCATACTAGCACTAATGCATCGGATACCATCAAAACTCCGTAGTTAAGCGTGGTAGGGCGAGAGTAGTACTAGGATGGGTGACCTCCTGGTAAGTCCTCGTGTTGCACCTTTCTTTTTTTAAGTTTTCCAGCCCGTTTTGGATAAAAAGTGATTAATTAGCGCGCTACACAAGGCATAGAGGTTTTGAGCACGCAAAACATGACATGTACGATCATACCAGCACTAATGCACCGGATCCCATCGGAACTTCGTAGTTAAGCGTGGTTGGGCGAGAGTAGTACTAGGATGGGTGATCCCTTGGGAAGTCGTCGTGTTGCACCTCTCTTTTTGTAAGTTTTCCAGTCCGTTTTGGATAAAAACTTATTAATTAGCGCGCTAAAGAGAGCATATAGGATTTGAGCACCCAATACATGACAATGCACCGGATCCCATCAGAACTCCGCAGTTAAGAATTCCTCGGGGAGAGGAGTACTAGGATGGGTGACCTTCTGGGAAGACCTCGTGTTGCACCTCTCTTTTTGTAAGTTTTCCAGTCCGTTTTGGATAAAAAGTGATTAATTAGCGCGCTATAGAAAGCATATAGGTTTTGAGCACGCAAAACATGACAGGTGCGATCATACCTGCACTAATGCACTCCGCAGTTAAGCGTGCTTGGGCAAGAGTAGTACTAGGATGGGTGACCTCCTGGAAAGTCCTCGTGTTGCACCTCTCTTTTTGTAACTTTTCCAGTTCGTTTTGGATAAAAACTGATTAAATAGCGCGCTACAGAAAGCATATAGGATTTCAGCACGCAAAACATGATAGTTGCGATCATACTAGCACTAATGCACCGGATACCATCAAAACTCCGTAGTTATGCGTGGTAGGGCGAGAGTAGTACTAGGATGGGTGACCTCCTGGGAAGTCCTCGTATTGCACCTCTCTTTTTGTAAATTTTCCAGTCTGTTTTGGATAAAAAGTGATTAATTAGCGCGCTACAGAAGGCATAGAGGTTTTGAGCTCGCAAAACATGACATGTGCGATCATACCCGCACTAATGCACCGGATCCCATCAGAACTCCGCAGTCAAGCGTGCTTGGGCGAGAGTAGTTCTAGGATGTTTGGCCTCCTGGGAAGTCCTCGTGTTGCACCTCTCTTTTTGTATGTTTTCCAGTCCGTTTTGGATAAAAAGTGATTAATTAGCGCGCTATAGAAGGCATATAGGTTTTGAGCACGCAAAACATGATAGGTGCGATCAAACCAGCACTAATGCACCGGATCCCATCAGAACTCCGCAGTTAAGTGTGCTTGGGCGAGAGTAGGACTAGGATGGTTAGCCTCCTGGGAAGTCATCGTGTTGCACCTCTCTTTTTGTAACTTTTCCAGTCCGTTTTGGATAAAAACTGATTAAATAGCGCGCTACAGAAAGCATTTAGGATTTGAGCACGCAAAGCATGACAGGTGCGATCATACCAGCACTAATGCATCGGATCCCATCTAAACTCCGTAGTTAAGCATGGTAGGGCGAGAGTAGTACTAGGATGGGTGACCTCTTGGGAAGTCCTCGTGTTGCACCTCTCTTTTTGTAACTTTTCCAGTCCGTTTTGGATAAAAAGTGATTAAATAGCGCGCTACAGAAAGCATATAGGATTTTAGCACGCAAAACATGACAGGTGCGATCATACCAGCACTAATGCACCGGATCCCATCTAAACTCCGTAGTTAAGCGTGGTAGGGCAAGAGTAGTACTAGGATGGGTGACTTCTGGGAAGTCCTCGTGTTGCACCTCTCTTTTTGTAAATTTTCCAGCCCGTTTTGGATAAAAAGTGATTAATTAGCGCGCTACAGAAGGCATAGATGTTTTGAGCACGCAAAACATGACAGGTGCGATCATACCAGCACTAATGCACCGGATTCCATCAGAACTCCGTAGTCAAGCATGCTTGGGCGAGAGTAGTACTAGGATGGGTGACCTCCTGGGAAGTCCTCGTGTTCCACCTCTCTTTTTGTAAGTTTTCCAGTCCGTTTTGGATAAAGAGTGATTAATTAGCGCGTTACAGAAGGCATATAGGTGCATCGGATCCCATCAGAACTCCGCAGTTAAGTGTCATTCGGCGAGAGTAGTACTAGGATTGGTGACCTCCTGGAAAGTCCTCGTGTTGCACCACTCTTTTTGTAAGTTTTCCAGTCCGTTTTGGATAAAAACTGATTAATTAGCGTGCTACAGAAAGCATACAGGATTTGAGCACGCAAAACATGATAGGTGCGATCATATCAGCACTAATGCACCGGATCCCATCAGAACTCCGTAGTCAAGCGTGCTTGGGCGAGAGTAGTATTAGGATGGGTGACCTCCAGGGAAGTCCTCGTGATGCTCCTCTCTTTTTGTAAGTTTTCCAGTCCGTTTTGGATAAAAACTTATTAATTAGCGCGCTAAAGAAAGCATAATGGATTTGAGCACGCAAAACATGATAGGTGCGATCATACCCGCACTAATGCACCGGATCCCATCAGAACTCCGCAGTCAAGCGTGCTTGGGCGAGAGTAGTACCAGGATGGGTGACCTCCTGGGAAGTCCTTGTGTTGCACCTCTCTTTTTGTATGTTTTCCAGTCCGTTTTGGATAAAAAGTGATTAATTAGCGCGCTACAGAAGGCATATAGGTTTTGAGCACGCAAAACATCACATGTGCGATCATACCAGAACTAATGCATCGGATCCCATCAGAACTCCGCAGTTAAGCGTGATTCGACGAGAGTAGTACTAGGATTGGTGACCTCCTGGAAAGTCCTCGTGTTGCACCTCTCTTTTTGTATGTTTTCCAGTCCGTTTTGGATAACAACTGATTAATTAGCGTGCTACAGAAAGCATACAGGATTTGAGTACGCAAAAAATGATAGGTGCGATCATACCAGCACTAATGCACCGGATCCCATCAGAACTCCGTAGATAATCGTGCTTGGGCAAGAGTAGTACTAGGATGGGTGACCTCCTGGGAAGTCCTCGTGTTGCACATCTCTTTTTGTAAGTTCTAGTCCGTTTTGGATAAAAACTTATTAATTAGCGCGCTATAGAAAGCATACAGTATTTGAGCACGCAAAACATGACAGTGGCGATCATACCATCACTAATGCACCGGATTCCATCAGAACTTCGTAGTTAAGCGTGCTTGGGCGAGAGTAGTACTTGGTTGGGTGACCTCTTGGGAAGTCCTCGTGTTGAACCTCTCTATTGCACTCCGCAGTTAAGCGTACTTGGGAAAGAGTAGTACTAGGATGGGTGACCTTCTGGGAATACCTCGTCTTGCACCTCTCTTTTTTTAAGTTTTCCAGTCCGTTTTGGATAAAAACTTATTAATTAGCGTGCTACAGAAAATATATAGGATTTGAGCACGCAAAACATGATAGGTGTGATCATACCAGCACTAATGAACCGGATCACATCAGAACTCCGTAGTAAATCGTGCTTGGGCGAGAGTAGTACTAGGATGGGTGACCTCCAGGAAAGTCCTCGTGTTGCACCTCTCTTTTTGTAAGTTTTGCAGTCCGTTTTGGATAAAAACTTATGAATTAGTCCGCTACAGAAAGCATATAGGATTTGAGCACGCAAAACATGACAGGTGCGATCATACTAGCACTAATGCATCGGATCCCATCAGAACTCCACAGTGAAGCGTGCTTGGGCAAGAGTAGTACTGGGATGGGTGACCTCCTGGGAAGTCCTCGTGTTGCACCTGTCTTTTGGTAAGGTTTCCAGTCCGTTTTGGATAAAAACATATTAATTAGCGCGCTACAGAAAGCATACAGGATTTGAGGAGCGTTCTTGGGCGAGAGTAGTACTGGGATGGGTGACCACCTGGGAAGTCCTCGTGTTGCACCTCTCTTTTTGTAAGTTTTCCAGTCCGTTTTGAATAAAAACTTATTAATTAGCGCGCTAAAGAAAGCATAATGGATATGAGCACGCAAAACATGACAGGTGCGATCATACCAACACTAATGCACCGGATCCCATCAGAACTCCGCAGTCAAGCGTGCTTGGGCGAGAGTAGTACTAGGATGGGTGACCTCCTGGGAAGTCCTCGTGTTGCACCTCTCTTTATGTAAGTTTTCCAGTCCGTTTTGGATAAAAACTTGTTAATTAGTGCGCTACAGAAAGCATATAGGATTTGAGCACGCAAAACATGATAGGTGCGATCATACCAGCAGTAATGCACCGGATCCCATCAGAACTCCGCAGTTAAGCGATGTTCGGCGAGAGTAGTACTAGGATGGGTGACCTCCTGGAAGGTCCTCGTGTTGCACCTCTCTTTTTGTAAGTTTTCCAGTCCGTTTTGGATAAAAACTTATTAATTAGTGCGCTATAGAAAGCATATAGGTTTTGAGCACCCAAAACATGACAGATGCGATCATGCTAGCACTAACGCACCGGATCCCATCAGAACTCCGCAGTTAAGAGTGCTTGGGCGAGAGTAGTACTAGGATGGGTGACCTCCTGGGAAGTCCTCGTGTGCACGAATGCATCGGATCCCATCAGAACTCCGCAGTTAAGCGTGCTTCTGCTAGAGTAGTACTATGATTGGTGACCTCCTGAAAAGTCCTCATGTTGCACCTCTCTTTTTGTAACGTTTCCAGTCGGTTTTGGATAAAAACTTATTAATTAGCGTGCTACAGAAAGCATACAGGATTTGTGCACTTTATACAAGACGGGTGCGATCATACCAGCACTAATGCACCAGATTCCATCAGAACTCCGTGGTTAAGCGTGTTTGGGCGAGAGTAGTACTAGGATGGGTGACCTCCTGGGAAGTTCTCGTGTTGCACCTCTCTTTTTGTAAGTTTTCCAGTCCGTGTTGGATAAAAACTTGTTACTTAGTGCGCTAAAGAAAGCATGATGGATTTGAGCACGCAAAACATGACAGTTGCGATCATCCCAGCACTAATGCACCGGATCCCATCTAAGCGTGTTTGGGCGAGAGTAGTACTAGGTTGGGTGACCTCCTGGGAAGTCCTCGTGTTGCACCTCTCTTTTTATAAGTTTTCCAGTCCGTTTTGGATAAAAACTTATTAATTAGTGCACTAAAGAAAGCTTAATGGATTTGATCACGAAAAACATGACAGGTGCGATCATACCAGCACTAATGCACCGGATCCCATCAGAACTCCGCAGTTAAGCGTTGTTCGGCGAGAGTAGTACTAGGATGGGTGACCTCCTGGAAAGTCCTCGTGTTGCATATCTCTCTTTGTAAGTTTTCCAGCCCGTTTTGGATAAAAACTTATTAACTAGTGCGCTAAACAAAGCATAATGGATTTGAGCACGCAAAACATGACAGGTGCGATCATACCAGCACAAATGCACCGGATCCCATCAAAACTCTGCAGTTAAGCGTGCTTTTGCGAGAGTAGTACTAGGATGGGTGACCTCATGGGAAGTCCTCCTGTGCACTAATGCATCGGATCCCATCAGAATTCCGCAGTTAAGTGTGCTTTGGTGAGAGTAGTACTAGGATTGGTGCCCTCCTAGAAAGTTCTCGTGTTGCACCTCTCTTTTTGTAAGTTTTCCAGTCGGTTTATGATAAAAACTTATTAATTAGCATGCTAAAGAAAGCATACAGGATTTGAGCACGCAAAACATGACAGGAGCGATCTTTCCATCACTAAAGCACCGGATTCCATCAGAATTACGTAGTTAAGCGTGCTTTGGTGAGAGTAATACTAGGATGGGTGACCTCTTTGGAAGTTCTCGTGTTGCACCTCTCTTTTTGTAATTTTTCCAGTCTGTTTTGGATAAAAACTTATTAATTAGCACGCTAAAGAGAGCATACAGGATTTGTGCACACAATACATGACGGGTGCGATCATACCAGCACTAATGCACCGGATCCCATCAGAACTCCGCAGTTAAGCATTCTTGGGCGAGAGTAGTACTATCCGTTTTGGATAAAAAGTGATTAATTAACGCGCTATAGAATGCATATAGGTTTTGAGCACACAAAACATAACAGGTGCGATCATACCAGCACTAATGCACTCCGCAGTTAAGCGTTATTCGGCGAGAGTAGTACTACGATGGGTGACCTCCTGGAAAGTCCTCGTGTTGCACCTCTCTTTTTGTAGTTTTTCCAGTCCGTTTTGGATAAAAACTTATTAATTAGTGCGTTAAAGAAAGCATAATAGATTTGAGCACGCAAAACATGACAGGTGTGATCATACTAGCACTAACGCACTGGATCTCATCAGAACTCCGCAGTTAATCGTGCTTGGGCGATAGTAGTACTAGGATGGGTGACCTCATGGAAAGTCCTCATGTTGCACCTCTCTTTTTGTAAGTTTTCCAGTCCGTTTTGTATAAAAACTGATTAATTAGCGCGCTAAAGAAAGCATAATGGATTTGAGCACGCAAAACATGACAGGTGTGATCATACTAGCACTAACGCACTGGATCTCATCAGAACTCCGCAGTTAATCGTGCTTGGGCGATAGTAGTACTAGGATGGGTGACCTCATGGAAAGTCCTCATGTTGCACCTCTCTTTTTGTAAGTTTTCCAGTCCGTTTTGTATAAAAACTGATTAATTAGCGCGCTAAAGAAAGCATAATGGATTTGAGCACGCAAAACATGACCGGTGCGATCATACCAGCACTAATGCACCGGATCCCATCTAAGCGTGTTTGGGCGAGAGTAGTACTAGGTTGGGTGACCTCGTGGGAAGTCCTCGTGTTGAACCTCTCTTTTTGTAAGTTTTCCAGTTCGTTTTAGATAAAAAGTGATTAATTAGCGCGCTATAGAAAGCATATAGGTTTTGGGCACGCTTAACATGACAGGTGCGATCATACCAGCACTAATGCACTCCGCAGTTAAGCGTGCTTGGGCAAGAGTAGTACTAGGATGGGTGACCTCCTGGGAAGTCCTCGTGTTGCACCTCTCTTTTTGTAAGTTTTCCAGTCCGTTTTGAATAAAAAGTGATTAATTAGCGCGCTAAAGAAAGCATAATGGATTTGAGCACGCAAAACATGACCGGTGCGATCATTCCAGCACTAATGCACCGGATCCCATCTAAGCGTGTTTGGGCGAGAGTAGTACTAGGTTGGGTGACCTCCTGGGAAGTCCTCGTGTTGATCCTCTCTTTTTGTAAGTTTTCCTGTCCGTTTTGGATAAAAAGTGATTAATTAGCGCGCTATAGGAAACATATAGGTTTTGTGCACGCAAAACATGACAGGTGTGATCATACCAGCACTAATGCACTCCGCAGTTAAGCGTGCTTGGGCAAGAGTAGTACTAGGATGGGTGACCTCCTAGGAAGTCCTCGTTCCACCTCTATTTTTTTAAGTTTTCCAGTCCGTTTTGGATAAAAACTTATTAATTAGCGTGCTACAGAAAGCTACAGTATTTGAGCACGCAAAACATGACAGGTGCGATCATACCAGCACTAATACACCGGATTCCATCAGAACTCCGTAGTTAAGCGTGGTTGGTCGAAAGTAGTACAAGGAAGGGTGACCTCCTGGGAAGTCCTCGTGTTGCACCTCTCTTTTTGTAAGTTTTCCAGTCCATTTTGGATAAAAAGTGATAAATTAGCGCGCTACAGAAGGCATATAGGTTTTGAGCACGCAAAACATGACAGGTGCGATCATACCAGCACTAATGCACCAGATCACATCAGAACTCCGCAGTTAAGCATTGTTCGGCGAGAGTAGTACTAGGATGGGTGACCTCCTGGAAAGTCCTCGTGTTGCACCTCTCTTTTTGTAAGTTTTCCAGTCCGTTTTGGATAAAAACTTATTAATTAGTGCACTAAAGAAAGCTTAATGGATTTGAGCACGAAAAACATGACAGGTGCGATCATACCAGCACTAACGCATCGGATTCCATCATAACTGCGCAGTTAAGCGTGCTTGGGCGAGAGTAGTTAAGCGTGCTTCGGCGAGAGTAGTACTAGGATGGGTGACCTCCTGGAAAGTCCTCTTGTTGCACCTCTCTTTTTGTATGTTTTGTAGTCCGTTTTGGATAAAAACTTATTAATTAGTGCACTAAAGAAAGCATAATGGATTTGAGCACGCAAAACATGACAGGTGCGATCATACCAGCACTAACGCACCGGATCCCATCAAAGCTCCGTAGTTAAGCGTGCTCGGGCGAGAGTAGTACTAGGATGGGTGACCTCCTGGGAAGTCCTCAGGATTTGAGCACGCAAAACATGACCGGTGCGATCATACCTACACTAATGGACCGGATCCCATCAGAACTCCGTAGTTAAGCGTGCTTGGGCGAGAGTAGTACTAGGATAGGTGACCTCGTGTTGCACCTCTCTTTTTGTAAGTTTTCCAGTCTGTTTTGGATAAAAACTTATTAATTAGCACGCTAAAGAAAGCATACAAGATTTGTGCACGCAATACATGACAGGTGCGATCATACCAGCACTAATGCACCGGATCCCATCAGAACTCCGCAGCAATGCGTCCTTGGGCGAGAGTAGTACTAGGATGGGTGGCCTCCAGGGAAGTCCTCGTGTTGCACCTCTCTTTTTGTAAGTTTTCCAGTCCGTTTTGGATAAAAAGTTATTAATTAGCGCGCTACAGAAGGCATATAGGTTTTGAGCACGCAAAACATGACATGTGCGATTATACCAGCACTAATGCATCGGATCCCATCAGAACTTCGCAGTTAAGCGTGCTTGGGCGAGAGTAGTACTAGGATTGGTGACCTCCTGGAAAGTCCTCGTGTTGCACCTCTCTTTTTGTAAGTTTTCCAGTCCGTTTTGGATAAAAACTGATTAATTAGCATGCTACAGAAAGCATACTGGATTTGAGCACGCAAAACATGACAGTTGCGATCATACCGTCACTAATGCACCGGATTCCAGGGTGACCTCCTAGGAAGTCCTCGTGTTGAACCTCTCTTTTTGTAAGTTTTAAAGTCCGTTTTGGATAAAAAGTGATTAATTAACGCGCTATAGAAAGCATATAGGTTTTGAGCAAGCAAAACATGACAGGTGCGATCATACCAACACTAATGTACTCCGCAGTTAAGCGTGCTTGGGCAAGAGTAGTACTAGAATGGGTGACCTCCTGGGAAGTCCTTGTGTTGCACCTCTATTTTTTTAAGTTTTCCAGTTCGATTTGGATAAAAACTTATTAATTAGCGTGCTACAGAAAGCATACCGGATTCCATCAGAACTCCGTAGTTAAGCGTGGTTGGGCGAGAGTAGTACTACGATGGGTGATCTCCTGGAAAGTCCTCGTGTTGCAACTCTATTTATGTAAGTTTTCCAGTCCGTTTTGGATAAAAACTTATTAATTAGCGCGCTAAAGAAAGCATAATGGATTTGAGCACGCAAAACATCACAGGTGCGATCATACCAGCACTAACGCACCGGATCCCATCAGAACTCTGCAGTTAAGCGTGCTTGGGCGAGAGTAGTACTAGGATGGGTGATCTCCTATGAAGTCCTCGTGTGCACGAATGCATCGGATCCCATCAGAACTCCGCAATTAAGCGTGCTTCGGCGAGAGTAGTACTAGGATTTGTGACCTCCTGGAAAGTCCTCGTGTTGCACCTCTGTTTTTGTAAGTTTTCCAGTCCATTTTGGATAAAAACTTATGAATTAGCGTGCTACAGAAAGCATACAGGATTTGAGCACGCAAAACATGACAGGTGCGATCTTACCCGCATTAATGCACCGGATCCCATCAGAACTCCGTATTTAAGCGTGCTTGGGCGAGAGTAGTACTAGGATGGGTGACCTCTTGGGATGTCCTCGTGTGGCACCTCTCTTTTTGTAAGTTTTCCAGTCTGTTTTGGATAAAAACTTATTAATTAGCGCGCTACAGAAGGCATACAGGATTTGAGCACGCAAAACATGACAGTTGCGATCATACCGTCACTAATGCACTGGATTCCATCAGAACTCCGTAGCTAAACGTGCTTGGGCGAGAGTAGTACTAGGATGGGTGACCTCCTGGGAAGTCCTCGTGTTGCACCTCTCTCTTTGTAAGTTTTCCAGTCCGTTTTGGATAAAAAGTGATTAATTTGCGCGCTACAGAAGGCATATAGGTTTTGAGCACGCAAAACATGAAATGTGCGATCATACCAGCACTAATGCAACGGATCCTATCAGAACTCTGCAGTTAAGCGTGCTTGGGCGAGAGTAGTACTAGGATTGGTGACCTCCTGGAAAGTCCTCGTGTTGCACCTCTCTTTTTGTAAGTTTTCTAGTCCGTTTTGGATAAAAACTTATTAATTAGCGTGCTACAGAAAGCATACAGGATTTGAGCACGCAAAACATGACAGGTGCGATCATACCTGCACTAATGCACTGGATCCCATCAGAACTCCGTAGTGAAGCGTTCTTGGGCGAGAGTAGTACTAGGATGGGTGACCACCTCGGAAGTCCTCGTGTTGCACCTTTCTTTTTGTAAGTTTTCCAGTTCGTCTTGGATAAAAACTTAATAATTAGCGCGCTACAGAAAGCATACAGGATTTGAGCACGCAAAACATGACAGGTACGATCATACCAGCACTAATGCACTGGATCCCATAAGAACTCCGTAGTTAAGCGTGATTGGGCGAGAGTAGTACTACGATGGGTGACCCCCTGGGAAGTCCTCGTGTTGCACCTCTCTTTTTGTAAGTTTTCCAGTCCGTTTTGGATAAAAACTTATTAATTAGCGCGCTACAGAGATACAGGATTTGAGTACGCAAAACATGACAGTTGCGATCATACTGTCACTAATGCACCCGATTCCATCAGAACTGCGCAGTTAAGCGTGCTTGGGCGAGAGTAGTTAAGCGTGCTTCGGCGAGAGTAGTACTAGGATTGGTGACCTGCTGGAAAGTCCTCTTGTTTCACCTCACTTTTCGTAAGTTTTCCAGTCCGTTTTGGATAAAAAGTGATTAATTAGCGCGCTATAGAAAGTATATAGGTTTTAAGCACGCAAAACATGACAGGTGCGATCATACCAGCACTAATGCACCGTATCCCATCAGAACTCCGCAGTTAAGCATTCTTGGGCGTGAGTAGTACTAGGATGGGTGACCTCCTGGGAAATCCTCGTGTTGCACCTCTCTTTTTGTAAGTTTTCCAGTCCGTTTTGTATAAAAAGTGATTAATTAGCGCGTTACAGAAAGCAAATAGGTTTTGAGCACGTAAAACATGACAGTTGCGATCATACCGTCACTAATGCACCGGATCCAATCAGAACTCCGTAGTTAAGTGTGCTTGGGCGAGAGTAGTACTTCGTTGGGTGACCTCCTGGGAAGTCCTCGTGTTGAACCTCTCATTTTGTAAGTTTTCCAGTCCGTTTTGGAAAAAAAGTGATTAATTAGCGCGCTATAGAAAGAATATAGGTTTTGAGGACGCAAAACATGACAGGCGATCATACACTAATGCACTCCGCTGTTAAGCGTGCTTGGGCAAGAGTAGTACTAGGATGGCTGACCTCCTGGGAAGTCCTCCTCTTGCACCTCTATTTTTTTATGTTTTCCAGTCCGTTTTGGATAAAAACATATTAATTAGTGTGCTACAGAAAGCATATCACTAATGCACCGGAACCCATCAGAACTCCGTAGTTAAGCGTGCTTGTGCAAGAGTAGTACTAGGATGGGTAACCTCCTGGGAAGTCCTCCTCTTGCACCTCTATTTTTTTCTGTTTTCCAGTTCGTTTTGGATAAAAACATATTAATTAGCGTGCTACAGAAAGCATAGCACTAATGCACCGGATTCCATCAGAACTCCGTAGTTAAGTGTGGTTGGGCGAGAGTAGTACTAGGATGGGTGACCTCCTGGGATGTCCTCGTGTGCACTAATGCATCGGATCCCATCAGAACTCCGCAGTTAAGCGTGCTTCGAGAGAAGGATTTGAGCACGCTTGGGCGAGAGTAGAACTAGGATGGGTGACCTCCTGGGAAGTCCTCGTGTTGCACCTCTCTTTATGTAACTTTTCCGGTCCGTTTTGGATAAAAACTTATTAATTAGCGCGCTACAGAAAGCATACAAAATTTGAGCATGCAAAACATGAGAGTTGCGATCATACCGTCACTAATGCACCGGATTCCATCAGAACTCCGTAGTTATGCGTGCTTGGGCGAGAGTAGTACTAGGATAGGTGACCTCCTGGGAAGTCCCCGTGTTGCACCTCTCTTTTTGTAAGTATTCCAGTCCATTTGGGATAAAAAGTGATTAATTAGCGCGCTATAGAAAGCATAATGGATTTGAGCACGCAAAACATCACAGGTGCGATCATACCAGCACTAACGCACCGGATCCCATCAGAACTCTGCAGTTAAGCGTGCTTGGGCGAGAGTAGTACTAGGATGGGTGATCTCCTATGAAGTCCTCGTGTGCACGAATGCATCGGATCCCATCAGAACTCCGCAATTAAGCGTGCTTCGGCGAGAGTAGTACTAGGATTTGTGACCTCCTGGAAAGTCCTCGTGTTGCACCTCTGTTTTTTTAAGTTTTCCAGTCCATTTTGGATAAAAACTTATGAATTAGCGTGCTACAGAAAGCATACAGGATTTGAGAACGCAAAACATGACAGGTGCGATCATACCAGCACTAATGCACTGAATCCCATCAAAACTCCGTAGTTAATCGTGGTAGGGCGAGAGTAGTACTAGGATGGGAAGACCTCCTGTTGCACCTCTCTTTTTGTAAGTTTTCCAGTCCGTTTTGTATAAAAAGTGATTAATTAGCGCATAATAGAAAGCATATAGGTTTTAAGCACGCAAAACATGACAGGTGTGATCATACCAGCACTAATGCACTCCGCAGTTAAGCGTGCTTGGGCAAGAGTAGTACTTCCTCGTGTTGCACCTCTCTTTTTGTAACTTTTCCAGTCCGTTTTGGATAAAAATTGATTAATTAGCGCGCTATAGAAAGCATACAGGATTTGAGCACACATAACATGACAGGTGCGATCTTACGAGCATTAATGCACCGGATCCCATCAGAACTCCGTAGTTATGTGTGCTTGGGCGAGAGTAATACTAGGATGGGTGACCTCCAGGGAAGTCCTCGTGTTGCACCTCTCTTTTTGTAAGTTTTCCAGTCCGTTTTTGATAAAAACTTATTAATTAACGCGCTTTAGAAAGCATATAGGATTTGAGCAGGCAAAACATGACAGGTGCGATCATAGCAGTACTAATGCACCGGATCCCATCAGAACTCTGCAGTTAAGCGTGCTTGGGCGAGAGTTGTACTAGGATGGTTGACCTCCTAGGAAGTCCTCGTGTTACACCTCTGTTTTCGTAACTTTTCCAGTCCGTTTTGGATAAAAAATTGAATAATTAGCGAACTACAGAAATCATATAGCATTTGAGCACGCAAAACATGACAGGTGCGATCATACCAGCACTAATGCACCGGATCCCATCAGAACTCCGCAGTTAAGAGTGCTTGGCCGAGAGTAGTACTAGGATTGGAGACCCGCTGGGAAGTCCTCGTGTTGCACCTCTCTTTTTGTAAGTTTTCAAGTCCGTTTTGGATAAAAACTGATTAATTAGCGCGCTACAGAAAGCATATAGGATTTGAGCACACAAAATATGACAAGTGCGATCATACCAGCACTAATGCACCGGATCCCATCAGAACTCTGCAGTTAAGCGTGCTTGGGCGAGAGTAGTACTAGGATGGTTGACCTCCTTGGAAGTCCTCGTGTTACACCTCTCTTTTCGAAACTTTTCCAATCCGTTTTGGATAAAAACTGAATAATTAGCGCACTACAGAAATCATATAGGATTTGAGCACGCAAAACATGACAGGTGCGATCATACCAGCACTAATGCACCGGATCCCATCAGAACTTCGTAGATAAGCGTGCTTGGGCGATAGTAGTACTAGGATGGGTGACCTCCTGGGAAGTCCTCGTGTTGCACCTGTCTTTTTGTAAGTTTTCCAGTCCGTTTTGGTTAAAAAATGATTAATTAGTGTGCTACAGAAAGCATATAGGACTTGAGCACGCATAACATGATAGGTGCGATCATACCAGCACTAATGCACCGGATCCCATTAGAACTCCGCAGATAAGGTGCTTGGGCGAGAGTAGTACTAGGATGGGTGACCTCTTGGGAAGTCCTCGTGTTGCACCTCTCTTTTTATAAGTTTTCCAGTCCGTTTTGGATAAAAACTGATTAATTAGCGCGCTACAGAAAGCATATAGGATTTGAGCACGCAAAATATGACAGGTGCGATCATACCAGGACTAATGCACCGGATCCCATTAGAAAGCCGCAGATAAGCGTGCTTGGGCAAGAGTAGTACCAGGATGGGTGACCTCGTGGGAAGTCCTCGTGTTGCACCTCTCTTAAAATTTGATTAACTAGCGCTCTACAGAAAGCATATAGAACTTGAGCACACAAAACATGACAGGTGTGATCATACCAGCACTAATGCACTGGATCCCATCAGAACTTCGCAGATAAGCGTGATTGGGCAAGAGTAGTACTAGGACGGGTGAGCTCCTGGGAAGTCCTCGTGGTTCACCTCTCTTTTTGTAAATTTTTCAGTCCGTTTTGGATAAAAACTGATTAATTTGCGCGCTACAGAAAACATAAAGGATTTGAGCACGCAAAACATGACAGGTGCGATCATTCCAGAACTAATGCACCGGATCTCAGTCCTCGTGTTGCACCTCTCTTTTTGTAAGTTTTCCAGTCCGTTTTGGATAAAAACTTATTAACTAGCGGGCTACAGAAAGCATATAGGATTTGAGCACGCAAAACATGACAGGTGCGATCATACCAGCAATAATGCACCGGATCCCATCAGAACTCCGCAGATATGAGCGCTTGGGAGAGAGTAGTACTAGGATGGGTGACCTCCTGGGAAGTCCTCGTGATGCACCTCTCTTTTTGTAAGTTTTCCAGTCCGTTTTGGTTAAAAATTGATTAACTAGAGCGCTACAGAAAGCATATAGGACTTGAGCACGCAAAACATGACAGTTGCAATCATACCAGCACTAATGCACCGAATCCCAATCCTCGTGTTGCACCTCTCTTTTTGTAAGTTTTCCAGTCCGTTTTGGATAAAAACTTATTAACTAGCGCGCTACAGAAAGCATACAGGATTTGAGCAGGCAAAACATTATAGGTGCGATAATACCAGCACTAATGCACCGGATCCCATCAGAACTCCGCAGTTAACCGTGCTTGGGCAAGAGTAGTACTAGGATGGGTGACCTCCTGGAAAGTCCTCGTGTTGCACCTCTATTTTTGTAACTTTTCTAGTCCGTTTTGGATAAAAACTAATTAAATAGCGCGCTACAAAAAGCATATAGGATTTGAGCATGCAAAACATGACAAGTGCGATCATACCAGCACTAATGCACCGGATCCAATCAAAACTCCGTAGTTAAGCGTGGTAGGGCGAGACTAGTACTAGGATGGGTGACCTCCTGGAAAGTCCTCGTGTCGCACCTCTATTTTTTTAAGTTTTCCAGTCCGTTTTGGATAAAAACTTATTAATTAGCGCGCTACAGAAAGCATACAGGATTTGAGCACGCAAAATATGACAGGTGCGATCATACCAGCACTAATGCACCGGATTCCATCGGAACTCCGTAGTTAAGCGTGCTTGGGCGATCATACCAGCACTAATGCACCGGATCCAATCAGAACTCCGTAGTTAAGCGTGGTAGGGCGAGAGTAGTACAAGGATGGTTGACCTCCTGGGATGTCCTCGTGTTACACCTCTCTTTTTGTAACTTTTCCAGTCCGTTTTGGATAAAAACTGATTAAATTGCGCGCTACAGAAAGCATACAGGATGTGAGCACGCAAAACATGACAGGTGCGATCATACCAGCACTAATGCACCGGATTCCATCAGAACTCCGTAGTTAAGCGTGGTTGGGCAAGAGTAGTACTAGGATGGGTGACCTCCTGGGAACTCTTAGTGTTGCACCTATCTTTTATTAAGTTTTCCAGTCCGTTTTGGATAAAAAGTGATTAATTAGCACGCTACAGAAGGCATATAGGTTTTGAGCATGCAAAACATGACAGGTGTGATCATACCTGCACTAATGCACCGGATCCCATCAGAACTCCGCAGTTAAGCGTTGTTTGGCGAGAGTAGTACTAGGATGGGTGACCTCCTTGAAAGTCCTCGTGTTGCACCTCTCTTTTTGTAAGTTTTCCAGTCCGTTTTGGATAAAAAGTGATTAATTAACGCGCTACAGAAGGCATATAGGTTTTGAGCACGCAAAACATGACATGTGCGATCATATCAGCACTAATGCAACGGATCCTATCAGAACTTTGCAGTTAAGCGTGCTTGGGCGAGAGTAGTAGGATGGGTGACCTCCTGGAAGTCCTCGTGTTGCACCTCTCTTTTTGTAAGTTTTACAATCTGTTTTGCAGAAAAACTTATTAATTAGCGTGCTACAGAAAGTATACAGGAATTGAGCACGCAAAACATGACAGTTGCGATCATACCAGCACTAATGCACTCCGCAGTTAAGCGTGCTTGGGCATGAGTAGTACTTGGATGGGTGACCTCCTGGGAAGTCCTCGTGTTGCACCTCTATTTTTTTAAGTTTTCCAGTCCGTTTTGGATAAAAACTTATTAATTAGCGTCCTATAGAAAGCATACAGGATTTGAGCACGCAAAAAATGACATGTACGATCATACCAGCACTAATGCAGCTGATCCCATCAGAACTCCGCAGTTAAGCGTGCTTCGGCGAGAGTAGTACTAGGATTGGTGACCTCCTGGAAAGTCCTCGTGTTGCACCTCTCTTTTTGTAAGTTTTCCAGTCCGTTTTGGATAAAAACTGATTAATTAGCGTGCTACAGAAAGCTTATAGGATTTGAGCACGCAAAACAAGAAAGATGCGATCATACCAGCACTAATGCACAGAATCCCATCAAAACTCCGTAGTTAAGCGTGGTAGGGGGAGAGTAGTACAAGGATGGGTGACCTCCTGGGAAGTCCTCGGTTGCACCTCTATTTTTTTAAGTTTTCCAGTCCGTTTTGGATAAAAACTTATTAATTAGCGCGCTACAGAAAGTATACAGGATTTGAGCACGCAAAACATGACAGGTGCGATCATACCCACACTAATGCACCGGATTCCATCAGAACTCCGTAGTTAAGCGTGGTTGGGCGAGAGTAGTACAAGGATGGGTGACCTCCTTGGAAGTCCTCGTGTTGCACCTCTATTTTTTTAAGTTTTCCAGTCCGTTTTGGATAAAAATTGATTAATTAGCGCGCTACAGAAGACATAGAGGTTTTGAGCACACAAAACATGACATGTGCGATCATACCAGCACTAATGCATCGGATCCCATCAGAACTCCGCAGTTAACTGTGCTTTGGCGAGAGTAGTACTAGGATTGGTGACCTCCTAGAAAGTCCTCATGTTGCACCTCTCTTTTTATATGTTTTCCAGCCCGGTTTGGATAAAAAGTGATTAATTAGTGCACATCAGAAGGCATAGATGATTTGAGCATGCAAAACATGATAGCTGCGATCATACCAGCACTAATGCACCGGATGCCATCAGAACATTGTAGTTAAGTGTGCTTGTGCGAGAGTAGTACTAGGATGGGTGACCTCCTGGAAAGTCCTCGTGTTGCACCTCTCTTTTTGTAAGTTTTCCAGCCCGTTTTGGATTAAAAGTGATTAAATAGTGCGCTATAGAAAGCATATAGGTTTTGTGCACGCAAAAAATGACAGGTGCGATCAAACCAGCACTAATGAACTCCGCAGTTAAGCGTGCTTGGGAAAAATTAGTACTAGGATGGGTGACCTCCTGGGAAGTCCTTGTGTTGCATCTCTCTTTTTGTAAGTTTTCCATTCCGTTTTGGATAAAAAGTGATTAATTAGCGCGCTATAGAAGGCATAGAGGTTTTGAGCACGCAAAACATTACATGTGCGATCATACCAGCACTAATGCATCGGATCCCATCAGAACTCCGCAGTTAAGCATGCTTCGGCGAGAGTAGAACTATGATTGGTGACCTCCTAGAAAGTCCTCGTGTTGCACCTCTCTTTTTGTAAGTTTTCAGTCCGTATTGGATAAAAACTGATTAATTAGTGTGCTACAGAAAGCATACAGGATTTGAGCATGCAAAACGTGATAGGTGCGATCATACCAGCACTAATGCACCGGATCCCATCAGAACTCCGATGTTAAGCGTGCTTGGGCGAGAGTAGTACTAGGATAGGTGACCTCCTTGGAAGTCCTCGTGATGCACCTCTCTTTTTGTAACTTTTCCAGTCCGTTTTGGATAAAAACTGATTAAATAGCGCGCTACAGAAAGCATATAAGATTTGAGAACGCAAAACATGACAGGTGCGATCATACTAGCACTGATGCACCGGATTCCATCAAAACTCCGTAGTTAAGCAGGGTAGGGCGATAGTAGTCCTAGGATGGGTGACCTCTTAGGAGTCCTTGTGTTGCACCTCTATTTTTTTAAGTTTTCCAGTCCGTTTTGGATAAAAACTTATTAATTAGCGCGCTACAGAAAGCACACAGGATTTGAGCACGCTAATCATGACAGGTGCGATCATACGAGCACTAATGCACCGGATTCCATTAGAACTCCGTAGTTAAGCGTGGTTGGGCGAGACTAGCACTAGGATGGTAGACCTCCTGGGAAGTCCTCGTGTTGCACCTCTCTTTTTGTAACTTTTCCAGTCCGATTTGGATAAAAAGTGATTAATTTGCGCGCTACAGAAGGCATAGAGGTTTTGAGCATGCAAAACATGACATGTGCCACCTCTCTTTTTGTAACTTTTCCAGTCCGTTTTGGATAAAAAGTGATTAATTAGCGCGCTACAGAAGGCATAGAGGTTTTGAGCACGCAAAACATGACATGTGCGATCATACCAGCACTAATGCATCGGATCCCATCAGAACTCCGCAGTTAAGCGTGCATCGGCGAGAGTAGTTCTAGGATTGGTGACCTCCTAGAAAGTCCTCATGTTGCACCTCTCTTTTTGTAAGTTTTCCAGTCCGTATTGGATAAAAACTGATTAATTAGTGTGCTACAGAAAGCATACAGGATTTGAGCACGCACAACATGACAGGTGCGATCATACCAGCACTAATGCACCGGATCCCATCAGAACTCCGTAGTTAAGCGTGCTTGGGCGAGAGTAGTACTAGGATGGGTGACCTCTTGGGATGTCCTCATGTTGCACCTTTCTTTTTGTAAGTTTTCCAGTCCGTTTTGGATAAAAACTGATTAATTAGTGTGCCATAAAAAGCATACAGGATTTGAGCACGCAAAACATGACAGGTGCAATCACACCAGCACTAATGCACTGGATCCCATCAGAACTCCGTAGGTAAGCGTGCTTGGGCGAGAGTATTATTAATATGGGTGACCTCTTAGAAAGTGATCGTGTTGCACCTCTCTTTTTGTAAGTTTTCTAGTCCGTTTTGGATAAAAAGTGATTAATTAGCGCGCTACAGAAGGCATAGAGGTTTTGAGCACGCAAAGCATGACATGTGCGATCATACCAGCACTAATGTATCTGATCCCATCAGAACACCGCAGTTAAGCGTGCTTCGGTGAGGGTAGTTCTAGGATTGGTGACCTCCTAGAAAGTCCTCGTGTTGCACCTCTCTCTTTTTGTAAGTTTTCCAGTCCGTATTGGATAAAAACTAATTAATTAGTGTGCTACAGAGAGCATACAAGATTTGAGCACGCAAAACATGACAGGTGCGATCATACTAGCACTATTGCACCGGATCCCATCAGTACTCCGTAGTTAAGGGTGCTTAGGCTGAGTAGTACTAGGATGGGTGACCTCCTGGGAAGTCCTCGTGTTGCACCTCTCTTTTTGTAAGTTTTCCAGTCCGTTTTGGATAAAAAGTGATTAATTAGCGCGCTTCAGAAAGCATATAGGTTTTGAGCAACCAAAACATGACAGGTGTGATCATACCAGCACTAATGCACCGGATCCCATCAGAACCTCTCTTTTTGTATGTTTTCTAGTCCGATTTAGATAAAAACTTATTAATTAGCGTGCTACAGAAAGCATACAGGATTTGAGAACGAAAAACATGACAGGTGCGATCATACCAGCACTAATGCACCGGATCCCATCAAAACTCTGCAGTTAAGCGTGCTTGGGCGAGAGTAGTACTAGGATGGGTGACCACCCTGAAAGTCCTCGTGTTGCACCTCTCTTTTTGTAAGTTTTCCAGTCGTTTTTAGATAAAAACTTATTAATTAGCGCGCTAAAGAAGCATAATGGATTTGAGCACACAAAACATGACAGGTGCGATCATACCAGTACTAATGCACCAGATACCATCAGAACTCTGCAGTTGAGCATGCTTGGGCGAGAGTAGTACTAGGATGGGTGACCACCTGGGAAGTCCTCGTGTTGCACCTCTCTTTTTGTAAGTTTTCCAGTCCGTTTTAGATAAGAACTTATTAATTTGCGCGCTACAGAAAGCATATAGGTTTTGAGCACACAAAACATGACAGGTACGATCATACCAGCACTAATGCACCGGATCTCATCAGAACGCTGCAGTTAAGCGTGCTTGGGCGAGAGTTGTACTAGGATGGGTGACCTCTTGGGAAGTCCTCAAGTTGCACCTCTATTTTTGTAAGTTTTCCAGTCCGTTTTGGATAAAAACTTATTAATTAGGGTGATACAGAAAGCATACAGGATTTTAGCACGCAAAACATAACAGGTGCGATCATACCAGCACTAATGCACCGGATCCCATCAGAACTCCGTAGTTAAGTGTTCTTGGGCGAGAGTAGTACTAGGATAGGTGACCTCCTAGGAAGTCCTCGTGTTGCACTTTTCTTTTGGTAAGTTTTCCAGTCCGTTTTAGATAAAAACTTATTTATTAGCGCGCTAAAGAAAGCATAATGGATTTGAGCACGCAAAACATGACAGGTGCGATCATACCAGTACTAATGCACCAGATTCCATCAGAACTCCGCCGTTGAGCGTGCTTGGGCGAGAGTAGTACTAGGATGGGTGACCTCTTGGGAAATCCTCGTGTTGCACCTCTCTTTTTGTAAGTTTTCCAGTCCGTTTTGGATAAAAAGTGATTAATTAGTGCCCTACAGTAAGCATATAGGTTTTGAGCAAGCAAAACATGCCAGGTGTGATCATACCAGCACTAATGCACCGGATCCAATCAGAACCTCTCTTTTTGTAATTTTTCCAGTCCGTTTTGGATAAAAACTTATTAATTAGCGTGCTACAGAAAGCATACAGGATTTGAACACGCAAAACATGACTGGTGCGATCATACCAGCACTAATGCACCGGATCCCATCAGAACTCCGTAGTTAAGCGTGCTTGGGCGAGAGTAGTAC
Source organism: Cyamopsis tetragonoloba (assembly GCA_037177725.1). Lineage (NCBI taxonomy): Eukaryota > Viridiplantae > Streptophyta > Magnoliopsida > Fabales > Fabaceae > Cyamopsis > Cyamopsis tetragonoloba. The sequence continues at coordinate 47,569,411 of CM074119.1, read as the reverse complement.
TAGGATGGGTGACCTCTTGGGATGTCCTCGTGTTGCACCTCTCTTTTTGTAAATTTTCCAGTCCGTTTTGGATAAAAAGTGATTAATTAGCGCGCTACAGAAGGCATAGAGATTTTGAGCACGCAAAACATGACATGTGCGATCATACCAGCACTAATGCATCGGATCCCATCAGAACTCCGCAGTTAAGCGTGCTTCGGGGAGAGTAGTACTAGGATGGGTGACCTCCTGGAAAGTCCTCGTGTTGCACCTCTCTTTTTGTAAGTTTTCCAGTCCGTATTGGATAAAAACTAATTAATTTGTGTGCTACAGAAAGCATACAGGATTTGAGCACGCAAAACATGACAGTTGCGATCATACCAGCACTATTGCATCGGATCCCATTAGAACTCTGTAGTTAAGCATGCTTGGGCGAGAGTAGTACTCGGATGGGTGACCTCCTGGAAAGTCCTCGTGTTGCACCTCTCTTTTTGTAAATTTTCCAGTCCGTTTTGGATAAAAAGTGATTAATTAGCGCACTACAAAAGGCATAGAGGTTTTGAGCACGCAAAACATGACATGTGCGATCATACCAGCACTAATGCATCGGATCCCATCAGAACTCCGCAGTTAAGCGTGCTTCGGCGAGAGTAGTACTAGGATTGGTGACCTCCTAGAAAGTCCTCGTGTTGCACCTCTCTTTTTGTAAGTTTTCCAGCCCGGTTTGGATAAAAAGTGATTAATTAGCGCACATCAGAAACCATACAGGATTTGAGCACGCAAAACATAACAGGTGCGATCATACCAGCACAAATGCAACGGATCCCATCAGAACTCCGTAGTTAAGCGTTCTTGGGCGAGAGTAGTACTAGGATAGGTGACCTCCTAGGATGTCCTCGTGTTGTACCTCTCTTTTTGTAAGTTTTCCAGTCCGTTTTGAATAAAAACTTATTAATTAGCGCGCTACAGAAAGCATCCAGGATTTGAGCACGCAAAACATGACCGGTGCGATCATACCGTCACTAATGCAACGGATCCCATCAAAACTCCGTAGTTAAGCGTGCTTGGGCGAGAGTAGTACTAGGATGGGTGACCTCCATGGAAGTCCTCTTGCTACACCTCTCTTTTTGTAAGTTTTCCAGTCTGTTTTGGATAAAAAGTGATTAATTAGCGCGCTACAAAAAGCATACAGGATTCGAGCACACAAAACATGACAGGTGCGATCATACCAACACTAATGAACTGTATCCCAACAGAACTCCGTAGTTAAGCTTGCTTGGGCGAGAGTAGTACTTGTATGGGTGACCTCCTGGGAAGTCCTCGTGTTGGACCTCTCTTTTTGTAAGTTTTCCAGTCCGTTTTGGATAAAAAGTGATTAATTAGCGCGCTACAGAAAGCATATAGGTTTTGAGCACGCAAAACATTACATCTGCGACCATACCAGCACTAATGCACCGGATCCCATCAGAACTCCGCAGTCAAGCGTGCTTGGGCGAGCGTAGTACTGGGATGGGTGACCTCCTGGGAAGTCCTCGTGTTCCGGATCCCATCAGAACTCCGTAGTTAAGCGTGCTTGGGCGAGAGTAGTACTAGGATGGGTGACCTCCTTGGAAATCATCGTGTTGCACCTCTCTTTTTGTAAGTTTTCCAGTCCGTTTTGGATAAAAACTTATTTATTAGCGCGCTATAGAAAGCATACAGGATTTGAGCACGCAAAACATGACAAGTGCGATCATACCAACACTAATGAACTGGATCCCATCATAACTCCGATGTTAAGCGTGCTTGGGCGAGAGTTGTGCTAGGATGGGTGACCTCCTGGGAAGTCCTCGTGCTACACCTCTCTTTTTGTAAGTTTTCCTGTCCGATTTGGATAAAAACTTATTAATTAGCGCTCTACAGAAAGCATATAGGTTTTCAACACGCAACACATGACAGGTGCGATCATACCAGCACTAATGCACCGGATCCCATCAAAACTCCGCAGCTAAGCGTTCTTGGGCGAGAGTAGTACTAGGATGGGTGACCTCCTGGAAAGTCCTCGTGAGGCACCTCTCTTTTTGTATGTTTTCCAGTCCGTTTTGGATAAAAACTTATTAATTAGCGCGCTACAGAAAGCATACAGGATTTGAGCACGCAAAGCATGATAGGTGCGATCATACCAACACTACTGAACCGGATCCCATCCGAACTCCGTAGTTAAGCGTACTTAGGCGAGAGTAGTACTTGGATGGGTGACCTCCTTGGAAGTCCTCATCTTAAACCTCTCTTTTTGTAAGTTTTCCAGTCCGTTTTGGATAAAAAGTGATTTATTAGCGCGCTACAGAAAGCAAATAGATTTTGAGCACGCAAAACATGACAGCTGCGAACATACCAGCACTAATGAGATCCGAACTCCGCAGTTAAGCGTGCTTGGGCGAGCGTAATATTGGGATGGGTGACCTCCTTGGAAGTCCTCGTGTTGCACCTCTCTTTTTGTAAGTTTTCCTGTCCATTTTGGATAAAATGTTATTAAATAGCGCGCTACAGAAAGCATACAGGATTTGAGCAAGCAAAGCATGATAGGTGCGATTATACCAGCACTACTGAACCGGATCCCATCAGAACTCCGTAGTTAAACGTGTTTGGGCGTGAGTAGTACTAGGATGGGTGACCTCCTGGGAAGTTCTCGTGTTGCACTTCTCTTTTTGTAAGTTTTCCAGTCCGTTTTGGATAAAAACTTATTAATTAGCGCGCTACAGAAAGCATATAGGTTTTGAGCACGCAAAACATGACAGCTACGATCATACCAACACTAATGCACCGGATCTCATCAGAACTCCGTAGTAAAGCGTGCTTCGGCGAGAGTAGTATTGGGATTGGTGACCTCCTTGGAAGTCCTCGTGTTGCACCACTCTTTTTGTAAGTTTTCAAGTCCATTTTGGATAAAAACTTATTAATTAACGCGCTAAAGAAGCATAGAGGATTTGAGCACGCAAAACATGACAGGTGTGATCGTACCAGCACTAATGCACCGGATCCCATCAAAACTCCGTAGTTAAGCGTGCTTGGGCGAGAGTAGTACTAGGATGGTTGACCTCATGGGAAGTCCTCGTGTTGCACCTCTCTTTTTGTATGTTTTCCAGTCTGTTTTGGATAAAAACATATTAATTAGCGCGCTAAAGAAAGCATATAGGAGTTGAGCACGCAAAACATGACAGGTGCAATCATACGAGCACTAATGCACCGGATCCCATCATAACTCCGCAGTTAAGCGTGCTTGGGCGAGAGACGTACTGGGATGGGGGAAGTCCTCGTGTTGCACTTCTCTTTTTGTAAGTTTTCCAGTCCGTTTTGGATAAAAAGTGATTAATTAGCGCGCTACAGAAAGCATATAGGTTTTGAAAACGCAAAACATGACAGGTGCGATCATACCAGCACTAATGCACCGGATCCCATCAGAACTCCGCAGCTAAGCGTGCTTGGGCGAGAGTAGTACTAGGATGGGTGACCTCCTTGGAAGTCCTCGTGTTGCACCTCTCTTTTTGTAAGTTTTCCAGTCCGTTTTGGATAAAAACTTATTTATTAGCGCGCTATAGAAAGCATACAGGATTTGAGCACGCAAAACATGACAAGTGCGATCATACCAACACTAATGAACTGGATCCCATCAGAACTCCGTATTTAAGCGTGCCTGGGCGAGAGTAGTACTAGGATGGGTGACCTCCTGGGAAGTCCTCCGGATCACATCAGAACTCGGTAGTGAAGCGTACTTGGGCGTGAGTAGTACTAGGATGGGTGACCTCCTGGGAAGTTCTCGTGTTGCACTTCTCATTTTGTAAGTTTTCCAGTCCGTTTTGGATAAAAACTTATTAATTAGCGCGCTACAGAAAGCATACAGGATTTGTGCACGCAAAACATGACCGGTGCGATCATACCAGCACTAATGCACCGGATCCCATCTGAACTCCGTAGTAAAGCGTGCTTGGGCGAGAGTAGTACTAGGATGGGTGACCTCCTCGGAAGTTCTCGTGTTGCACCTTTATTTTTGTAAGTTTTCGAGTCCGTTTTGGATAAAAACTTATTAATTAGCGCGCTACAGAAAGCATACAGGATTTGAGCACGCAAAACATGACAGGTGCGATCATACCAGCACTAATGCACCAGATCCCATCAGAACTCCGCAGTTAAGTGTTCTTGGGTGAGAGTAGTACTAGGATGGGTGCCTCCTGGGAAGTCCTGGTGTTGTACCTCTCTTTTTGTAAGTTTTCCAGTCCGTTTTGGATATAAAGTGATTAATTAGCGCGCTACAGAAAGCATACAGGATTTGAGCACGCAAAACATGAAAGGTGTGATCATACCAGCACTAATGTATCGGATCCCATCAGAACACCGCAGTTAAGCGTGGTTGGGCGAGAATAGTACTAGGATGGGTGACCTCTTGGGAAGTCCTCGTGTTGCACCTCTCTTTTTGTAAGTTTTCCAGTCCGTATTGGATAAAAACTAATTAATTTGTGTGCTACAGAAAGCATACAGGATTTGAGCACGCAAAACATGACAGTTGCGATCATACCAGCACTATTGCATCGGATCCCATTAGAACTCTGTAGTTAAGCATGCTTGGGCGAGAGTAGTACTCGGATGGGTGACCTCCTGGAAAGTCCTCGTGTTGCACCTCTCTTTTTGTAAATTTTCCAGTCCGTTTTGGATAAAAAGTGATTAATTAGCGCACTACAAAAGGCATAGAGGTTTTGAGCACGCAAAACATGACATGTGCGATCATACCAGCACTAATGCATCGGATCCCATCAGAACTCCGCAGTTAAGCGTGCTTCGGCGAGAGTAGTACTAGGATTGGTGACCTCCTAGAAAGTCCTCGTGTTGCACCTCTCTTTTTGTAAGTTTTCCAGCCCGGTTTGGATAAAAAGTGATTAATTAGCGCACATCAGAAACCATACAGGATTTGAGCACGCAAAACATAACAGGTGCGATCATACCAGCACAAATGCAACGGATCCCATCAGAACTCCGTAGTTAAGCGTTCTTGGGCGAGAGTAGTACTAGGATAGGTGACCTCCTAGGATGTCCTCGTGTTGTACCTCTCTTTTTGTAAGTTTTCCAGTCCGTTTTGAATAAAAACTTATTAATTAGCGCGCTACAGAAAGCATCCAAGATTTGAGCACGCAAAACATGACCGGTGCGATCATACCATCACTAATGCAACGGATCCCATCAAAACTCTGTAGTTAAGCGTGCTTGGGCGAGAGTAGTACTAGGATGGGTGACCTCCATGGAAGTCCTCGTGCTACACCTCTCTTTTTGTAAGTTTTCCAGTCTGTTTTGGATAAAAAGTGATTAA